>JAZDUH010000468.1:6930000-7387500 GCA_036419115.1 Scarus forsteni
CTGCATAAAAACCATATGGTGCATGGATGCTGTCATCCTGGACTACTGGAAACAAGGTCATCATATTCATTTGATATAAAAATAAAAGACAGCTTGATTTATCTTAAGGTTTAGACATTAAGAATTTGCATGCACTTAGCTTTGTCTAAAAGCCATCCTAACCTAAAAAATAGGTCTACATTAACTTCTGCCTGATGCTCCCTCTTCTGTGAATTTAAAAATCGAGTTAAGAGAAGGTTCAATAAGCAGGTCAGCTCAAAAGCAAGCTCGCAGCAACTCAAGCTATTACCAAACTGGGAAAATTATTGATACCATTAATGTTGTAGAGGATATTAAATCCTTCAGTTGGTGAGGGTAAAATAGGATTTTTAAAACTGTACTGTAAGAGAGCGTTTGTGTGTGTTTGCTTGGTTTGTTTGTGTGGTGCAGTATTTCTGAGTGACTGGGTTCAGATTCGCTCTGTAATGCTCCAGAGTGCAACCATCTGAGACTCAACATCCCAAGACACTGCAGCCATGACATTTTAAGGAGAAACACCTTAAAGCGAACAGACACTCGAGCGGAAGAGATGATGCAAATCATGTTGGTGAGGTCTCCGAGGTTACAGTCTTTGTGTGTGTAAAGAGGGCCTGAAAGTCGGAGATACACTGGAGGGCGTCTGACAATAAAAACAAAAAGCTGGGAAGAAAACATGACATAGCTGTTGCATCCAATGAGTTATATTTTCACTAAATTACAGATCTGCTCCACAAGGCAACAAAAAAGACCTGTGAGGCTTTGCTGCCATTGTGATGAATAAAAGATGTTTGGCTGGCGATTAAGTCACATTGCCAGCAATTTAAGCAGGCGGACACATTTGATTTCAGTGTGAATCGGCAAAATATGTGCACAGAATATGATGAATTGTCTGTCTCTGTGTCAGTGATGGGCAGCTTCACTCAACATGAGGGCCATTTTAATGTTGTTCTCAGTTTCAGGGAGCCACATTGTTACAAGCAGAAGCATGCACTAGATCAGCAAATCAAAAATAATTGTATTACAGCAAAGAATAAATATCTTTGCTGCCAGGCAAAATCCTTGAATCTCCATTTTTCATGATTTTTTTTTCACTGCTTTAGGGCACCCTTTACAGCAGAGAGAGGGTTTTAGAACTATTTAACAAATTCAAGGCGTAGGGATGAATTACAAGCAATGGCGATACTGTTTTTATTACAGGATTACAATTTTTGCAATTCCAAGAGATGCAAATATTCAACCTGAAAGAGCAGATATATTCCAACCATGCGAATCAAAGCACCTAAGGATAATGTACCACGAAATCATGATAGACATAACGTATAAAATGAGATATAAATATAAATCAGAACCATCTTGTCTATTTTGTTTTGGTATAATTAAAGAGCGGTGTAGAACCCTATAATGTAATAATTTACTGATAATGCAATAATGCCTGATAGTGTAACAAAATTTCCATTTAATTCAATAAAAAATGTAATAAACCTGTTTATGTAATAACTTAACCAATAATGCAATAAAATACCCTGACTGATACTGTAATATCTTATGGCATTATTTAAGTATATTTTAAGATTAACATGTAAAAGACAGTCAGCTCTTTCACAGAAGTTTAGCAACATATTCCCAATAATGTAAAAAGATATTACAATACCAGTTAAAATGCTAATACAATATCAGGGTTTTTATTACATTATTGGTTAGGTTATTACATTATCAGGTTTAATCGCATTTTTCATTGAGTAGAGTGTAAATTTTATAACATTATTGGGCATTATTACATAATCAGTAATTCATTACATTGTAGGGTGAAAGAAGGGGGAAGATGTTGAAAACAACAAATAGCCTTTTGGAGTAAGCTCTTCAACCATTTGTTCTATGACTGCTGTCCTATAATTGGGTCAATACTTTGTCCATACTGAGAACGCACTCTTCAAATGTATTATTTATGCAGTTTATGGTTTTATGTTCTTTTTTTCCCCAGTGATCTGTTGAGTCCCTGTTTCCATGTCTTTATCTGTAGCCTAACAATCCTGTGAAAGAAAGGGGAAGTGCTGTGCAGTCTGTTTTCACACTCCTCGAACAGCTGTTATCCATTCACTGCTTCAGACAGGTGATTTCCCATCATACACTATTTATCCAGTAATCTGTTATCTGTTATTTGTGTGATGGGTCAAAATGAGGAGGAAAAAGGAGAAAAACATCAACCTTGACCTTCTTGTTCTGCTGGCTGCTTTGATGAATGTTCAGCTTTTTGCAATATCCAAGGATAGCTGAGAGACACTCGAGACTGGTCCAAAAAAAACTCATTGCTTATTTATTGTATACTGTACACTGTACATTATTCATAGCATTCAGTTATTGCAGCCATTCTGCAGATATATGAGGGACTTTTGTAAGGCAGAGGCTGAACTGGTGCTGTGATTTCTAACATAGGCTCATTGATCATATGACACACCGTTAACTACTGACTGGTATGGACTAATAGTTCGCATCATTTATAACTTTTAAGTGCTGACACATTTTTGTTTGAAAAAGGAAAAATTTACCAACATCTAACTTTGATTTTGAATACACAATGTAAACAGAAAAAGTAAACCAGCTAGTATATATTCATCTACTCTCATACTGAGTGGTAATTAATAAAGCATGAGCAAAGGAGATGGTTTTCCTTGTTTTGTTGACATTAGATTTAGTTTTGCAGCCTGAATTGAAACAGTCGTCTGATGAGAAGACACACTGTCTCTCCTTGGCTTTTAAATTTCTTACTGGGTTATGCTGTTACCAAGGTCAGAGTTAAAGTGTGGGGGTGGACTTATGAGTTGCAGTCTAGCTTGGGTGACACACATGAAGCTCTGACAAAGAAAAGTTGTGGTCCATTGTACTTAGCAGCATAAAACATAAACAAGACACAGAAACATAAGAACAGCAGTTTTGAACAGTTCCCTGTTCATTGTGTTGCTGTCTCTGGTATGGCAACAATGTTTCCATGATTATTAAAAGGAGTCTGATCGCAGCCATACTGAGAACATCATCTCAGCAGAACTTCAGATCAACCTACCCAGAAATACAGAGGTCATGCTGAGGTAGGATGTAAGGCTTTATGGCCAATAAGGACTCCATAGGGACGAGGGCTGCAACAACCAATCGATTAAATCGATGAAAATCGATAATTTAATTTGTTGTCAACTAATTTAATTATCGATTTTCATCTGCAACGAATCGCAGGTGTGTTGGTGCATGAAATTGTAGCTTACAGTTGGTTAGTCAGGAGGAGATGAGCCCACTCTCTTGCCGTAAGCTACTGTGAGAGGAGCGCAGGCCCACTAGCGACCGTCACTGCACACAACAACATGCAGAAGGATTCAGAATGGCGGTGTCCACGGCAGCATCACTTTGCGAACGTCGAAAAACCTCCAAAAGCTGGGAGCATTTCACACTCAACAAAGCAAAGCAAACGATCACTTGCAAACATTGCAAGGCCGACTTCATCTGGCATGGGAGCACGACCTCTATGAAAGAGCACTTGCTGAGAAAACACATCGGCGTCTTGGAGACGGACGGAGGCTCGCCTCTGTATGAAGATTATTTTTATCTGTCACATTCAGTAGCACCTTATTTTATTGAATACTGTTATAGACAAGACTGCTACCACTTTGCCTGCTTTGTTTCAAGAAAAAAAATTAAGTTTGTGAGCATTTATTTGAACAACATGCAAACAAGTCTGTTAATGTACTTACTTACAATGAATCAAGAAAGAAAAGAGCTGTAATAAAATATTATTACTGAAGGAAAAATGCTTTTTATTGTCTTTAATGTTGTTTAGAAAATACCTAAAACAACTTTAAGCTAAATCGTAAAGGAAATTGCAAAAATGTGTCATTATCCGATTAATATATTAATAACTGAAGTAATTGCCCGATTAGTCGATTATGAAAATAATCGTTAGTTGCAGCCCTAATAGGAACACAAGTGGTGTTTAGGGAATCCTTAATAAAATAAAAACTGGCATAACTTGCACAATTAAATCCTTGGACAGTGAGAGGCATGAACTATATCCAATATTTAGATTGAAGCCAGACTGAGCCAGATTGTCAACATGTTTTTTGGGTTAAAAAAAAGTTATAGAACAATTACAGAACTTCTTGGTTTCCTGCAGGTAGTCTCAAGTGGATATATGATGAATTACAGTTTTTTGCTCTTGCACATCAGCTTCATTTTTCAGGCCTGCAGGCTGTCGCTTGTTACTAAACTCTGTTTTTAGCAATGTGGCCACTGTGGATTGGTTTCCAAAGCCCCCTTTGGTAAACCAAATGACTGACGCTACCATTGGCCAATATTTTCAACATTTTAGGGTGAAAATAATTTGACAGTGTGCATAAAACAAATTTGGAAATTTGTGATGTGTATACAGTAGGGATCTATAAAGCTATAACCACAAAGATTTGATCTTAAATAACAACCTGAATCGATACAACAGGAAAAGTGTAATAATGTCTCTTCAAACACTTTAGAAAGCAACCTCCTTCTGGTGCTTTTAAATTAGAATACGTAAACATAAGTTGCAGTAATTCCAGCCGTTAGCTATCTGGAGCAAAAACACCAACACACATCTGCAGGCAGCTTCAAAAATACCATTATAACTAACTGTTCATTCATTTTCACACTTTCAATATAGATCTCTATTTTGACATCCTCAGCTACATTAGCCAAATCTCATCCTGAAGATTCTCTTCATTCAGAACAAAAAAATTATGCCATACAGAAAACCTTACCTCACTCCACCCCTTCACACTTTTCAATAATAAATTATCCCTCCCTTCATGAACCTCTCCCATGGGTCAAGAACTGATGTATGGGAGCCCAGAGGGGA
Organism: Scarus forsteni; assembly: GCA_036419115.1. NCBI lineage: Eukaryota > Metazoa > Chordata > Actinopteri > Labriformes > Labridae > Scarus > Scarus forsteni. Next base: position 6,934,889 of record JAZDUH010000468.1, read on the forward strand.
CATACAGGAGGCATTAGCTTGGCTCGAGTCTGCATAAATGGGAAGTGAGTGATGGCGGGGAATGTTGACATTCCTGACATGTAAGACAGAGACAAAACAAGGCATTTTCACCATTTCAGCCATCGTTAAAGCAGACAGAGTCGATGCATACCAACACAGATGACAGGATGGGAACAAAGAATAACAGAGTAAGATCATAACTGGATCAAATTTAGAGAGGTGCTGAAATGTTTTGTAATCACTCATCAGCCCCCTTGGTATTGAATTCCTGTAACAGTGTTGCTGCTTTGCATAGTGAAGGCCAATTAATCCAACTAGGCTGTGTCCCCTTTGAGTGCTAATACAATTAATGGGATTGTGGACAGAGCTAGTTGGATACTGATGACCGTTGTGTTGCTTGGGGGTAAATACTGTGGTAGAAAAGGGAAAGAGGAATTAAAGTCAACTCAAACACCACCAAAAAATGGAAATGTAGAGGGAGGGCTTTTAACTGGAGATGTTTGGATTAGATTTTTACTTTTCCTCCTGATACACAAAAACGTATAGACTCAAAAACAGCTTCTTTCCTACTCCCATAACAGTCCTTAATAACTGAACTAATGAACCTATGGCACTGCTGAACATTTATATATATTCACCTTAACTGGTCATCAATCCAATTTTGCACCACATTATGTACCTTCCACCAATTGTGTATTTATTTTCTTTTACACACATATATCTTCTTTTTTCTATTAAGTGTACATATTTTGTTTCAGCTAGGTGCACACATATTTTTTGTCTCTCTAATTATTTTTCTATTATTATGTTTGCATTTTCTGCTGTTTATTTTGCGAGTGACACCACCTGCTGAAACCAAATTCCTTGTATGTTGTGAATGTACTTGGCCGATAAAGCAGATTCTGATTCTAATTCTGTTTTTTTTACCTCTGCTACGGAGGTTTTGTTGTTGCTGGAACATGTTTGATTGTTTGTATGCTTGTTTGTTTTTGGCAAGGTTGTACAAAATCTACTGGAGAGATTTTACTGAAATTTTCAGGAGATGTTGGAGATGGTTCATCTTAAAAATGAAAACATTTTGGAGTGTAGCACACAATCATTTTTGCTCAATAACTATCCAACTAATAATGATATCAACATGATTATAAGTTCAAGGTGTGGGTTTTCAGGGTCAATGAATCGTGTTATTATGGTAACTTTGTTGTGGAATAATTGCTTATAGATGTTTGCAATATGTGAGCCACCTTGGGGGAGGTCTGCGCTCTCTGGGTGCTTTCTAGTCTTTTTATTGGGTTGGAGAGGGGTTATACCTCTATTTTGGAGAAAGTCTGTGGATGGAGTCAGAAACTGGACAGTGATAAAAAGGGAACTGGCAAAAAAAAACGCAGATCAGATTTGAACTAAGGCTGCCTACTTAAGGGACAACAGCGTCTGTACATGGAGTGCAGACATAACCACGACACCTAGGCTGTCAGTGTAACCACTATTCTCTTCTTACTCTGTGTTCTGTGGGTGTACCCCGTTGGTTCTGCTGACTTGATCATATTTAAAAACAACACCACAACTTGGTTTTGGAAAGAAAAAAAGCTTATTTCCAGTCAACCCTGAAGTAGATCACTTGCAGTGAGAACACGATCAACCCAGTCACCAACACAAACAGGGTGATTGTAATAATTACAGTAATACTGCAACCATGCAACTCAACTCAAGTAATAGCAAAATACTTGGGGTACTAATCATGTTTTGATTTCATGGTGTCACTTTCTTTGTAAAGGCACAAGCTACCTTAAAATAACAACTGGTTAACATCGCCCACCATCTGCAGATCACCGGGGACTCAACAAAAACATGTTGTGATTTCCAGAAAGAAAGTCGAGCTTTCTAAAGCAGAACTACTTCTGATTATCACTTAATCCACCACTTTTGCAAATGTGCTCTCTACTTCTTCAATTCACTGACAACGGCTGTGCTCACACTTCTACAGATATCATGTTGTAAGAATAACAAGTTATCCACTGTCAATACAAAGCAATGAAACCCCCTTCCTCTTCTTCGGGGTCCATGTTTGTAAATCTTTTCATTTTACAGCGCCTAAAACATTATTAAATGTTCATCTTTATTAAAATTAGGGCTGAAACTATTCCTCAGATAATCAGGGAAATTCAATTACAAAATAATCCTCGGGCAAACTATGTGCCTCGAGGATTTGTTTAAATCTAGACCACCACACAGCACCCAAAATAATCTGCAGACACAGTTGTGAGCAGTTTCATGTAGGAACTACTTTTTACCCATACAAAAATATGTATTTTGATTTTTGGATCCCGTTTATGCTTAGAATATTCAAAAAAAAGAAAAATAAATTGCCTTGACCTGGCTTATTTTCTGTTTTGTATGATACTGATGATTTTAAATAAACCCGAAGTGATTCAATGTAAAAAAAATTGCAGTGAGTGCAAAGTAGCCGTTATCCAATTATTAGATTAATTGCTAAAATACTCGATAGAGTACTCGATTACAAAAAGAACTAGAAAAGCACTCGGACAGCGCAGACCTCCGCCAATGCCACAGTCCTCACCCATATTGTGATTTTCACCAGAAATATTAGTCCAACCTTTATTTAATCAAAATATTTAGATTCCTTGACCATGAAAACATACCATCAGCAATAGGTTTAATAATGATATCTATTTTAGTTCAGTAGTTATTCACAAAAATCACATTTTTCGTCATGGCGGCCAGACGCTGATCTGGATCAACCACAAAATCGAATCAGTTTTTCCTTTTCGCATGCTGAACATCTCCTGAAAATTTCATCAAAATCCATCCATTACTTTTTGAGTTATTTTGTTCACAGATGGACGGACGGACGGACAGCCAAACAAACTCTCTCGAAAACACAACCTCCTTGGCGGAGGTAATCAAAAGATGCAGTCCTAATAACCATTAATGAGCTATTTCACCTGCTGTCCTAAACCATGTTTTATTTGTTGGTACTGTACAGCCTGACAGAAAGCCCTTCATTAACACACAGTGTAAACTCTGGTCATGAATCACAGAGGCAGTGGAAAAAACAGGCTGTGACACAACGTTGAAAAGACAGCCTTGAGTGTCATTTGTCCTGTTGTATAATACTAGAGCGTGGACATGAAACTATCCAAAGGAAATGACCAATATCTTTATTATCATTTTTAACAGAATTGAAACAGAGCAACCAAGTTGCAGGTGCAGGTGTAAAAAAATGTGTTAAACAAGGCAGGAAGGAAAGGAAGGGGTCTACTGTGTCAGAATTTCATCCAAAGTGACTTTGACAGCAAAAATGGACGATGTTTACAAGTATGTGATTTCAAGTGACAGGGAACATCAGGGTGCCACAGGTTTGATGTTGTTCACTCAGGAAACCTGTGGATGTACATTTTCTCAGCACAGGAAATCCAAAAGAACAAGAACAGTATAGACAAAGAATTGGATCATTTTCAGATATCATTAATGGCACTGATATGAACAGTCACTACTCAACTCCTATCCCTTGCACTTGAAAGAAATGCAGCAGCATCAAACCACACAGAAGTGTAGCTTATTATTTCAACAGAGTAAATACTAGAGGTGAAGTTTGCCCATCAGTGGCTCAGGAAATGAAAAAAATCATCTTGATACAGAAAACTGTTGAGTAGTTCTGCAGTTATTTTATGATCCCTCCCTCTCCGTCACCAATCTGTTCTACTCAAAAACAAATTAGGTGCCAGCTTACTTTAAGATTAGAGCACAGAACTGGAAATGAACAAAGCTTGACATCTTTTAAGTTGTTGTGAAGTTTACTATAATGAAAAAAATGAACTCAAAAGTGGTTCCAAGACCTCATTCTGGAAAAAACAATGAAGCAAACCATCAGTCGTGCTTTGGCTGATCAAACAAACTCCAGCTGGACAGTATTCTGGCCATGTGTGGTCACTGCAGCGACAAACACAGTCCTCAGTAAACTCCATCCCACAGAGGCCACTGCCCTCAGAACTGCAAAGCGGCTCAAAGTGTTTCACAAATCCAGACACAAAAGGCGAGCAAGAGTGAGCAATTTAGTGCTAGCTGCTTTGTGAAGGGCCTCGCAGCCCACACAGCACCATTCAGGGGACTAAAACAGAGACCAGGATTACGCTTATCAGGCATCAACTGTTTGGTCACACAGACAAAGGCTTATTGCTGTGGGACAACTTTAATGGCCTGCGGCTAAGTGCAAAGAGCGACACTTATAATGGAGAGAAAGGGTGAGTCGGGGCGAGAAAAGGGAGCGAGCCGCAGCAGTACAATCACAAGTTTTCGATAATGATGAGTGCAAATGAAGGGACAGGGCGTTTAGGGTTTGTTTGAGCAGTATTATCTCTTTGGACCGTAATGAAAAGGAGGCAGCACATGAACCACAAAGCGAGAGACTGAACAATGGCAGTCCCTCATGATCCAGAGGTCCATGTGAATTTCAGGGGCTAATAATAGCTGGATGGATGAAAAGTCAGCTGAAGGCTGGCTACAGAGGTCCATGTGAATTTCAGGGGCTAATAATAGCTGGATGGATGAAAAGTCAGCTGAAGGCTGGCTACGAGGCACTGAGAAAATACTGTAATGGAATTCCACTCCGTCAATAACACACCATCTAAAGAGCAGAAGGTGTTGTCACAGTTGGGTTGGCATGCATCCATGAAAGAAGGTGTAAACTCACTTGACCTTGGAGAGCAGGTGTGACCACAATGCCATGCTGTCACCTGCATGGCCAAATGCCTAAATCTGACAGGCAGAAGTTACCACATTAACACAAAATGCAAATCACTGCCTCCTCCTCACTCTGTTTCAAGCTCAAGTTTCTAATCTCAGTCAATATTTTGATTTCTTTGTGGATTTTTCAATTTATAACCCCCTACTGTGGCCCAGCTTTTTATAGCTTTGGTCGTCATTTTTTATCTGTAATAATATGGTTACTCTGAGAAATCTGGAAAGGCAGAAACACTACTAAAAAGACCTCAGATGGGCCAAGCTATGAGTCAGCAGACAGAACATGGCCCTCTGTTTGGCCAAATGTGATCAAACACTAAATAAAGATAAATGACAGAAAGATTTCACAAATGACCCATGATAAAATGTCACTAAATTACTTCTGGTTCCCCTCCATCCAAAAATACTTTTGAAAAATGTGCAAACAGTCTCCCATCCAGTTATCATGGGTTTTAATGCACTACTTCAAAGCAAACATTTGATGTCATATACATGTATATTTCTTTTTCTTTCTTTGTAGGTGAAAGTAAAATGCTGTATCGTCTATAACTATATTGCCACCATCAGTTGTGCATGATTTCCACAGTTGGCAGCCACAGGGAAAAAGAGGAGCCAGCCAGGTGGTTCAGTGTTCTCCCCAATAACCCCAATTTCCACATGGTCCACCTGTGTGGCATCCCATCCTTACTGCGACCTAGAAGATGGTGCATACTCTAGAAATGTACTGAGTGCAGCACTGATAAAAAAAAGAAACTCAGAAGATCACGAGAGAAAAACTTCAAGGTGAGATCATAAGACAACAGTTTTAGTGGTATTACACAAAAACTACTGGATGGATTTAAATGCAAATTTTACCAGAGGTGTGATTTGGTCCAAGGAAGAGGCCATTATATATTAGTGATGATCCGCATATTTGTCTGGATGCAATAAAAATTCCCCAAAATTGAAAAAAAAAATCCCATAATGTAACATTGGAATGTATTTTAAAAAATCATATCTCTGACATCACTTGATGAATTTGATCTGAAACGTACATGATAATATATATCTGATATGGCTATCATCACGGTCAATTTCATCTGGATCCGATCCAGATTGATGTCACAAAAAAACACTGAAGATTATAACAGCAAATCCCATTCATGAAAGTTTTGTTACTGAAACTACTATAACTAGAAAAGCACTCAAACAGCGCAGACCTCCGCCAGCGCCACAGTCTTCAACCATATTGTGATTTTCACCATAAATATTAGTCCTACACTTATTTCATCCAAATATTTAGAGTCCTTGACCATGAAAACATACAAATGTGCACAAATGCTGAAAACGGTCCTATCTCGCAATATTAATGAATCTTTATAAAAAAAAAAAATCCTGGATCCAAACGGTGATCTGGATCACTCCCAAAATCTAATCATTTGTTCCTTGTACCAATCTGTACATTTCCTGAAAATTTCATCGAAATCAGTCCATAACTTTTTGAGTTATGTTGCCAACAGAGAAACAAACAAACAAAAAACAAACAAACAGACACCAGCAATAACACAACCTCCTTACCGTAAGCACGCATAATAAAAAATGAAGACAACGCGGGTGCATTTTAAAAAGAGTCGTCACCTCCGCTACATCACTGGCATGGAGTGATGTTCATCGAAGGCTAAAGAGCCAGATCTGCACCGAACCGCGGGTTGCATGCAGGGAGTCGCAGAATAAGTAGCCGCATGATCCTCGAGTTTAGGACAGTAAATGAGGCCGCTTCTTCTGGCCCTCCATTAAAACTGCTAATATCACAAACAAACAGTACAGCCTTTTCCCCGCCACACACACATTAATTTCATACGCCAGCACACACACACAAACTCTCTTGACCCGGTTGACTGAAATCCATTGCAGCCACGGAGAACTTTAATCCATGCTAATTTCTAAATAAAAATAACACGAAAGAATGAATGAGTGTTTGAGCTAATTTTTCATATTACTACGTGGGATACTGCGGCTTAAAATCCGGTGCTGCTTGTACAAGTACAATATTGTTTTTTTTTCTAAAATTAGACTGTGCGGCTTTTAATCAGGTGCGCTCTGTAGTCCGGAATTTACGGTACCTGTTTTAGCATATGAATTGATTCAGATGAATTGTATGTATGTATGTATGTGCATATGTGTGTATATGTGTATGTATAGGTATATATGTCAGCAACTAAAGGGACCCTTTGCCTCTCTTTTAACATAAAGATTAGCTAATTCCAGAGGACATGGCCTTTTAAGAACAGATCTGGCTTTGAAGGAACACTGATGAACTTGAATTTCTACTATGATTTAAAAAATAACTTGCACTTATTGTGAACATTTTTTTTCCTCTCTTTCAAGATTGATTGGTTTTACTGTGTAAGTCTCTTGGACATGTTTGCCCTGCTCTCTGTGACTTGTTCTCTGTGGAATGGGAATATAAATTAAAGAATATAACCCAATAAAAATAAATATGAAAAAAGCCTGCATACATCAATGGATAAAAGTAAATAAACTGGCTTTGATCAGATGATTTGACAGGCGAACTAGTGCGAATTATCTAAAAATAATATTTTGTGGTCACCTAGGTGTAGATGGGCGGGGATGTGGTGTACAAAGTGCTAATAATAAAAACACTCTAGTTTTTGAATGGGGTTTGGCCGCTGCCAGGCGCATTTGCTGCGTGCATCAGCTGATCAAACAGCTGTTCACCACAACACGCATTACAGGCACAAACAACACAAAGCTCATGGATGTTTTTCAAAATTTACAGGCACGTTTCACAGAGAGGTCTCAGTGCCAGACTTTGTCTTTTTCATAAAAGTAATATATATCATACAGAAGAGACATTTTAGACACCAATAAAAGAAAATATAAAACTCAAAAAAGCACACAATGTGCTTGAAGTGAAACTTTTGGAAGGTTGCAGGTGCCCAGATTACCATAAACCCAGAGTGCAGGTCGGCTTGCTGCAGAAAAATATGAAAAAAAAACTATTCAATTTTACCTGAGACATAGGTGCATTTTCAAGAGGAGTATGCAGCAGACATCTCTTTCTCTTGCCCTCTTTTCTTACTCCTGCTTCTTCAGGCATATTGATAGCTATTGTATGAATAAGATAGATAGTTGGACATACACACACTTAGGCAGCTAATGAGATTTGAGCAAGCCACCAAGATCTCTCTATATGGAGTTAACACTGTACACCAAGCTTGTAGGCATACAGTTCTTGAGAAGCAAAAGGAACAAAATGGCTGAATCTTTTCATTTTTAAAATCTAATAACCTACCTCTGAAGTATTTCTAGAAGACATAAAAGGCGAGTTCAATTTGCTAATTTCTAAATAAAAATAATGAAAGAATGAATGAGTGTTTGAGCTAATGGCACTCATTATGTCATTCTACGCTTGATACAGTCAACTTTTCCCTTAATTAATTGAAGCCTTGGAGTCTATCCTTCTATATAGATGACTTGTAATCCTGTATGATCGTAGCCTTGGGTCTTCTCTATATAGATGACTTTTCAGATGAATTGTATGTATGTATGTATGTGCATATGTGTGTATATGTGTATGTATAGGTATATATGTCAGCAACTAAAGGGACCCTTTGCCTCTCTTTTAACATAAAGATTGAAGCGACTCCAGAGGACATGGCCTATAAGAACAGATCTGGTTTGAAAAGGAACACTGATGAACTTGAATTTCTCTACTATGATTTAAAAATAACTTGCAATTTATTGTGAACATTTTTTTCCTCTCTTCTTTTCAAGATTGATTGGTTTTTACTGTGTAAGTCTGTGCCTTTTGTTGTTGTTGTGTATTCTTTTAAGAATCCATAAATTAAAGAATATAACCCAATAAAAAATAAATATGAAAAAAGCCTGCATACATTCTAATGTCAATCCTCCGAATCGAATATCTTAGATTTGGGTGCATGTTTGAAAACCATTCAAGTTTGATTTTTAGGAAAAGTGACAGCCTTTGTTTGCTTAGCCACAGTCGGCCTTGCTATTACCTCATGCCACCGAAGGCCGAATATGGCTTTTTTTGCAATATTCAGCCACTGAATATTTGGTGCATCCTTGGTTAATATAATGGTGGGACACCTATTAGGGCAGCCCTATTCAATTAGCGGCCCAGGGTCCACATGCGGCCTGAAAGCAACCTGCGAGTGGCCCGAAATCAATATGATTGCGACTTAAGTGCAGTGAGAAAAACACTGACAAGGTCTTACAAAAATTCCAACATTATTACAGACATTGAATCCAACTAGTTCTGAAAGGCTTCTGGGGAAAGAGCTCTGCAAACTGGGTGAGGGAGGTCTCAGTGCCAGACTTTGTCTTTTTCATAAAAGTAATATATCATACAGAAGAGACATTTTAGACACAATAAAAGAAAATATAAAACTCAAAAAGCAGACAATGTGCTTGAAACAAACTTTTTTGAAGGATTTGCAGGTGCCCAGATTACCATAAACCCAGAGTGCAGGTCAGCTTGCTGCAGAAAAATATGAAAAAAAACTTCAATTTTTACCTGAGACATGGAGTGCATTTTCAAGAGGAGTATACCAGCAGACATCTCTTTTCTCTTGCCCTCTTTTCTTATTCCTGCTTCTTCAGGCATGATAGCTATTGTATGGATAAGATAGATAGTTGGACATACACACACTTGGGCAGCTGTGAGATTTGAGCAAGCCACCAAGATCTCTCTATATGGAGTTAACACTGTACCAAGCTTGTAGGCATACAGTTGCGAAGCAAAAGGAACAAAAATGGCTGAATGTCTTTTCATTTTTAAAATCTAATAACCTACCTCCTGAAGTATTTCTAGAAGACATCGAGCGAGTTCAATTTGCTGAAAATACAGAAAGAGAGCATGCAAATGAAGGTTTAAGGCCATAACAACGATGGCACTGAAACATTATGTCATCTCTGCCGCTTGATAAACATCAACTTTTCCCCTTAATTTCTGAAGTAGAGATAAGGGAAAATACAAGCTTGATATGTTTTCGATGAGCCTTGGGTCTTCCTTCTATATAGATGACTTGTAATCTGTATGATCGTAGCTCTGAATGATGATGTTGCTTGCCCTGCAGACTTTAAATTCTCTTAATATGTTTCAGATTCAGGCGATTACTTTGGCAATGGAAGTGTATCATAGCCGATGTGATGAAAAATTAGACACCAGTTGTAGCAGTATGATCCTCTAAAGAAACTACAACACTGTACATTTCATGTTCTCATATCAGTCGATTTTAGCTGAGCTACTTTATCTAAAATCCCCTTTTCTTCTTGGTTCTTACTTTCGACTTTTGTGGTAAGAGAGAGAGAGACATATTTTCTGTTACGCCAGTTCTCTTCTATTACACCACTTAATCTGCTCTTTTCTGCCTACAGTACTTTAGCTCATTTTGTGTAATACCTTTATCCTGACGTCAACATTACACAGAGCTCACCTACGTATTCCCTGAACCACTGATATTCTCTCGCAAATCCACCAGATATCATCTCTTTGCCTGCAAATCCATTCAAGAACCCCATTCTATGTAAATCCCTTTTCTTTCCTTTTTCTTTCTTGTTATTCTTATACCTATAATCCTCAGATTGGATCTCTGTTGCTCTTTCTGTGTTTCCTCATACTACTTTCTCCCTCTGCGTTTTGAGAGTCTCCCATATTTCCTCTTCAGGTCCTTCTCAGACTAAATCGCCTACCCTCAGACGTGCATTTAAGTTAGGACGGTATAGAAAGTAAGTACGAGTTATTTGGCACCACTTACTGCAGAATGTATCCTTCCAACTCACCCTCTTTAATGCTCCTTGTCTAATTAAAAGGCATACAAAACATCCCATTATGACTGTAGGACTTGAAGCTCATCTCCTCACAGATCTACAGTAAAGGGTCGATTATATGATGCAAAGTGCTGAGAAAAAATTAAACCCGCCATTAACTGCTTCTCCCCATCTGCGTTATTGCAGGGTGCACACACACAGGGTGAAGTCGTAAATTTATGCCTGATTTTTCTAAGGAGGGAATGCACTGCTGAGTTTGCTGGAGCCGCGCTGAAGCATAATTATTGTCGAGGAGGTGTGTCACACTTAATCGAATTCCAAGACAAGATGACAGACAAACTAACTACTTAGGGATGTGATGTAGCCGGCTGTTGGTACAATAAAATGGGTGTTTGTTGCTCTTTTGTTTAGGGCTATAAGTCAACCACTGAAAAACATTGTTGACTAAAATTACCCTCACACATCCACCAATCCATTGATGGTAAAAACAAAAAAAAAGTCAGATTGCAGCTTTCCATAATTCTGTCCTATAGATCAGTTTAACTTTATATGAAAAGTACATCAGAGCACTAAGGAGTTTAGGCTCAGGCTGACAAATTTAATGTTCATTGTCATTACAGGATGGAAATTCAACAAGAGCCCATTGCAAAGTGTCTGGAAAGCAATGAATGTATAAAAAAACACTCAAATACAATGTTTCCCCGTCTGTGTTTTCAACAGGCTTTTTTAAGGGAGACAGATGGGGAAGACAGTGTTTTCAGAAACTTAAGATCCGGATGATTTGCTTACCTTTTTAAACATTGTGTCTTTTTAACACTCATTTAAATCAGGGTTATGCTTTTTGTGGAAGTGCATAAGGGTTAAAGACCTAAGAACAACACTCTCTTTCTCTTTAGCGACCTGCAATGTCACACAGTGATAGCATAAACACAAACACTTTGTCATCACATACTGGATGTTATAGATTATGGGTCAATCCCAAGTGGACCCCTTAGCTCTCCCCTTCCTCTACCACTTTATCTACCCCTTCCCCTTGGCCCTCTGTTTTGAGGGTCAGGAGGAAGGGGTGAAACGTATCTCTTAAAAACGAGAGGTCACTTGATTCCTGCTATGTCATCACCCAGAGCCGCTAGCTGGCTGTTGTGGGCAGATGCGACAATAGCCTTATCTACAGCTGCGAAAGCCAGCTCAATATAATGAGCAATTCTAAAATATGACCAACAATTCAACACATGATTAAGATTTACTTAATGACTAAGTAATTACATATAATTATGCGCTTCCTTTGGTCTCCGCTCTGCTTTCTGGTCAATGGGCATGGTGTATTATGGGAAATTTCTTATAACCCTTCCTTTCAAGTGAGGTCCCAGTCTGTCTTCGTCTCAAGGGCTGTGTAGCTCTTTCTCCACCTTATGGAGAATTGAGATGCCCCTTCACTAGACGTGAACGTGCAAAACCAAGGGCTAAGGGGTATAGATGGGATTGGCCCTAAAACATACCGTAAACTAACTGCTGGACTTACAAAAACAACAGAAGTTTATACTAAAAAAGAGGTCCGAGAGGAACAGGATCTTTTACAGGCTGCGATGTGTGTGTGACAATGTTGCACATGGGACTGAGTGTGTGGGTTTATCACCTGCATTGGCATTGAAGAGTTACGTATCACTCATTTCCACTGAAAAACATTCTGCACCAATCCAAGCAATGCAAATATGTGTACAAGGTTTTTGGATCTGCTGGCACACATAAAGTCTTTACAAGACAGTGCAGTGTTTGGTCTCAATTTAAAAGAAAGTTTTACAAACTTTGGAGCAAATATTAACACAGTGATTAAATAAAATAATTATTGTCATCATTACACTGAACATTGTTAATGCACACTGCAACTTTTCCTTATTGTAAAGGCCTAGTTCGGGTCTACAGCATGGCTGTCTATTGCACTGCTACTGTGCCACACTGGTGTTGATTTTCACTGGGTGTGAAAGAGACCTGCTGTTCACATATCTTGTATCACTGTGCTTTGCACAAACAACACTGGAAGAGAGGAAGCATGCTGTGGTTCGACCAGTGAAGGTTTGGTTGAATGAGGCTGAACTGAACAGAGGGGGTCAGCCCCACTGTTCTTTTGCTCCAGCTTTAAAAATGGCTGCAGCATACCAAAGCCATCCCTCCTATCTCCAAATCCAGGCCATTACCTCGCCTATTGATATTCTATAAGAGTTCACATTTCAAGGCCTCTCCTCTCTTGCATCCCAGTTCCTTGCAATGATGTGACAATCATCCCTTGAACAAAACTAAGACAGAATAACAGCGTAACACAGCTCTTCTCAAAGCAGTGCTGAACAACCTAGCAGCCTCATATCCAGGCAGTCAAAGGGAAGGAGGTCGATCAGCCACTCTCCATTTTGTTCTCAGACTTTCCCGTAGTGTCTGTGGCAGATGAATACTAAAACGTAAGCGAGGCTGTGACGTGAGGAAGGCACGGGGGTCTCAATCACCTCCCCCGAGACTTTAGGTGCCACAGCGAAAGAGGGAAGCAGCAGAGACTGAGACTTTATTCATTGATACCGCCCACCGAGGTAAAGAGTTTCAAATGGGTGGAATTACAGGATCAATAGTGTGATTAGCAAAGGCCTTGTAGCTATAGCATGTTGTTGGTAATCCATTGCATCGAGGTAAACCCAGGGGACAGGGAGAAGGCTGTTACTCCTTCCAAGTATGAAGGCCTTTGGAGAAGGCTGAATCAGGCCTGCCCAAGGCCAAATGCAGAGAGCCTTTTAGATATATTGTGTATTTAATAGGGCTGGGAAATATGGGCTGAAATTTCTAACTCAAGAATGGCAAAACACAGTACATAAGGTAATATTTTCTTCTGTGAAAAGAGAACAAATCGGTTGTCGCAAGACCAGTGTTATAAACTTAGATGTGTTTGGTAAAAATCAATCCAATTTTAAAGTTCATCTTCAGTGTAAGAATTTATCTAAAGCTGCGTTCGCACCGCAAGCGACTCTGCAGTCAAAATCACGTCACCCACTGAAGTATCGTCGCATGCTCATATATACCTCATTTTGGTCACCGTTGCCGTCAGCCGTTGCTCGGTGACGTCATGTACACTCAAGTTTCCCCGTGATCATATCATATATCACATCATAGGATGTGTATGTGGACATTATTCCAACTGTATCAGTTTCACTCACTTATCAAACATAAAACACTTCAGCTGATGGCCTGCAGCAGCATCATCTGTGAGTTCTCTGCAGTCCGTCTAGGTGGAACTAATGTCCTCACTAACTAATGTTTCCCACATGGACATGAATTGTTCCTTTGCAGTCCGGATGAAAAACTGTCCGGTACCGTCACACACGCACACACCCCTGATTGGCTGTTGATGCACAGCCACACACGACATGGCCTGAAAAGATCAACTTTTTTTTAATTTTGATATCTCACGACAAATGAAGTGATCGTCTTATATGCAGCAAACGCATTGCGGCCCCATCACGGCTGTACATTGAGTTTGCATGGAGAGTGATCGTCGAGGTAGTACAAGTAGCGTCCGGTGTAAGCACCTTAAGAATGATAGTTTTTAACATAAAAGACACAAGTCATGTTCCTAATTATGCTTTCTCAATGAAAACACTAAAACAGATTAGCTAAGCTGGAGTTACATACTTATCCAACTTTACTTTGCTTGATGAGCATGATCATCTCAAAACATTTGTAGTTTTGAGTAGGGATGTTTACCATGGACCGGTACTTTCATGTACCAGTCCCTAACTGGGTCGGTACCCGAACACCGTTAAGAAACGGTACCGTTATCGGTACTTAAACGTCTCTTCAACTGTCACGTAGTTATGACACCACCGCCGTCCGGCTCAAGCATGTCGGTCAGGGCTAAGCGCTTGAACGTTTGGGCTCACTTTAGCAAAGTTAATGAAAACTCGGCCCGATGCAATCTTTGTCAGAGAGAAGTTGTGTCGATAAGAGTATCAATAAGTATCGATACCGATAAGGTGTATCGGTATCGATAAAGTCATAACGATATACATCCCTAGTTTTGAGTAATCATTATTATCGACACAGTGGTATAGGTGTACTCAGTTTAGTGAAATTTAGACTGAATTGTTATTAGGGATGGGAATTGATACGATTTATCAATATCAATGCAATTAACGATCCTGCTAATCGATCCTATTTCTTTAATGTTTCCCTTATTGACTCCTGCAGATTTTCCGTGTGGGCAAATGTTGGCCTGTAGGTTCTCAGTGGCAACCATGTCAAACACATGTCACAACATAGATAACTGCCTCTGCAAGTTGCTGGTGTTTCCACTCACTTAGGGTTGTGCAGAAGGCGCCTTTTGTAAAAAAAAATAAATAAATAAATAAAAATAGGCCACAATTCTGACGCTTCTGAACCCTGTCAGTGGGAGGAATTGATAAAAGAATTGATTAGCAAAAAGACTCATGATATCAATACTTTGATGGAGCTTTTAAAGATTCTATATTGGACATGGCTTTCAATTATCATCCCTAATTCTTATCAGTTTCCTTCTGATGGAAGGACACATGCTGTGTGGTATGCCAAGGTAGAATCAAAACAAACACTGGTGGAAAAGTAAGTTGTTGCAAAGGTGTTAAAATGAGTTGCTTTGACTTTTTTCCCATAAAGCCATTAGAATTATGCCAAATTATCCGTCATATCCGTAGCACTGTATGGCCCTAGCTTACTGTGATTTATGCTAATACTATCAACATGTAACTCAATCAACCCTACTTCAAAACTGAACTGTCCCTTAAAAGGTGAGACTGATATTGAACTACAACATTACATGGCCTTTTGCATAGTCTGGGAACCATTTAGATAATTTCTGTTCTGATTTGAGCTCCAGTGCTCCATAGTGTTCTTTGTTCTTAGTTTTTCATAGTATTTATTGGTGTTGTTAGTGCAACATTTATTAGTGTTAATGAAAAGAAAAATGACATTAATCTTTTAAGAATAAAAACCTGCCTGTGGTTATTGTTGGTCTGGTCAAGGTCTAAAGGATAAACTGTCTGCTGTAAAAGGGTTTTTTTTTTATTTTTCCCTCTTTATGTGCCAATAAACTGCCATTTTGCAATGAGCTTTAGTGTCCGAGTTAGACAAGGTTTGCTTGACAGAGCTGCTGGAGACGCTGACCTGGAGTTTTCTTCTGGTAGACATAAATACTTCTGTACGTCACGTCCAATCAGAACGATTGGAAAGTGTTTTCCATGTAATCCTGAATTTGTAATTACTATTCCCACATAAACATGAAGGAGAAAAGTATATTTCTGATTTACTTAATTGTGAATAATTAATTCCAAATTAAAAAACATCTTGTAACCATGGCCACTGGATATTAAGGCTTGCAAAGAAATTAGAATCGTTTTGCACTCTTGGCTTCCCGTCTTCTTGACTTCCTGATAAAAAACTATTCACCCTCCTCAGTCCTCACCTATCCTGTCTTACTTGGCCCTCTACGTCCATACCACTGGGTCCCAAACAACCAAACCAACCAAAACAAAAGCCTGACATATGCCCAAATATTTTAAATAATAAAACTGGCAATTAAAGCGTAATTATCTAATCACTTTTAAACAAGACAGCGTCAACTAAATAAATAATTAAATTTAAACAAGGCAATATCCTGCGACATGCTCCAACAAGAAACATGCTGCACTCCCAACAGGAAGACAGATTGACATAAGCTTGCTGTACATGCATGTGGACAGAAAACCTCTAAATGCGGAATACACAAGTGCAGAGTTGCCAACATATTTAATCTGCTGTTTTTGAGGCAGCCTTATGATTTCCCAAAAAACTGACAAAAGAAATCAAAAGTGTTATCTAAAGCTGTAAACTTCTAACAAATTAGAATCAGACTTCAAAAGAATTTAAGAGCTTTAAAGACTTTCTGAGACCTGCAGAAACCCTATTTTGATGGCAGGTAAACTACTCTAATGAACCTTGAAACATACATTTCTATAGCAGCCAAATGAAAAGTTTATGCACAGAGCTGCTCTGAGAAAAAGAAAAAACAAAGAAGGCCATCTGAAGGCACAGAAATTGGTGCGCTCTCTGAATGTTGAATGTGCATTTGTTCTCTTAGGGATCTGTCAGTTTTGTTCTACTTTTCTGTCTCGCAAAGACAAATGGAAGAGTATGTTTCCAAGTAAAATGAACCGCACTATGATTCACCTCTCATATAATATTAGATGGCTCACATCAAGAGTTTGTAGAGCATCACTGTTGATGCGTGCATCATTTATACACCACAACTGCAATGTCATACAACCAAACACTGATAGCATGAGTCAGACTTCTGCGTGGAGTTTGCCAGAGAAATCGTCTATTAGAGCATATCACGTCAAGACGTCCTTCTAGAGCAGAACGAAAACTGGAGGAAGAAACATGATCCAAGTTTCAGGATTACCTACGGCTACTGCGAAAGTTTCTGTCCTATATCTATCTGTTTACATTATTGTTTTGGAATATGTTCCCTGTTCTTTAGACAAATAAACCTTGTCATATTTCATCTGTACTGGTTGGTAATGAAAAGAGGGCTCCTTAAAATACACTCTGCTGAATTCTAGCTTTCGAGCCTTGGACAAGATATAGTAAACGTGCTATGTTTTATAGTATTTATGATATTTCAATTACAATAAAATGTGTCTAAAATAATTACTAAAAAGCACAATTTCCACAAGATGTCACATACAGAAGTTGAAGCTCCCCATGAAACTCAATTTGTAAGTATTTAAACAAACGCGTTCATTTATCTTTTTGTTTTATTTACAAATAAAACATTTTCACCATAACTAATTACAAGAAAACAGAGACAAATAAATACTTATGGCACAAAATCCCTAAAATATACAAGTAGTGATTTGTTTGAATGAGCTTTAGGGATAATCACATAACCTAGTGCTATTGGGGGGGTAATTTTTTGATCAACAGTTACTCTGAAAAAGGTTTTATTCATTAATGGACTTCATTTACATTTAAAAAACTTTCTTCAAATAGTCTGTTTTTTTTAACAAATTGTTTTGTGTTTTAATGAGATTAATACGTTTTTATATTGGGTGATTTTATAGTACTTGCATCACTATTTTATTTCTGTGTGATGGTGCTTAGTAACTTAAGTAAATGAGGCAACTGTTTTTTAATGTGCTATCCAAATAGAGTGGATTGGATAAAATTGTGATCAATTTTCAGGTAAGCTGGATTCACTCTTAATGTCTGCTGCTTTTTATTTAGTGATGACGGTTCAAACAACAGTTGTATTTGCAGAAAAAATGTCTTGTTGTATTTCTGTACAACCATATATTTACCTGTATGTTGGCTTGTGAAAAGAGCAACCAAAAAACAACCTCTGTAAGCATTCAAAAGGAAAAATAAAAAAACAATCAGGAGCTCTCCTGCAGCTTAGTAGGTACAGTAACTTAAAATCTTACCTGCAAATATCTTGATTGTCACTGTAGACACCACTGCCCACAAAAACTGCCAGCGACCTTTATCAAAACTGGTTCCCAGATGGTGAAACGCCTCTGTGGAGAAAAGACAAAGTCTGAGCAGGGCCAACAATGGGCTGGAAAGTCGAATTAGAGTATATGTGACTGTGACAGGAGGAAACTGTTTCTGTATCTTACTCATTACTGTTGCTATGGCAAAGGTCTCCCTACATTAAGAGACATTTTCTACAATGAGAAAGAATCTGAAACAGCGCAGATTACACTGTAGTCAATTAAAGACTAGAAAGATTTTTCGACAAGGATATTGAGCTGTCCAGCACAGTGAATCTCGACTGGTCTGGCTTTGGGACCCACCAATACCCCTGAATGTTGAGCTGTGACCCAAATCGAGAAAAATGTGCAACTTCTAAAACGATGCTGCACTTGAAATGTGGAATAGAAAAGAATATCACAGCAACACAAAAAAGTTTAATCAGAAACCATATTGACCTGCATGTGGCGATGTAAGAGAAGGATAGATTCCCTTTCACGCTCAATTACCGGCATTTTAACTGAAATCAAAAACCGATCTCAGGGACACGAGGCTTATATACTATAAATCTGACTGTAACAAACAGCCCTGTATTAGAATTAAATTAGTAGCACTAAGTATGTCAACGCTGCCACAACACAACACACTTCAACAGACTTAACAGAGCGTTCATGCTTAACCATGAAATAAAGTCCTGATATTGAGAAGTTGTTTAAAAATCTTAAAAACATGGAGGTTTAGCTGAGTATCTGCTTATTGAACACCTGACAAACACATTTTTATTAAAACAGGAGGTAATTAGCATTAAATTACCACCACCTATTGATTATCAGTCTGAATAGATGGCAGGCCAATAAAAACATGACCCTTTTCCCCCGGCAAAGGCTCGCAACCCAGTGAAAAAGGCTCGCGACCCACTTTTGAGTGGGAAATCACTGATCTAGCAAGAACAACTGTGCAAGCTTCATGCCAGCATGTGCCAAGTAAAGTATTAAGAGAGAATCAAAAGTTTTCTGACATTACAGTTTCTTATTATATGACTCAAACTCCTTGCAGCGTGGGCTGTATTTGTCTGTTACAGCGAACAGTAACAGTATACAAATGTAATCGTTAAAAAAACATGGAGAGTTAAATGGCTGATTTCTGCTGCGAACAAGCAGCTGGTAGCTTAACTGCAAAAAAAAGATTAATTATGAAAAATCCAGAATTTATGTGAATAATAGTTAATAAGATTTTGACATTACACTATAACAGACCGGTATAGAATCCTGCCAAAAAATATCATTATACACTGGCATATTCATATGAACTTGCAGCCCTATCAAACAGTAAACCAACATTCTCCTTTCTAAACTAATTTGATGGTTGCCCAGGAGACACATTTTAAAAAGTGGACTTCCTGGTTTAATCTACTGGAAATCCTCGAACACTTAGCAAGTAACTCACAGTGCATGTTCATCTGTGCTTGTGACGAACACAATCACGCCAAAGCACACCTCTTTATCTGCTGCTGCACACTTAATTACAGCACAGGGTAACACGCTTAATTACGGCACAGGGCACTCGCAACAGTCAAACAATCTGGGCTTCTGTGGTCACACATGCTTGAGCAGAGTATGGATTTCCTAGTGTGAGTGTTAACAGAGTTATTCTGGAGACAGATTTGACTTCAGAAGATTTAAGAGGGTTTTGGACAGATGCCCCAGTGGTGGAATCAGATCAGCTCATGTTTTAAGTCTGATGCTGGCAAACATGATTCAGCTCCACTCTTTGTGGTTAGGAGGACATGTTGCCAGTCTTTCACAAAAGCTCTAAGCCTGCTTGATTTTCATGATATTAACAAAACACATTGTATACAATTTTCTGGCACAAACCAGACTTTATTCTATAATTCCACTGCTAACAACACTGCCTGACAGTGTCTAGAGAGCTACAGTTCCTGGCACAAAATTGTTTACAATGTCTCTCCATTCTCCAAACACCCCAAAGACCCAGTGTAGCTCTGGGCCTGTGAGCACCGTTTTTACTTTACTCTACCACTGCAGGGGGAGGAAATGTCAAAAATACAGCTACAATGAATCACAGCTGCTGTTTGTTGGTTCCTGAACCTAGGACTGGGCAAAATTTAGTTTTTTGAATATATCGATATATATATCATTTAATATCTTAATATTTTTTGTTCTGCATTAAAATAATTCACAGCGATTTTCTACCCCACCTTCCTCCTCTCCAAAACATTCAAGAAGCTCAACAGCCTGCCCCTCCTTCCCCCTCTCACAACAACAGCAACTGATAGCACAGAGGCTGCTAACAACAGGAGTAACACCACTGTAGAAGAGTCAGTAGGTTAAAAGACAAATAGCAGCTGGTAAAAGGAGATGGTTTAGTTTTAAGACTTCAGACCTAGGTTAATGTTTTTGTAGAATGTCAGAAATGTGTTGCATCTAAAAATTCTTGCACAACAGCTTCCCTCCATCATTTTAGCATGCCACAGAGAACAGTATGAAGTGTGTGAGATAAACTTTTCACTTCCAAAGTGTGAAGTAGACACTGCACCCTGTACCAAAACAATGTTATCCTGCACTAAGCACTTTAAGAGAAGGTAAAAGTGAAGCGATATCACCACAGCTCTGGCCTACAATTCTGTCATTGACATGGTCCCTGACACAACTGTTGCATGGTGCAGCTTTACTCTGCACTTAAAAATCAAGACACCAGTTGCCAAGTTGGATGTATTTTGGAAGAGAAGAGCAGCAACTTCAGGGAGGGCCTTGCCGTAGAGCAGAACCTATCGGGACCCTGTGAGCCAGCTATGAGTGTGATGGTACATTACACAGAAGACTGGGAGTTAAATGTTCCAGTGTTTATATTTACTTTGTTTACATGCTGATAATATGCACAGCTTCATGTGTTTGGTCATGTAAAGAAAGGTTATTTTTTTGCTCATGTTTACATGTGCAATTGGGTTACTAATATGCCTGCGTGGCAGCTGTCATGTAGTTTATGTAAATTTGACTCAGAACTCAAAGTGTTCTTTCCAACACTGATCCAAGAGCTGACTGGGCAAGAGCGAGAATTATCAGCCTTGGTTGACGGCTAATATTTAAATGATCTAGGAGGTCAGCAGAGAGTAGTTGTCAAGGTAACTAGCCTTGTTTAGCCCTGGAGGTGTAACTGGTTTCCTTGGCTGGCTGAATTGTTTAAGTATGTTTATATTATTTATTAAGAAGAAATATGTGAAGAGCTATCAAATACTGAAATTAAGCAAAAAAAAATATTGAGGTATACATTTGAGTAGGGATGTATACCGTGGACCGGTACTTTCATGTACCGGTCCCCAATTGGGTCGGTACCCGAACACCGTTAAGAATCTGGAAAAACGGTACTGTTATCTGTATTTAAACGTCCCTTCAACTGTCACGTAGTTATGACACTACCGCCGTCTGGCTCAAGCATGTCGGTGAGGGCTAAGCGCTCGAAGGTTTGGGCACACTTTAGCAAAGTTAATGAAAACTCGGCCCTATGCAGTCTTGGTCAGAGAGAAGTTGCGTCCAAGGGGGGAAATACTAGCAACATCACCAAACACTATGGAGCGCGCAGAGTATAAAGCTAAAGAAGTGCGGGTTGTTTGATTGCTGTATCAAGAGTTAGCAGCCCAGGTAACACTAAAGACTGCAGCACCGACAGAGACAGAGACTCTATTATCCGCCTCTTCCGGAAAAACTCTGCCGAAAACAACACAGTCACACGGGGTTAAACTCTTGACGAAGCGCCGCTGCACTAAGCCATATAACTTGGATGAAAAGCCGAAGGAACAGCTCACCGGAGCTGTTAATGTCTGCTCGGAGCGGAAACTCTTTGTTTACTGAGGTCAAGAGAGCACCGGATGTGACTGACAGCCAAGTTGCGCTCAGAGCGCCCTCTGTTGGACAAAACGGTCCACTGCTCCAGGCGCCCGGATGTGCTGCTACACTCAATATTTTATATTCGAATATTTATATTTACTATTCGGTTACGGATATTTATCCTCATATTCGAACGGTTACTCAAATATCGAATATAAAGTGAGAGCCCTAGTGGTCATCATTAGATATATGAGTCTGCCTGTACCATAGACTGTAAAAAACATGGACGCCATGATGCTAGGCTAAAATTGAAGCCGCCACAAAAACTGCTCCCCCTGGTGACTGGCTGCAGTATAGGTCAAAAATCCGTCTCCCCCATTCATCTGGACGGGCCGAAGTGAAACTTCAAAAAAATATTACACCTCGTAGAAATATTTCTCCCATCCGTATGCTGTGGTGACATTAAAGTATTATTGGGCTGCGTGTTTTCCAAGTCCTCTTTTTTCTGAAAAGTTTCTTTTTTATTAGTTATTAGAGTTTAAAAATGACCGCGGTTTACGGCAGCTTCACAATGATTGTGTACGGCGTATGCTGCGGGGTGTTGCGACCGTTTACGACAGCTGCGTCCGGATTATGGCCCAAATTCTCTTCTGATTGCACAATGGCGGCGCCCAGACGATGGATATTCTGGCTTCAAATCCGTTACATGGTGGAAGGCGGAGCCACGCTATCCAGTTCTTATAATACATCCATGGTCTGTACATGCAGTCTGTTGGGTGGCATGAAGGGGTTTTGCCATCTCCTTAGCTTTCCTTTTGCCTCTGAGAAGCATTTGTAATGCATTACTTCTATTCTGTTGAAGCTTTATTATTACCTTGTGGTAATAAAAAAAGGTTGAATCTTTTAATATCTTGGAGAGTCTTTATTTTTTACACAAAATTACATGTTGTGGTATCGATAAGAGTATCGATAAGTATCGATACGATAAGGAGTATCGGTATCTGTATCGGTATCGATAAAATCATAATGATATCCATCCCTACATTTGAGTCAATATTGCACAGCCCTAGCTGAACCAGGACTTGTATTTAATTGACTAAATCTAGTCTGTATTAATCTCCAATAGTCAACAAAGTTAATACAACACAATTTTTCATACTATATTATTGAAGCCAATGTCTGAATTGGCTCTTCTGACATTCCCACACTGATGAAGGGCTGCTAAGTTATGGAAAAAGATATGATCATGATTATTTGGCTTGATAATGGTATCAAAATTATTAAGCATAGTTACTCATTGATCTTAAAACAACTTTGCAAGAATTTTAAATCAATAAAAATAAACCATACTGCACTGATAATAAAACTACTGAAAGAGTAATGAGATTACCTTCATCATCAGTAAAATAAGATATAAAGAAACTCATTCACTTTATTTTAAAAGTTGTAAAATGAAGATACAGTGTGTGTGATATCTGAACAGAGGCAGTAATTGTTGGTTTGAACGTTTACAGGAATTCTGCTGTCATTAAAGCTACAGACCTAACTGTCATACAGGAACATAAGAAAACTGCAGAGTAAGAAAGACAGACAAGAAGTTAAGAATGACATATCTTATCAAACACAACCACTATTATAATTATTTTACTTTGTTTAAACTGCATTTACATCACTTTTGTCCTCTAAAACAAATGTTTTGTTGTGAAGAGAGTGTAGAAGACATGATGGGAAAGCACTAGATGACTTTGTGGGTCAAATCAATAATTAAATAACAGGCCTGGAAACAAATTAAGACTGATAGTGTAAAAACATGGATATCCTTCGAGTCATTGAACACTCAGCATTTGTTTTGAAATACACTGTGGAAGTCTTACTAAGTGAAATGACAGTCACAGAGCAGTCACACACTACATCAGAGTCTTCGTGTCACTCAATGCAGAGACTCATTTTCCATCTTTATAGTCGACCACACTCACATGTCTTCCATGACGGACATCAAACTGTTTTTGGCTGTTAAATCCAGAATTTGTGTGTTTATTCAGCGCTCTGAGGCTCAACCCTGCAGAGCAGACAAGCTGTACTCAGAGAAGGAGGGAGGGATGGCAGCACTGCGACTGTCTACAGACAATTGAGCTGTTTTTGTGGTCATGGGAAACTGTGATCTAATCTAAACTTAACTAATTGCTCAGTGCCAGTCTCAAGTCACATCTTTCAACAAAAGACTGGAAAAAGATGGCATCTTCTGCACTAATAAAATTGTCAGCATTCATCTGTTTCACCCACTTTTTTTATATGCTGTCATGGTAAATTTCCACACTTTAGACTGTCGACAAGAGTTAGCCAATAATTACAAATTTGAAAATAACAAACCTGTTTGGAAAAAAATCAGAAATGCTCCTTATGTAAAATAAATAAATGAAACGATCTAACAGGAACATTTCGGATTAAAGATCTTGTGATTAACAATCAAATCATTATTATGTACATTATGTAGATTAATAGTGCTGTTAGGACATTAAAAAACAAAACAATTATTTATTATGACCTTTAATTAATTAATCTAATTAATCTCTTTTTTAATCTCACTTTAAAATTGCTGAAAAAAGCCTCAACTTGAGATATTTTCATTGAAATTCATTAGATTATTGTGGCAGATCAAAAGATTGTTCTCCACCCCCCAAAAACTAAAGCAAAAGAAGCCCAATGCATAAAAACTCTCTAAGGCCCCATCCACACGAAGCCAAACCGAGGTGTAAACGCATACATTTCTTGCCGAATCTGCGTATCATCCATACGAAGACGGCGTTTTTGGGGTCTGTAAACGATCATTTTTGAAACCAGGTTCCAGAGTGGAAAGATTTTGAAATGCCATATACACAGCTCCGTGATAACTGGCTCTCCGCAAGTTTTCAGATACACTTACGTCATAGTTTTATATCTTCACTGACATGCATGCGCCACGCACTGCAATGACGACAATGGCGGCGTACGTGAAGCATATGTGATGATGAAGCTCGTGACCCTACTATCCCTGTTGCAGCAAAATCTCCTTCTTCTCAATCACCACCGAGTTGAACAAACAATTATCAAGGACACATTACGGCACTTTATGATCACTTTATCACAATCTCTGTTTACAACTTTTGACGCAAATGCGCATGCCCACTGTTTTTTCATCTGTTTCTGCTCGTTACAGCGGCCCTAGAGGTCTGGCATGTGTTTTACAGCGTTTTGATGCGTATCAGGTGCATTCATGTAGACACACAATTTTTCTGAGACGCCTTCGTCTTTATGACGATCGTTTCTGAAACTGTTTAGCGTTTTGTCTTCGTGTGGATGGGGCCTTAATTTAACGGATAAGTAGGGGACTGAGGCGGAGCTGCAGATGTGATGACAACAGGTTCGAGCTGCTACGTCATATTGTGGCTTGATGTGATCGTCTAATCACAAGCTGCTCTGGTACTTTAAGGTTCAAAACATAGAAATAAGATTAATAATGAGATTAATGCGATTGAAAAACATAACATGTTCATCACAACTGTAACTAATTAATTGCGATTAACGCAATAAGATGGCATCCCTACAGATTAAACTTATACTTTTATCTTGTATGGAAGTATACTGATATATCTTGAGAACTCAATACATATTTCATCCCTATTGCTCATCAATATTTATTTTATTATAAATTTAATTAGTGACTCACATTTAATCTTACTTGAGGAGGACCAGCCTTAAACTTTGAACATCTATCAACTGCCAAAAGAAAAAGGTGCACACTTTCTGTCTGAGCAGAGTTAAAAATGAACAACCATGTAACCTTCAGTAATGGACTGCAAATATAGTGATCCAGCTGGTTTTTGTTTCCTGGCTGTGTGGCCGAGCTGAAACACGGCTGCCAAGCAAAACCGCCAACAAATGGCTCAGTGAAACACAAGTTCATGACATTACATTAAAAAATATCCCCTGGGGTCCAAACACAGAGTGGTTTCCCCTCTCAGCCAATCTGGACCACGGGGGATCCAGAGCATATTTTGGGAGGTGAAGCGGGGAGGCTAACCTCCACTTACACAGAGCACCAGCGGGCACTCTGTCCCAGGCTCCTCTCTGCATGCCTCCACAGAATGACCAGTTTACCTCAGTCCAGTCTTTATGCATTTAGAGCTGCGGGCTCTGACGCACTGGCTGAATTTCATTACGATGTGCTATTACACAAGCAAGCTGCTGGGCTGGCCTCGGGATGAGAAGGCCAATCAATACAGTCAGTATCTGCCCCCTCTAATCTCTGTCGCCTGTGTCAGCCCTCCTATCTGTAATAGATCTTAAGGATTAGGGGGGGAGGGAGGGGGCTGCTTAAGACACTTCTTTTCACTGAGAACTGGTCGACTGGTAGGACCCACAGGAGCCAGGCTCAGTCATGCTGATCCGGCAAGAGACGCATGGGGAGTGCCAGCGGGATGGTGAGAGCGAAACACTCGAAAAAAAGAAGAGGAGAGGCTGTGGCATGGCTGAAAAATAGATAGAGGTGGGAGTGGGAAATAGAAATATGGGGTCTGTCACACGGGAAGGAGGGGAAGAAGGCAGCATAGCAGCTATGACATTGAGAGACTGATATAAGAAAAGATGAGAGAAAGGACACTCGAGTGGGAAAGATGGTGGGTAAACAGAGAGCAGGGGGAGTAGGTAAAGGTGCAATGGCTGGTAAAAAATGACAGAGTGGGAAAGAGAAGGAGAGATGAGCAGAGAGGAGGATAAGCACCGGGCCAGGAGAGGCGAGAGCCCATGTAATTTCTCTAATCCTCCTGGCATTTATACTTTCTCCAGACAGATAATGAAAATGAAAAATAAAATGGAAAACTTCCCCTCTCGGACTGGGCACAGGATTTTATTTTAATCTGTTGCACTGCTCGACTCTCTCTTTTTTTTTCCCTATGCTTCAGTGGGTGTGTGCTGAGTCAGGAGAATTGTCTATGTGTTATTACTTTATGCCACAGTGGATGTGACTCACCAGAGGTTTGTTTTAACTGCAAGGATGGAGGATGCAGCACCTCAGAGGATGGATGGATGGATGGATGGATGGATGGATGGATGGATGGATGGATGGTCAGACAGACAGACAGACAGACAGACAGATAGACAGATAGACAGATAGATAGATAGATAGATAGATAGATAGATAGATAGATAGATAGATAGATAGATAGATAATCAATACACCATAGTATTATGTTACTTGGCAGGTGATACTTTATCGATCCATGGCTGCTAAGTATGGACACTTTCATGTGTTAAATTCCAACATTTAGTAAATCTCTTGGGTCTATAATAACCCAAAAAGCCAATTACTTTTTAAGTCCACGTGATAGTGCTGATGAGTCACTCTGCAAGAGAGGTCAGCAGAGGTGAAGTTCGTTGTGAAGGTCAAACATGGCAGCATAGGAGAGAGAAAAGGAACTGACTTTGAAATCCATTGTGTGGATGATCATTTGACTTTGAAAGGGACATATGAGACTCAGGCACATGGCACACGAGTTAGTAAGGAGTGACGCATGAGAGTAAACTACTCTGGGGATTCTACTCACCACCTAGGGACAGTAAAAGATGAAGCACTCCGTGTCTTTGAGTGTCTAGAAAAAAGCCTTATAAAGCAAATTTTTAAATTTATTTTTCTTATTAATAATGTAGAGTAAACCTCGCTGATGAACCAGCGAACACTTGATATGCTTAGTTTCTCAATGCTGCCTCCCATTTCCGTGTGAGCTAAGAAAATTGTGCAATTCATTACTTACTTTATCCATTACTTAGTTACTCGATGTGCAAAGACTCAAGGCCCCATCAAGGGGAAAAAAAAGGGCTTTTGTTAGCACTCCTGCAGGGCAAAAAAATCTATCTCTAAAATTGCTTTCAGGAAATTAAAAAAAATCTACTACTGAATCAATGATTAATGTATGTGATAACATTTTTTGCTTTAAGTATAGTTCAAAGTTCGTAAACCCTCTTAACAAAATGTAGTGTGACCAATAGTGTTTCATGAAAAAACTAAAAAAGCACTCTGACAGCGCAGACCTCCACCAGCACCAGAGTCCTCACCCATAGTGATTTTCACCATGAATATAATCCCTACCTTTATTTCATATAAAAATTTAAATTCCTTGACCATGAAAACATACCATTAGCAATTGGACTCATAATGACATCTATTTCAGTTCAGTAGTTATTCACGAAAATGGCATTTTTCATCATGGCGGTTTACTTCTGGATCTAGCTCAAAGTTTTTGAAGATACAACAAATCAGATTGAACACTCCAGATTCCACAGTATCTAGGCTATATTTTTGGCATTTGTTGCAAGTCTATGCCTTTATTTGTTCCCTTGCTATGATAAAAATTCCTAGGATATCTAAATTTTTCTTGTTCTAGATCAGAGAATCCAGAATTTCGCCAGGATCCAGATCAATCTTTGATATCTTGTAGAACCTGTTGGAAACTTACCCTGTATTTTTTTTTCCAAACGCTCTGATTATTTTTGGTGGAGAAATATGCACAAATGCCAAAAATGGTCCTATCTCACAATGTTAAAGAATACTTTAAAAGACTCTTGGATCCAGACGGCAAACCGGATCACTCCCAAAATCTAATCTTTTGTTCCTTGTCCCAATCCGGAAATTTCCTGAAAATTTAATTGAAATCTGTCCGTAACTTATTGAGTTATGTTGCTAACAGAGAAACAAACAAACAGACGCCAGCAATAACATAACCTCCTTGGCAGAGGTAAAAATATTACAAAAAATGGAGTCAGCAGATTTGGGTCCAACAGCAACAACATGCTGGTTGAAGCCTAGGTATGTGCCTCTGTCTTGAGCTGCACTCTTAGAATCACTGCAATATTCTGTCCATCTTCTTAATGGAATGAAAGTATTAAGCCAAAAAATTACATCCATCCATTATCTAATCTTTTCAGGGTCACGGGGGGCTGAAGGCTCTCACAGCTGATGTTTGGTGGGAGGCAGGGTGCACCCCGGTCAGTTAACCACAAGGCTGACATGGTGAAACAAACAACCACTGGCATACACCTAGGGCCATTTCACGGTCACCAATTAACCTCAGGAATGTTTTTAGTCTGTGGGAGGAAAGTGAAGCACCCAGAGACAACTCGTAAATACACAGAAGATGATGAAAACTCTATATAGATAAACCCTTGCTAAGATTCAGACCAGCAACCTTCATAGTGTGAGGCTACAAACAAGACAAAAATAGTCTAAAAAATGAGTTTAAGCTCCCCATCCAGATTAATACGTAGGGGTTGCACATAGGGGGCGGCACGGTGGCGCAGCTGGTAGAGCGCGTGCCTCACAGCAAGAAGGTTCCCGGTTCGATTCCGGGTCGGGAGGGCCTTTCTGTGTGAAGTTTGCATGTTCTTCCCGTGCATGCGTGGGTTCTCTCCGGGTACTCCGGCTTCTTCCCACAGACCAAAAACATGCTCATTAGGTTAATTGGTAACTCTAAATTGTCCTTAGGTATGAGTGTGAGCGTGAATGGTTGTCTGTGTCTCTATGTGGCCCTGCGATCGACTGGCGACCGATTCAGGATGTACCCCACCTTTCGCCCGATGATAGCTGGGATAGGCTCCAGCCCCCCCGCAACCCCGAAAGGGATAGCCGGGTATAGAAAATGGATGGATGGATGGAGGGTTGCACATAGGCCTGTGCTCGAAATATCGATACAGCAAAATATCGTCATGCACTCCTTGGGGATACGTGTATCGATACAGATTCTACAGAATCGATACGGCTTCAATGTTTAAACAGTTGTTGTCCATACACTTTGAGTATTTATTAACAATGGCATAGTTCAAAGTAGAAGCCAAGATACATGATGAAACACATTTTTCAAATTAAAACTTAGGTCTACCATCTCTGAATTTCCATCTCTTAAGTTGTAGAATAATTCAAAACTCATCCTTTTTCTTTTTCTAATTGTAATAATAAAGAAAATTGGTCGAGAATGCCTTTAAAAGAGCAGTCAGTGTTCAAAATTTACGTGTATCGGGATACATATCGTATCGTGGCCTCAGTATCGGGATTTGTATCGTATCGTTGGGTTGCTGGAAATACCCAGCCCTAGCTGCACATCGACTGTCTGACTATATGGCATATAAACCCAAAAGTTCTTAAACTGGGAATGAAAATGCAATGAAGAGCTCAACTTAGTTTGACATGGATATAAAGTTATAACAAAAGTTGGAGACTTTTAGATGCTCGATGAACAAAAGAATTGAGAAAAACCTACTTAGAAACACCAAACTGATGTGAAAAACATAGCACACAGGTAACACACTGGCTGACCCTGATATATAAGGCTCTTTTTGGCTTAGTTCCAGGATATCTATGCACATTTCTTCAGAGAACTGAAAGCTGCTATGCCTTACGGCCCTGTAAAGTTCTCCATCTTTCTGCTCCTCGCGTCAGAACAGACCTGGGGAAGACAGCGTTTAGTTTTGCTGCCCCCACAACGTGGAGCTCTCTACAGACTGAACTGAAGCTCTCAGAGCTAATCTCAGTGGAGCTTTTCGGTCCATGCTGATGGATAAACAGTGTGAAACTACTGAACAGTGCCTGTGTTTCTGAACTGATATTTTATGTTTAAAAAGCTTCAGCACTTTACTGCAAGACTACCTGCACTTACAAAAAAAGAGTTTATTCTAAATTATTGTACATCGTCACTTATCAATATGTCTTTTTTTCTTCCATGACGTGTTCTGCTGACTTCTTGGCCAGGTCATCCTTTTGAAACAAATCTTGATCTCAGTGAGGTTTTATCATGCTAAATAACCAATAAAATTGATCGCAGTTGCATGAACTTCCAAACCCACTCAGAGCTAAACGGATGAAGCACTGTGAGATCAAGTGCTGATCACTGATAATGATTACTTAAGCACATGATATGCTCCTGGAGGATCTTTTCTTCTCCAAATACATGAATACAGCTTTTCTGTTTATCATTTCAACTGGACACAAAGTCTTCTGATTTCTTTTAGTGTGTGAGAAATTCTGTCCACTCCCTGATAGCATGAGATGTTCTTCAGATATACAAACTAAAATATCTGGAGACAGACTGGGGAAACTATCTGGAGATTTAATTACAGTCAGTCCAGACAGAAGACTGTCAAGGAGCGAAACATTCATCCCTCATTTATATCAGTTCAGACATGCTTACAGGTGCTGTATAAGGGCTGTGAAGTCCTTGTATGGATAGCCTTAAGTTAAGAACATCAGTGTGTGTGTGCATGTGTGTGGTGTTTGGTTAGTTTCTGTGGCTCAAAGCCAGACATCAATCATTACGCTTTATGGATTTTAATTTAAAGCTTTCTAAAGTCTTTAAAGGTAGACTGGAGGATTAAAATTGAACTATCCCCCTCTCACACAAACACAAACAAAAACCTATCACACAAATACAATGAGCACACAGACAAAAGATTGAACTGAAGTAATTGACAGCCAGCTGCAGGGCAAGAAGCATGTCCAATTGTTTCTAACGTGCATGGTCTAAGAAAGCAGCTCTGACACACTTGTAAATCAGGTCAGACAGCAGAGAGCCAATTAGGAAGACGTCACTGCTCATAAACATACATGTTAGTGTGGTTCATGGTTGTCAGGATGAGGGGACTGCACTGCAGAGACAGGCACCCAGTTATTCTGTGTCATGAATAATACTCTTAGTTATATTTAGAGCTGTAGTCATTAAAAGAAAGAAGTGGGGGGTCTGAAATTACACCCTCAAGTCATGATCAATCAGT
Source organism: Scarus forsteni (assembly GCA_036419115.1). Classification (NCBI taxonomy): domain Eukaryota; kingdom Metazoa; phylum Chordata; class Actinopteri; order Labriformes; family Labridae; genus Scarus; species Scarus forsteni. The sequence goes on from JAZDUH010000468.1 coordinate 6,966,610, forward strand.
CAAAAAGAAAAAAAATGCTGACTGAGTACTCAGTGAATCCAGACTGTAAGTAGAAGGCCAAGTCCACATCAAGATAAGTATTAATTAATTATAGAGTTCTTTCCAGCCTTTTGTCCTTCTGCACACAAAAACTGTGTTTTAGGTCACAAAAATGCACCCATTTGGGGTGCTGGTTTGGCGGAGTGGTTAGCAACCATGCACCCCACGTACTTGCTTCTGCCGGTCCAGGTTCGAATCCAGCCGGTGACCAGTTAGCAGAGTGTCTTCCCCTACTTTCTCACCCCCTTTCACAAGCCTATCCACTGTTTCTCTCCTATCAATAAAGGCACAAAAATGCCCAAAAAATACATAAAAAAAAAAAAAAATACACCCATTTGTAAACTGCTGCACGACGGAAGATCTCCTAAAGCTCTATTTACAGTGTCCACTATATATATATGTATATATATATATATATATATATATATATATATATATATATATATATATATATATATATATATATATATATATATATATATAATATAAGTAATTAAGTAAGTAAGTAAGTAAATAAGTAAGTAAACTTTATTTGTATAGCACTTTTCACAGACAAGTCACAAAGTGCTTCACAGTAGAAAAACATAGTACAACTAACCATAAAACAACATACTTAAAAGCAACATACTTAAAAACATAGTACACCTAAACATAAGACAACATACTTAAAAGCAAAAGCAACATACTTAAGAACATAGTACAAATAAAAGATAAAACAACATATCTAAAATCACAGTGCTCAATCAGTGCCACCACTGGACGTGTTAGGACGCGAATATAACAAATACTGTCGCATGCTAGCATCACTTAACTGCTTATCTATGCAACACGATGGGATTAAAAAATTAAAAAAAGGGGGTTTTAAGTACTAATGTCTCTACTCAGACAGATCCATCCTGCCAAGCTCCAATCTTCGACCGTGAGTGGCCCAAAGCAGCACAGTCTAATCAGAGTTCTTTAGAGCAGGAAGAGGGGAGCTACAAGGAAGATGACAGCAGGAAGTGACTGCACGTACAATGATTAGCGTAGATGCTAATAGCTTCAGTAGCAGTTTTACCAGATTATAGCCGCATCTGTGTATAGAGTGAAAAACAAATACCAACACTACAAACCTCTCTAAAGTAAGGATATTTTTGCCCCACTTCTGACATGTTTTAATGAGAGTTTGTTTTACGAAGTGGCTAACTTTCTGTAGTGCACCAATGCCTTATCAGAATGGACTGTAATTAATGTTGATTGATTGAAAAATCATCCAATCACCTCTAATATACAAGGTTCAGCCCTCCCCAAACACTTTCTCCGGGCCATTTCCCAGATAGACAAATGAAATATACTGAACAGTCCATCTGAAATGCCAGGCTATTTTTTGAATGACAAGGCCAAAAAGATCTTGTAATCAGTGATGCATGATATTGCATTTTTGCTCAATATTTTAAAACTCACATTGGCTGATGATGATGACACTGAAACCAGCTTATAAAAAAAAAACAAGCATGTTTTTTACGACACACAAATCATATCCGAAACACATTTTCAATGGTAACAGTAAAATCATGCTTTACCTGTCATTTTCAGAGCCACAAACACTGATTTGATAATCTGTTGAAATAACAGCACTCTGAGTTTTGTTTTGGTTTTTTCAACTGAAAATTGCTTTAAACAAAATGTAACAATAATAAGTAATATTAAAGCTAAAGATATTCCTTTTGGGTGTTTCTACTTCCATTTTAAAATTAATAATCAACAAAAAATATCTAACTCAATGCTAATACATAAGGCTAAAATATCAGCAGGAAATAGAGCATCTACAGAAATGTTCATATCTTCTGAAAACTATATTAAGCTTATGAAGCATTATATTCTGATACTGTCAGCATACCAATGATATTGCACATCTCTACTTTTAATACTAGTGCATTAAACTAGTAACCTCCTTACTGTGGGGCAACAGGGCTTTTTGCTGCATTGTTGTGTAGTCCATACACAACTAACTTCAGTCAACTGTTCTAGTTTTTTATAGCAATTTCTAAAGCTGGGCAAAAAATCAACTGAATCGATTAATTTGAATTATTTTCTGCAGAAGATTTCAAAAATTAAAAATCCAGAATTTTTTTTCTTGCCTTAGTCCAATTGTAAGTAGTTGCAATTTTTGAAAAAAATTACAATTTTCATGATGGTTGGCCTTGTAGGGTTTGCACAAACACTTTCATAGGCTTGTATTTGTTATTTAAAGGAGATTAAATATTGATCAGGGAGTTTCATGCTAATACTGTAAAAATACATCAGCCTTTTAGTGTTTATGTAGACAAACGTGTCAACGTTTATACTACATAATCAACCTTTTATGACTTTAAGAGGGAAACATTTCGACAACATAAAGGAAAAACTTGATTTGTTTCATTTTTATGTCACTGGGAGTTTTGTTTCTTTTAGGGAGGGAAAAAATCAATTAAAATCGTAAATCGAGTGGTGTGGAAAAAAATCGGGGATTTTATTTCTAGGCCATATCGCCCAGCCCTAGCAATATCAATAAATTGGTTCCACTTGCTCACATGATAGAGCCAGCCTGTGTCCACAGCTGCCATTTTCTGCACTGTTGGCTATCATGTTCCTGTTCCTGTGCTCTCAGTAAAAAAACAGTTCAACCTGTAAACACTGCTGTACGATGTCACTTCTTCCTCAGTGGCTAATCAAAGTCAAGAAAAGGTGGATTTTAGGTGTTTACTTTGTCAACAGCAGCTGTGGTGGAGGAACTGATATTGGAAACAGTCTTTCACTATCAGTGCTGCAAAATGATTTTTTGACCTCGTTTTCCTTATTTTTCGACTGGTATTTTCATAAATGCTGTCAAGAAAAGTCTGAAGCTCACTCAGCTTTTTTAACAGCTTTAGGGACTGTGTAGAGGAAGCTGGGGGTCAACTTTGGGAACCTTGCAACTTTAAGCTCTGGTGGAAAGCGCTCTGATACCGAGGTTGAGAGCCCTGCCACAGGGCAACAACAGCCGCTGTGGACACAGGCACTTTAGCCTAAAAGATATGATGCTAAGTAACCTTAAACATAATGTTCTTCTCCCTCCATGCTGCACACATGAGCTTGCCTAAAAGAGTGAATGGGCATCCCCCTGACCAAGTCTGCCTGCTTTTAGTGCAAAATGTAGTTTATGGAGGGTCATTTTTATTTGAAGTACTTCTCAGTTACAGTAAAAACAACAAGTGAGTACCAGAGTGGGATGGTACATAAGACCAACTGGATCTGTGTACTTAGTCTGTAGGGTCAGAAGACTGCTGGCCAACTTAGGAAGAATAAAAATAGTCATGTGACGGCTTTCTTGAATATCCTTCAACACATAACTATAACCATTTGACCATATAAATGATAAACCATAAGGTTTGAGTAAAGACATTTTTGAAGGGTTTTATTCACAATGAACGTTGTTTTAAAATGCGATATTAACCAAAACTAAATCATACAATGTCTCCCTCCAACCTCTGTGGATTAAGCTATCCTATGATATGAAAACAAGTTGTGCAGTTAGCAGTTACGTCCATATGCCCTGTGTAGAGAGGATGTTTTTAAAGCAGGTGCTCTGCTCTTAAAAGCCTATCCACTCTCCTCTTTAACCCATCAAAGACAGAAAAGCCAAAAAATAATTCTAAAAAAAAGTAACAAGTGCAATCAATAAGATCTTGAACTGAGGGGATCCTCTTGACCAACTTAATCGACCAACCAACTGGGGGCTGAACCATACTTTTCCGCTCACAAGACAAGCAATGTTAACAGATTGTGAGGATAAGTGCAGGGGAGAACATGGTGTGAACTTCTTTTCTATTTTTGGGAGGACTTAAATGCAGTTGTGTTCTGTACTAGAGGACACAAAGGGCCTGTCCCTCCTGAGTCAAAAATGAAGAGGAGAGAAAATTGCAGTGCTGTCTTGGTGGTACAAAAAGTACTTCATCCTCAGACGGAGCTCCTACTGGATTCAAACAAAACCCAGACCCTCTTCTCTGAGCACATCACAATTAACCCCGAGTACAAGCGGGTCAGAACAAAGTCATTTTGCTCATTTTCAGCCATTCCTGCAACTCTGATGATGCCACTGCCCTTAGTTCTTCTTGAAAAACCAACTCTGTGATTTGTTGGAGCAAGAGCCAGATTAATGTGAGTATACAGCCTTAGGCCATCAAATGTAATTGCAAAAGCAGAGGAAAAACGTGCTCATCACCACGGCTGCCTGGTACTCCTCTCCTTCCAAGGATGCAAGTGTGATCAGCAGGAAAAGGGTGAAAAACTGAGATATTTTTTGTCACTGGTATTTTGCATTTTTTTCCATTTGTTTTGCATAGAGCTACTTTAAAGTGCTCCACAGTTTAGCCAGAGGGTTGTGTATCTCCTTAGCATGTTTATTTTTAAGGAGGTTTAATGGGTTTTCACATTTAGCATTTTCTAAGTGAGCTGTGTGTGCCCCTGTAAATGCAAGCAGAAAGGAGCAATACATAAATATCTTTATTCAGATTTTAACTTCATGAATTTAGAAATGTTTTAGCAGCTTCTGTGTGACAGACCATGAAGACAGAACGTCGCCATCAGTTAGTTCACACCAATGCTCTACGCTTTTTTGTGCAGACTGAAACATAAAGCAGATACCTCTGTGGATATTCAAGACTAACACAAAAAGTCCATTACTTTGGTTCACTGGCTTTTAAATTTCATCCCTGATTGTGGCAGTTTTCATGTGCATATCATCCATAAAGTGAGAGCACCAGGTCAGCTTGCTTTTGTTGTCTACTGAATGTGAAAATAGCATCCAGATGCAAACTAGGGATGTAACGATATGAAAATTTTGAATATTATTATTATCGTGGTATTGTTGCAGTGTGCTCAAAATGTTGGAAAAAGTACTTTAACAGTCTTGAAATCATTTAACCCCTTTAGTATTATAATTCCAACAGTTTTGTTGTCTTTTTTGTCAATAACTGTGTTACTAAATGTCCTATTAGTAAATTTGTTTAAACTTTTTTCATTAGAAAGAAAAGTTAACAATTCTGGCAAGTATTTGTCATTATTTTGTTATTGATGCTTAAACTGTGTGTAATTACAAAAAAAAGAAAAAGACAGATTTGAACTTTAAACGGGATTCTCTTCATAAACAACTGCAAATGAACATGTTCAAAGTTTTGAGACGGTCAAACATAAATTTAACCTTTTTTATATATACTCACACATTTTTGTTCGCCTACAGCATTAGTGTCCATGTTACAGCTCGTTATGTTAGACCATGTCCAGGCTTTTTCTTTTTTTTTTTTTTTACAAAAAAAAAAACAATTAGCCCCCTGAATGAGTCTTCTCTGGTCTCCCCATCCAAGACAGATCTCCTAGACAGCTCCTTCTTTAATATGTCCAAATTACGATTAATTAAATCAATTAAACACGAACTATGACGGAAAAAGACGATCAATTACGGCAAAATACGGCGAAACACGACAAATAAACAGCGAAAGAACGGCAAGAACACACTCCAGATAGATACTAATGCTGTTATTTACAACCTTGATATATTATTTACTCAGTGTTATGCCCCGTCTAGGGGTGGCCAGGACACAACATGAAATAAACCCGTTTCCACCGAGTTCAAACAGCCACTGGAGCCAGATAACAGGTTTCACCGTGAATCGGTACAATTTATTTACAAAATTAACAAAATTACCAACCACAAAGTCAACAAGTAAACAATACCTCGAGGTGACATAAATCACCTCTACATCACCAAATTACAATAACCAAAAGTCTAATGCTCTCAGCACCAAGCTGACGTGGCAGTTTGAACCGCGGTTGATCTGGGGATTCCCTCCTCGCCGCGGTGACGTCAGTGAGCGCTTTTTATCGGGCCTTTTCCCTCCTCCACAACCAATCACAGGCGTCGGCGATGTTCTCAGTCCAATTGGAGGCAGGAGCGCCACACCTGATAAACGCACCCTGACGCACACACTCAGTCACACAGAGGGCGCAGGAGAACCCTCGCAGCACAGTCACACACAGGAAAAGCCACAATACAAAACAAAATACGACCAGGGTCGTAACACTCAGAAATACTGATAAACTGCCTATATTTCACTCCAGTATAGCCAGTTTCCCCTCGGCATCCTTTAAAATCCAAACTTCGACCAGACTTTAGACTTCAACCGTTTCGAGTGGCAAACCTGTGAGAGTCGGCTCCAGCTGCTGAGGCCAAACATTGCAAGCTGCGCATGCGTGCCTCTGTTAGCGACACATGGCTGCTTCATGGAGGGGCAGACGCACATAGTTTCGCCTTTCCAGGCAAAAAGCAGCATCGCCGTGTGTTATTGACACAATGTGGTGATCAAACAAGGTATGACGGTAATTTTAATAGGACACGGTAATGATTACCGTGGGAGATTTTACCATGGTTTACCATTTTACCGGTAACGTTACATCCCTAATGCAAACATGTCTATATTTCTGGATCTAGCCTGCTATTGAAGACATGTTTGAAAGAAAGTGAACATCACATTTTCCTCAATTTAAATTCATATATCCTGGATACATTTGTCTAAAGTAGTGGGGAAAAAGGAAAAAATACATGTCAAAAGTTTACGCTCACAACGAGTTCCATCTCTCACATGACTTTTGGCATATGCTGCCAGAGTGTGTTTGCTGGAAACAAAAATGGACAGATTCCTTATTTACTTGATTACAATAACAGTCCATCTGAAATCACCAATGGTGGGCTTGCTCAGACTGGACCACAGTGGCTGCAGAGTTCATGTCTGCACTCAAAATGAGCTACAGATGAGTCTCGTTGAAGAAACAGTGGTGTTACAGGTCAAAGAGCAGCCATATTAAATGAAGTCTACCAGATCTTTTCAAACACACCGACTCAATCAAAAACAAAATCCAATGCTGCTCTTAAACAGAGGATTTTGACCTCTGATAAAATAAGTTATAAGTCTCAACACTGTTTGGAGTCTGTGGAGTTGGAGGACTGCTGGACTCGTTCATGTGTGATATCGGTCACCCCCAGTAAATCAGAAAATCTGTGTGAAATGCTACTTTTTAATAATGTGTGACAAATTGCTGTTGATGCATGCTATATGCAGGTATAACTTCAAGAAACTGCTTTCCTCTTCTTCTGTTGATTTCCAAATGTGCTTCATTTGACTTTTGCTTGTCACTTGAACCACGTAAAAAAAAGAAACCAGAGTATCAAAAAACAACTTATTTAAAATAATACATCTGAATGGAGAGTTATCATTTATTGCTTTATTTTGTCTAAGAAAAATACAAGTCCACAACTCTCAGTATCAGGAAATTTGTTATTTTGATGAGAAGAAATTGCAGATAAAAAATCTGTACACTATCATGCCAATATATAGGAAATATTTTAACCAGTGGGTTGAAGTGTAGCATCCATATCTGTGCTGATAAGGCAGTGACACGGTGGAAGGTCAATGCCTGTCTGTTATTTTAACCACTCAACAAATACAGACAATTAATTGTGTTTCATAATTATGTTTTGCTTAAAATTACTTAAAAGTGTTTATTCTTGAAATATCCAGCCCTCATGAAAACCATCTACTGGGTTGTTGAAGATAAAAAAAAAGAGTGTACATGCTTAAATCCCCAGCCCTTGTGAAAACTATTTCCCAGCTATTTAAACATTTTTTTTAAAAAAACTGCATTTGCTTTTCATATTAAGCCCCACTGAAACCATTTACTAGGTAGCTTAAGGTTAATATACACAGTAAAAATAAATCTCTACCTTAATGAAAACTATTTGCTAGCCAGTTAAACATAAAACCAATGAATGTTTGAAATACCCAGCCCTAATGACAACCATACACTGGCTAGTTAAAGATAAAAAAAAATGAATTGTAAATTGTTTGGCTATTAAGCTGAAAACAATCCAACTATGATGTATGGTCACCTCTACCCAACCCATAGGCCTTCTCTTTAAGGCTGTTAATTGTGAGCTGCTTTCCCTACATCTCAGAAACCAGGGTTGATGTTAACATCACTCAGGGCGCAGCAGATTTTAATTAAAGCCAACAGCACAGAGAGCTCCGCCATACTTTCTCACACTTTAACTTACCTGTTTCACCTGTAGGTTGGTCTTCAGAGGCCTCTGTCTGCTCAGCTTCTTTGGACTGTCCCAGTAAACTTTAGTGTCCTCCTTTCAATGTGGGAAAAAAAATCAGGGTTCAACCTTTTTAGATAGCACGGTGCAACGTTGGAAACTTCATCAAACAAAGCAGCATACAATCTGTCTTATTGATACTTCATCTTTGGTTTGACCGGAGACGTTAAATGGACTGATCCACTGAGCGAAGTGACAGGGGGGTCGAACGGGTAGTACCACTTTGGCACAGGCAGCCAACTACCAGTTCCACCCCTGTATAGGTGGACTGTTCCAAAATATCCGGTCAATTTTAACAAAACAAACAGTCAAATTTGAATGTGGGTCAAATATTCGTCACAGGAAAATACACAAAATGTACATTCTAAAAGGTAAGTAACAAAAATGATGTATGTTAATATTCTGCTCTCAAAAAGCTATTTTTTCACCTATATCTACCTGAGTAATTGGCTAAAAATACTAAATATTTTTTTAAGGATTTTAACCTTTTGAGTGGCAAGTACCATGATGTCATTATGTTTTTATAGAAATAAAACAAATAAATGAAAGAATAAACTACATATAAAGCAGTTTATTTGTGTTTTGGATTAATGGGATGGGATATTTCATTAACTCTTATTTTAATGCATGTAAACTGCTCAAACACATAATTAGTACAAAAATGTACTTTACATAAAGTAACCATAAAACTATTACACACTGACATTAAATTCTGCATTATTTGACCTATATCCGACCTAATTACTGATAGCAAAAATGTCAGTGTTTTTAAAGATTTTAACCCTTTGATGACAGGTTTTTGCCACAATGCCATATGTTTTTATTTATTTATTTATTTATTTTAAATTCTTTTTTTATTGTGAAAGTCCAGGTCTAAACAGACAATGATATAACATATTATATCTCACATTTGACCATCTGTAGATGTACAATTGTATCCCACATTCAGCAAGCAGCCCGAAAGTGTGCGGGACCCATCTTGTATCTACACTATCAGTAACATTTACATTTAACCTTTTTTTTTAATAAAATAAGAACAAGAACACTAGTAAGTGACACATAATGGGGTAAATTTCAATGGCATATAAAGCCCTCTACAGAGGGAATATACAAAAAAAGAAAAAAAAAACAAAAGGACACAAAAAATTCACTTCAGACAAATGATGGTCGGATTGGTGTGACATACATTATCCATCTTTCCCATCTTTTTAAAAAGGTTCCTTGTTGGAGTCTCAGAGCAAAAGTAATCCTTTCCATCATAAACATATCATAAATTATATCGATCCATTCCTCCATAGCAGGTTTCCCTGGTTTTAACCACCTCCTGGTAATTGCTTTTCTGCTAGCAGCACTTAATATCCTAAATAAGTATTTGACATTAGAAGAAACATTTTCAGATGTGACGGCACCCAAGTATTATGTCTCAAATTTAAACTGAATGTCTATCTGAAAAACACTTTGCAAAACTTTATGAACCTCCTGCCAAAAAGGAACCAATGATGCACAAGACCAGAATATGTGAAAAAGGTTTGCCTCAAGGCATCCACACTGTCGCCAACATGCAGAAGAATTTGTGTAATGTCTCTTTTGAGCTGGAGTGATGAAAAACCTGATAAGGTTTTTCCAACAAAATTCTCGCCAAATGGTTGAACTTGAGGTTTTCCACTGTATCTCACATAGGTTTTCCCAATCTTCTTCCTTTAAAACAAACTAACCTTCCTGTTCCCATTTTTGCTTTAAATACAGTGTACCACACTTTGTTTGTTGTAATCCCTTATATATTTTTGAGATGACAATGCCATATGTTTTTAAAAGAAAAAATGTATATAAATGAATAAAAAATCTTAAAGATTCTACATGCAAAGTAGATTTGTTTTTGTTCAATTTTTACAGCTTAAGATTTGTCAACGTCAGCAGCAAATATCTTTATTTAATTTCATTCATTCATTATTAATTTCTGTGCAGTGTCAATACTCATACAGCAGAGCATATAAATGGGCCTTTCCCAAAGCAGCTTTAAAAATACACTTGAATTTTTCAAACTTGCTAGGCTTTTTAAACCAATATCAGTCCTCCTAATACAAATCAAACATGAATTCATTTTTAGATAAAAGAAAGCTAATTTTCAGTATATTATATGCAAAGTATATTTATTTTGTCTTCAACTACAACACTGTGGAATGTATTAAATTCTTGCAGGAAAACTATTCTTTATGCTTTATTATTTTTGTGTAGTCTTATGTACTCACTCTTTTTGATGTGGTAAAAATGATGCCATCTGGTGGAGCACTGTCAACATAATCAAATTCCAAAGCAAACCCAGACTGACATCCAGATGTGATATATACTGTAAACGTATGAGTGTAACACTTGTTCGTACACAGTGTAGACTTACTGTAGGAGCTGAGCTAGAACAAGATCAAATAAAAATACAGTAACTTACCAAAATGCATGTCAAATGTATGAATACAGCAAAAAAAATAAAAATAAAAAGACAAATAAAAGGAGCATACACAAAATAGCTAGCTCAATTTTATATTCACTGATGTGCTTTTTCATTACCTCAACTTTTGAATTTAAAAAAAAAAAATAAATAAATTTTGTTTTTTGCCTTTCTGGCTGTTTTGAGATTATTTTATTGCATCAGTTTTATAATTAATTTTTGCATTTTATATTATGTGAGTATTGTCTATCTAGTTTTGTTGATGCATTTTAATTTGTAATCTTAATGTCTTACCTAAGTTGACTGAATAAATGTTTAATGCATTTAAAGTCTGAGGAACTTCTCTAAAAAGCACAATGTAGAGTCATTCAATCCAGCTTAGCCTCCACATTTGAGTAAAAATCAACCAGAAACCTCTGGGGGATAAAAAATGAAGCCAATGGGAGGGTGGAAAAGAAAAATAGTTGGTCAATTTCCCACTTACTGTAACTGCAAACACAGATCAACAGAAACATTTATCAAAAGATATTAACAATCACACACATAAGCCTACAGTATGAATCTTAGGATTTATCTTTGTAAGATTTTCAAAGTATGAGCAGTTGAGATTTTGATGATGTACAGAAGCTGGATAGAAAGTGGGTGGGCTGGAGACAATCATTTATAACATAAAAAACTTGGCAAATAAAAAATTAAACCAAATCCTGCCCACACAAAGACAAACAAACCTTCTTTACTCTCACCCAATCATTTTCTTCAGGTCAAAGCTATAGAAATCACAGTTTTGAGAATCCTCCAAAATGAGAGGCTGTTTTTAGAAAAAGATTTTCTAATTATTAAAGATATTTCCTCTCTCAAATATTAAGGATGCCTAAATTTAAGGATGTAGAACTTTGGTTTAACGTCAACATTCCACAAATTTCAGGTCATGTTCCCAGAAGTTTTAAGACTGGTTGCAGGAACGCTGGAAGTTGATTGCACCCAGGAACCGTTTTTTTTACAGCCTACAAGAACATACTCACTGCCTGGTTCAAAAAACTGCTTTGTTCTAAATATATAGCACAAAAAGTGTCCTCAATGAGGGTTGATTCCTTTTAATTCACACTCATTTTCATTTAATTGAGGATTTCTGGTTTGGAAATTTGGCACTTGATCAATATGTCTAAAAGTCCACACAGAGTCACTGTTGTCAAGATGAGCTCAAGTCCTGCTTCAACACAGCCTCTGTCTGTAAGTAGGTTGATATAAAGTTCACTTGAGATGGCATTATTCACAGTTATATATCAACAATGTTCCTAAATCTTCTTTTATAACAATAGAACTAATGTCAAAGGAACATGCATTTCATTGCATATGTTGTATTGTTCTTTCATACTTCCATACATTACCTACTGTGTGGAAGTTTGGGGAAGAACATATAAAGCAATCACAAATCCAATTTTTTTGCTTCAAAAGAAAGTGATCAGGTTCAAAAATCAAGCTGATTACCGAGAACCAGCACACACATTATTTATAAAGCTACAAGCTCTAAAATTTTGTGAACTTGTATTATTTTTGTGTAGTCTTATGTACTCACTCTTTTTGATGTGGTTAAAATGATGCCATCTGGTGGAGCATTGTCAACATAATCAAATTCCAAAGCAAACCCAGACTGACATCCAGATGTGATATATACTGTAAACGTATGAGTGTAACACTTGTTCGTACACAGTGTAGACTTACTGTAGGAGCTGAGCGGGAACAAGATCAAATAAAAATACAGTAGCTTACCAAAATGCATGTCAAATGTATGAATACAGCAAAAAATATATATTTAAAAAGACAAATAAAAGGAGCATACACAAAATAGCTAGCTCAATTTTATATTCACTGATGTGCTTTTTCATTACCTCAACTTTTGAAAAAACTTTTTTTTTTTTTTTGCCTTTTTGGCTGTTTTGAGATTATTTTATTGCATCAGTTTTATAATTATTTTTTGCATTTTATATTATGTGAGTATTGTCTATCTAGTTTTGTTGATGCATTTTAATTTGTAATCTTAATGTCTTACCTAAGTTGACTGAATAAATGTTTAATGCATTTAAAGTCTGAGGAACTTCTCTAAAAAGCACAATGTATCATTCAATCCAGCTTAGCCTCCACATTTGAGTAAAAATCAACCAGAAACCTCTGGGGGATAAAAAATTATGCCAATGGGAGGGTGTAAAAGAAAAATAGTTGGTCAATTGCCCACTTACTGTAACTGGAAACACAGATCAACAGAAACATTTATCAAAAGATATTAACAATCACACACATAAGCCTACAGTATAAATCTTAGGATTTATCTTTGTAAGATTTTCAAAGTATGAGCAGTCGAGTTTTTGATGATGTACAGAAACTGGATAGAAAGTGGGTGGGCTGGAGACAATCATTTATAACATACAAAACTTGGCAAATAAAAAATTAAACCAAATCCTGCCCACACAAAGACAAACAAACCTTCTTTACTCTCACCCAATCATTTTCTTCAGGTCAAAGCTATAGAAATCACACAGTCTTGAGAATCCTCCAAAATGAGAGGCTGTTTTTAGAACAAGATTTTCTGATTATCAAATATATTTCCTCTCTCAAATTTAAGGATGCCCAAATTTAAGGATGTAGAACTTTTTATGTCAACATTCCACAAATTTCAAGTCGTGTTCCCAGAGGTTTTAAGACTGGTTGCAGGAACCCTGGAAGTTGATTGCACCCAGGAACCGTTTTTTTTTACAGCATAAAAGAACATACTCACTGCCTGGTTCAAAAAACTGCTTTGTTCTAAATATATAGCACAAAAAGTGTCCTCAATGAGGGTTGATTCTTTTTAATTCACACTCATTTTCATTTAATTGAGGATTTCTGGTTTGGAAATTTGGCACTTGATCAATATGTCTAAAAGTCCACACAGAGTCACTGTTGTCAAGATGAGCTCAAGTCCTGCTTCAACACAGCCTCTGTCTGTAAGTAGGTTGATATAAAGTTCACTTGAGATGGCATCATTCACAGTTATATATCAACAATGTTCCTAAATCTTCTTTTATAACAATAGAACTAATGTCAAAGGAATATGCGTTTCATTGCATATGTTGTATTGTTCTTTCATACTTCCATACATTACCTACTGTGTGGAAGTTTGGGGAAGAACATATAAAGCAATCACAAATCCAATTTTTTTGCTTCTAAAGAAAGTGATCAGGTTCATAAATCAAGCTGATTACCGAGAACCAGCACACACATTATTTATAAAGCTACAAGCTCTAAAATTTTGTGAACTTGTGGATCTGAGGTTAGCTTCACTGATGTACAAGGCATACCATAAAATGTTAACAGACTGTATCCAGAGATTGTTCCAGATTAGAGTGTGTGAATATGAACTGAGGGGGAGCTGTATGTTCACAAAAACAAAGAGCCAGACAAATGTTTAACTAAGATGTGTTTCAGTGTATGGAGTTAGTCTGTGGAATGGATTAGACAGAGAAATGAAAGAATGTCAAACACATGGTAGGTTCAAAAAGTTGCTTAAACAAAAAATGATTGTTAAGTACAGAACTATGGTGTGAGCACAAAATGTGTTCAGATTTTGGATACATGTGAATTTATTATTGTTTCATATCAACCAAAAGGAAGCTGAGTAAGTTATGAATTTGAAAAGGGTAGGCAAAATAAGCAAAGGCTTCAGCCTACACTTGTTTGCTTTGCAATTTCTCACTTTGGTGTTTGTAAGTGAGATTGCATGTTTGAAGTGACCAAAATAAACTAAACTAAACTAAACAAATATGTCAAATTCTTTCAACAGTCAATAGTAAAACCAAGAAGGTGTCCCAAATATTACATTTTTTAAAAATAGACAAAGTATCAAAAACAGAGTGCTGCAGGATTTAAACTTTGTTAAAGAAGTACCTAATTTATCAGAATTTAGCCCATTATATATGAAATCTTGCAAAAAAATGTATACAGTGTTGTGGACTTTTATCTTTTTATCTTTAATAATAAATACTTAAACACTGAACAATCTTTTGTATCAAGTCATAATCACTCTGATCACTGAGGCTAAAGCACAACATACAAACATTTTGAAGGAAGATGAAAGCAAAGTAGGCAGAAAAAGAAAAATCAATATTGCTCCAGAAGAAAACATTATTAACAGGTGTAATATTAAGAGGAAAATCAGATAGGACTTGGACCTGTCTCCTGTGAAACATCTTTTCAAGAAATATAGAATCAGAAAATCAGAAGAAGGAGCAAAAACATTACGACAGAAATTCGATCTGTTTACATGAACTTTGAGTAAAGAGATCCACGTTCAATCCATGTTTGCATGGCCCCAGGTGAATCCGATTGCACTGTTTTTTTTGACATGCGCAGAAGGTCACTCTGCCACCACCTGCAAGAGGTGCACTTCCTGCTTCCTGTTTACCTCTAGAAAGATGGGTGGATCCATGTTGTGTTCTGTTGGGGTTTCTATTAAAAAGATTGTTTCCTCCACCGTCCAGTTCTTCTGTTTGTTCACCATGTTTGTTTGGGCACGTACGTCATACCTGCCTCTTACGCAGACCGAACAATCCTCTCTATCAACCCAATCTGCTCCACTCAGCCGTTTACATGAAGCATGGAGCGGATTATCAATCGGCGTAGGCTACCTCTTACAATCCGATCCGAAATACAATCAGATCCGGGTGAATCAGATTGGCTAAGGTGTTTACATGAGACATTTCTAATCTGATTGACCTTTCAATCTGATTGTAAATAGGATTTTTTGACCCTTGTAAACGGGGCCAAAGAGTCCGTTTCCAGGGTCAGAGGGATCAGCCATGATTTTACCTGCACAACAGCAGGTCCTGGAAGGGTAAAGATTGTAAAGAGATGGAAAGACGATCTATTTTCTAATGTCCATATTGAAATGCTATAAGTATCTTGTTGTGGAATCCAGTAGAGCCAACATCGTTTTTGTGTTTTACCCTAAAAAGTGAGGTAATTACAAGGATGTTGCTAGTACCACTGACTGCATTATATTAGCTAGAATCCAATAGTGTGGCAGCTTCAGTGGCAATTCTACTTTCTAGTATGAATCTCAAGCAACCCCACTTCAAACACCTGAATTGTAACTTTAAGCTGGATAAATTACATATTATTGCTTACAAAATCACAGGGTAAAAAGACAGTCTTTACCATTTCCAAGGCAAGCATTGTATAATGTGCACAAGCCTATAGAAAGGAGCAATGTGAATACAACTTCTAACATCTATATCTCTGCATGAGAGTCACTGTGAGCCCGTTTCCTGTAGCATGAACAAGCCTCTTCTGTACGAAGCGTTCCCCTCGATGCCTTGGTGTAGTTGGCAGTGTAATGGGGGCTGACTGTCACCTCAGCATTATCAGATGGTGCTGTGGTGGTGATCAGGCAGGGGCCTCGGCTCTGTCAGCGTGGTGTGTGACTCTGTCACCAAAAGCTCTGACAGAGGGCTTTTCAACGGCCTTTCTCCTGGATCCTGTTTTGCTGTGGTGGCACAATGCGACTATCTGTGCCTTCACAGCTGTCCAAATTCATTCTCACAGCTCACTCAGTGCTCAGAGCGCAGAACATTTCCGCTCGGTTTATCCAGGAAACAGACAGAAGGAGACCGTAGCACAAATCTTCAAATAAAGGTCTAGAACTGCAGAGCCATGGGCTTAAAATGATTCACTGATGTCAGCATTTAAATATTCAACACTGCGTTCTGCATCTTTAAGTTACAGAAGTTAAGGAAGTACTTGAGGTGATTTTTGGCCGTTTTCTGTTTAAATGTCCTCAAACTGGAACAATAACACATTATTTTATAGCAAGTTAACTTTATTTGATACATCTCCTGTTTTAGTCTTGCTGCAATAATGTAGTTTCAACATATATCACCAACAACTTTTAAAGACAATCTCAGATGCTGGCATTTGTGATATTAAACCCTTTATGAAGCACCCAGGTGAATTTCATTGCTGCCTCCCAGAAATTAAAATAAGAAGGTAAAAGACCACCATGATACAAATTTGCAAATATTTCTTAAACTGTATTGTCATATTGTAGCTATGATTATCTCTACTGCTCTACAAACTTAGAGAGGGAAGGACAGGGAAGAAATTTAGATATTTATTTTAACAAAATTAAGTTATTCAAGACTGTTACTACTAGTCTTCTATTGTATTATGAAATTATACAATTAATGGATGACCAAATACAGTGAACAAACTGTAAAAACAATGATTTATCCTTACAGCATCTGCACACATTGAATACTTTTGCAAACACAGCATATTCAATTATTGCAGTCTTTAAGAATATTTTGTGGCGTGATATCGATGCTGCTGTCTTTTCATACTACCTAAAGACTCTTGTACTGGAAATTCTTCTGGGTTTTGTAGCTAAGCAGGCCTTGAGATCACAAAATAAAATTGCCCTCAGTGATAGTTGGTGTGCTAAACAAACTTTACATTGTCTAAAATCACAAAAAAGTTTTCAAATCTTCTGCCTTTTCACAGTTGTGAAAAACCTGTATCAGTCTCGAATGATCACTCAACCAACAAGACTGTGACAGCAATTCCGTGTAGATGGATTTGAGCATCCTGTTTATGGGGAATGTCCCTGTTTTGTTCATATTTTGGGTATGCTGTTTACATTCCCACAGAGAAGTGTGGATAATACTTTCCCTGTGTGCAAAATAAATACAGTATTTGTTTTCTAATCACAGCAGGTGTCCAAGAGGTTTGTAGACTTCTATCAGAGTTCTCCAGGTTGAAAACCTGTTTTGTTGAAACCAAGAAACTCCAAAATCATGGACACTGCACCCCTAACACAGAATTCTATTAGATCACAGTTAGGATCTTCAAGTCCACAGTGTCTGTGATTAGTGGAGCCTATAATTGCCCGTGTACTTCTGCAGATGCTGCCTCCTCTAAATTTATTAACATGTCATAAACTGAAGAAGATTTAAATGGGGAAATAATAGCATGAGGATACAAGTTACACACAGCTGTGACGTTGTTCTGGATAAAAAGAATGTCCAGGAAAATAACTTTATTAGACACAAGATTGCCTTCATGCTTTCTTGGTTTGCTGCTGTATTAAATTTAAGGTAGTTTATACACTATAGAAGATTGAAGTAATAAACTTCCAGAAGTAGCAGCTTTTAGCCCACAGAGTTACAATGCATATTTCCAACATGAGGTGTCAAAATTTTATGTATTTGACTTAATTGTTGAAATTTGGACCATAAGTGATACACTTAACTCTTAATGAAACAGTTTTTTATCTAAAATAAGTGGCCTTAGAGCTTAGTTATTCTTAAAAAACAATAAAGAAATAAGAAAGATAAGACGGATATGAATACTAAAATAAATTGATATATATTTTTTATAAAGCATGATCTCAAGGCTACTTCTAAAATAAAATGTGCTCTTATCTGCTCTGAACTTTGGCATAATAGTACTTAAAATGTGAGAGTATGTTTTCTTATACCCCAGTGCCCAGCATGATGCCTCATTAACATGGCTCCCCACATAGTCAACAGTAAACAAATATTACAAGATTTAAAACACCTCTGGTTCACTGATGGAATTTAGCATGCCGTTTTGTAAATCGTGTAAACCAGTAATTTAACCCAAGGTGGTGTCAGCATTACACAAAAAGACATCTGCTGCTCAGAAGTAACTAAAGAGACGTTAAACCACAGGCAGCCACTGAGTTTGCTTCCCACCTCAGTAACTTTCACAGAGGGTGAGAAATGTGCCTTTGTCACTTTGGATTACAAGAAAAAATGCTGCGATTTCAGCCATTAACCTCTTGTTTTGTTAAGGAAATGTAACGTATAATTACGCTATCTGAAGCCAGGCTTTCATCTTGAAAGGGAGGAATGAGGATGATACAAGAGGAGTAAACTATCGTGCAACATTTCATTGAAGGCAACAAAGCATAAAGTGTGAAAGAGACAATAGTGTTTCCTCCCTGCTGGGACAGGAGCAGTCATGCAGGTTAGAGTTTACTGAGCTCTGACAGCAGTAATCATATGTGGATCTCTTGTCTCTCTAAGTGTTTTCACTCTCACATGAACTCCACTGAAGAGTGAAGCAGGATATGGAAACAGAGATTGTTTATTTTTTCTTTCTTTTTTGCCTGAATTCATGTTTCACAATAAAACTAAAGAGGGATCATAAAAGTGCGTGAAGATGAATCCTAGCAAAGAACAGCTTTAGTCAACATCAGATCTCACAAGAGACTGCTTTTGTAGCTCCAAGGTTTTCTGGGTGCTTAAAATGATGCAGTTCCTTAAGTAGCCACTTGTGGTTGGTGCCAGAAGTAAATTTTAGGCCAAATATTTGTATAAAAACTCAGCTCCCCTGCAGAATGTAGCAAGACCAGGCCTAATGCCGTAAAGTGGTCATCATTGGCCTTAACTCATATTTATATGCTCATTTTAGATGACTGCTAGAGTAAGAGTATGTTCACAAGGGATGCAAAGGGATGAATATTTCCAGTGCTTTCACTGTTGACAGGAGGCTCTGCCTTTGGGAACAGTGAGTTGAAATAACCAATTACCACAGAGCAGATTAGCTGACCAGAGTGAAATAGACCCTGTGGGAAAGGGGGCCTCAAAGTGACAATAGTTCAACAGAGCATCTCAGACTGATAGAGAATAGAGGTGAATCAAGGTACTTGGTATGGAAAATGGATGCATGTTAAACTGGAAAAGCACTCTTAAGAGCACAGACCTCCGCCAAGCAGCTCAGTTACAGCTCATGTCTGTCCGTGTGTTTCATTCTATTTTCATCAAAACTGAGAAAGGGGATTGTGAATCACATGATGTCAAAGTTATCGTTCTAGATACAAGTCGGAAAAAATTTGCCAATTTACCAGGCTACTGTTAGCTGGTGTGTTTGCAGGACTGCTCTGATGGCAATACAAAGAAAGCTGAGAAATGACATCAGCTTGAAAAACGTTGACATCAGTTTGCAAATGAACTACAATTCCCATAATGACGTAAAAATATGGGATTTGTTTAAACTTAAAGAGACTGTGAGGAGTTTCTAAGTAATTACAAAAAAGCCTCACTCTTAGATATATGCCTGATTGAAATACACACTTTAAGATGAGTTTTATAGCATCAAAATAAGTTATCTATAAATGCTATTCCTTAGCCTTCTGGTCGGGTCGGACAGGACTGGGCTGGACTGGCCTGGATACTCAACTTTGGGAACAAGACAATTAAAACTAGAGCAAATTTATATTATTTTATCACTTATATTACAAGTCTTAGAGCACTGGGCTGTAAGTAGCGATATATAGCTGGCTACAACTACGATAATAAGGTTTCCAAAAATTGCTTGCATTACCTTTGTCGCTTTGCATCCTGTAAGTTGTTGAAAAAATAAGTTGTAAAGCAATGCAGAGTTCTGAGGAAGGTCTGAGCTTCATTTATCACAACAAACACACACTTTGGCTTCAGTCACGTCTTTTGGTGCGTTCCAGTTGCAGTCAGAAGTAGGAATTTCTGGCTTCCCAGTAGGAAACTGCAACTGGAACGCTCCCCGAAGTCTGAATTTCCTACTGGGAACTCAGTGAAACCTCGCCAGCCCCAAGCTGACAATCGAAGATGGATACCCCCAGTGTGAGCAGTTGTAAAGCTCCTGTAATAATCAATTTATTTGCACTTCTGACTGGGGTGTGTCGCTCTATATCAGCTGTATACATAGTATTACTAGACTTATGTTTACAAAAATACTGCCATGGTGATAATCACATTCTTCATACAACAACACAGGGCGTGCTAACAACAGCTAACAATAGCCTGGTAGATTGGCATGTTTTTTTCTGACTTCAACTGGAACGGCAATAAGTCGGAGATGATGTCAATCTCATTTCCGAGGTTACTGGAAGGCAGCATTGCGACAGTCGCCCCGCGTGCTCATGGGTAGCAGAGTCTTTGTTTCGCCGGTAATAGATTCTCCTCATAGCACCTTTAAATGTTTTTTTGGGATATCCATCTGGATCGGATCAGCACCAAAATGTAGTGGCTTCTTCCTTGGACCAAACCACAACTCCGATAAAATTTTCAAACAAATCCATCAAGTAGTTTTTGCGTAATCTTGCTAACAGACACACAAACAGACCCCAGTGAAAACATAACCTCTTTGGCAGAGGTAATGCACATTAGTGATTGGGAGCAAACTCTAGCAGTTATTGAAATTGAACTTATGAGCAGATATTAAGGTACAATACAGGTTTTTGAAATAATAGATAATATTTTTTACATTCTGTATAAAGTAATATATAGGCTCTTTAGAATAAAGATTATGTGCCTCTTTTATATACAAGGCAGATTATATCAGCCTGTTGCAACACAGACCCATTCACAGCACCTTTACGCAAAAGTAATGCATCACAAGACATTCATGCCAGTTCTGCGAGGCCATATTTGTGTCAATTCACACTGCAATGTGACGCATGCCCCCACATACACAAAGGCACCGCTCCTGTCTCACACAAAGTCCATGTACCTCACTCTCTCCAATACCACAGAACAAATGGGAGATCACCCCCCTTTCACCTCTCCGAAGTTAAAAGGGTGTAAATATTCCACTTTAAAACAGTAGTATGCAGTGGACCATAGCATTAATGCTTGTTTTTTTTCATTCATGCCACCAATAGCAAAGCTAATAAGGTAACAAAGCTGATTGCTGCACAGTTTTGTATTTGGAGTGGCCAACAATGTCAAGGGGGTAAATGCCAACACTGGTCATTAGTCCAGTCGAGGCCCTTGACCTTTCGTCTGTGTATGGTCCCTTGTGGCTCAAGGGAAAACAACTTTTCTGCAGCCAGGATGCAGGGAAAAGGGTAAAAGTTAGCCACTTTGGCATCGATATTTTTTCCCAGTCTTACATAAGAGATGACGGGGGGCCTCAAAACAGTGGAGCCACTCCTTGATCAAATCATAAACATGGTGCACAAGCAGAAGATGAAGTAAAAATGACAAATGAGCAACAGAAAACACAGCAGCACACACTGCTCAGCTTTTGTATTTATGTGTCTGTGTGTGAGTGTGAGTGTGTGTGTGTGCACCAGATTGTAAAAGGTCAGCAGAGGGCGTTCTGAGCTTTGCTGTGTCAGTGTACATCACTCTTGTGGCATTAGAGCAGGGTGGCTCGCCAGCAGTAATACTGTAGTTCTGAGCAGAGGTGGATCAATGACTTTGGTGGTGCACAAATCATGGGGCCTCACAGGCTTACAAAAAGCTTACAGCAGCCTGGACAGAGTGTGCGTGTGGGTCTGGGTTCACACAAATACCAACAACATTCAACTTCTCTGGCAGCTTCAGCGGTGCTGGGTGGGCACCAGGGGTGTGTGTATCTTTGTTTTCCCTAGATGGAGCAGAAACAGTTTGTTTAAAGCCTGTCACAGCCTGCTGGGGCTCTGCAGCAAGGTGAGATGGCCTAATACATATTGATAATCACACACTGATGGTAATGGTAATAAACCACCTTTGTCACAGCACTCAGGCTTGGGAGAGTAGAATGGATTAGCTTGGGTATTATTTCCCTTTCTTGGCCATATTTCACTGCTGCTCCATGAAACTGCAAGCCAAACTCATTGCACATTCTGCAAAGCACATATGGTGTTTTATTAAAAATTTGGAGGTAAATCCGGAGTTATATAGCAGGAGGAGCAGCACTTGGAGGCCCAACGCAGCAAAACAACTTAATGTCAGTCACTAATCTAGTTGCAGGTGTTCAGAAGAGCAGAGCTCAATTAAAAGCAAATTGGCTTTCACACAGTTATTCAAATGAGTTTAGATTCAAACACTTACAAACTGAATATGCTTACCTGGGCAGAATCTCCCTCCTTGCCTCAACTCTTATCCTGCTTCTATTACAAGACAGCGTCAGGGTGGGAGGAGCTGGAATAAAAACTGAATTTACATTTAAATCAGCCTGGAAGCTGGAACAAAAATATGATCAGGGCCTGCGCTTTTCCCACCGCCCTAATCAAAGTTTTGATGTGAAGACGCATTCCCTGAATGAAGTTGCTTGGCGTTCTTCTCATGAGAGGGCAGAGGTAATAAGTCATTAATGTGCTGCCCACTCTGCAATTAACCACCAATTAAAAGCAAGGGTTATGTGTCTGACAAACCACCAGACTCTAATGTTGTTTAACTTCTCATTGCTTTTCAGTTTCTGGGTCTTTGAGTTTACTGATTATCATACAGAAGAGGAATGAGCAGTGGCATGTTAAAAACAGATATAAATAACATATACAATATGTAGAATTTTAAATATAATAAGACCTATGTAAATTTAGAAAAATAAAATTGGCTATTAGTGAGAAGGTTATTTTCATCAACATTTTTGAGAGATATATGGAGCCACAGCACTGACAGTAATATTTGGTATCAAAAAAGAAACTTGGCATTGTAGAAAAAAAGTTGCAAGTAGCCTCTGTCAGCTACCAGCTACATTGTTCTCCCTGCGGCTGAGGTTTCACATTGAGACCAGTGGAAGTTCACCTGAACTCCCAAACTGCCAGCAAGTCTGTTTCTCTCTGTTGGTGTTTTTTTTTTAACGTAAAACCTTGGCCTTAAAGGGATTGTGAGGAGAATCTATTCCCGGCGACATTAGGACTCTGCTACCCATGAGCCTGCACGGCGACTGTCGTAATGGTGCGTTCCAGTAACCTCAGAACTGGGAGTGACATTATCTCCGACTTATCGGCGTTCCAGTTGAAGTCAGAAAAAAACATGCCGATCTACCAGGCTATTGTTAGCTGTTGTTAGCACGCCCTGCGTTGTTCCTAAATATCACATGAAGAATGTGATTATCACTATGGCATCATTTTTGTAAATATAAGTCTAACAATACTATGTATACAGTTGATCTAGAGTGACACACCCCAGTCAGAAGTGCAAATAAATTGATTATTACAGGAGCTAAATAACTGTTCACACTGGGGGCATCCATCTTCGATTGTCAACTCAGGGGTGGCGAGGTTTCACCGAGTTCCCAGTAGGAAATTCAGACTTCGGGGGACGTTCCAGTTGCAGTTTCCTACTCGGAACCTGGAAATTCCTACTTCTGACTACAACTGGAACGCACCAAAAGACGTGACTGAAGCCAAAGCGTGTGTTTGTTGTGATAAATGCAGCTCAGACCTTCCTCAGAACTCTGCATTGCTTTACAACTTCTTTTTTCAACAACTTACAGGATGCAAAGCAACGAGGTGATGTATCTCTTTCTAGTTACATAGCAGTATTTTTTGATGTGTGACAACAAGCAATTTTTGGAAAACTGAGTATTATCGTAGTTTTGTAGCCGGCTATGTATTGCTTAACAAAGCCCAGTGCTCTAAGACGTGTCTGAATAATATAAATTTGCTCTAGTTTTAATTGTCTTGTTCCCAAAGTTGAGTATCCAGGCCAGTCCAGCCCTGTCCGACCCGACCGCGAAGCTAAGGAATAGCATTTATAGATAACCTATTTTGATGCTATAAAACTCATCTTAAAGTGTGTATTTCGATCAGGCATTTATCTAAAAGTGAGACTTTTTTGCAATTACTTAGAAACTCCTCACAGTCTCTTTAAATAGCTTTTTGTTTAAAAAAAAAAAAGTATACTTCATGTCATGCTAATTCAGCAAATGTGCTAACATTCGCTAAGCTAGCTGATGTACAAGAGCTTTTAATCTTTTACCTCATAAACATTAACAGTGACAGAAGAAATTCTTCATCACCACAAACATTATTTCATGGGACACCTTCCCAAATACTCTACAGGGAAAACTCTGCAATGTATTCAACATTGCAATATAGTTATTTGAAGGCCAAGGTTCTATGCAAAAAAAAAATACCTACAGAGAGAAACAGACTTGCTGGCAGTTTGGGAGTTCAGGTGAACTTGCATTCATTGGTCTCAGTGTGCAACCTCAGCCAGAGGGAGAACAATGTTGCTGGTAGCCGACAGAGGCCACTCTACTCTCTCCTCTCTTCAAAACCTGGAAGTGTGTTCTCATACTCAATGATATGTGTGACACATGCAAGAACTACACGATACTTTAAAAGCCTAAAATGATCATCTTCACTCTGTATTTAATAGGGAACTGTAACAATAATAAAATCATGCTTAAAGGAAAAGTTCGGTTCCTGCAGCTTTCACATTGTTTATAGAATGAAGTAGAACAATATACTTACCCTGAAGGCTTTCCTGATGCAAACAGTGCTTCGGGAGATATTTAGATCCAAAATCGAGCAGCGGACATCCGTACAAACGTAGCACAATAGGGCATGCATAGCGCCGCTCCTAAAACTGCATTAATCGTCCAAAAACTCATTATTTCACCAATATTCCATCATGGTCCAGTCGCGCTACTCCCCCAAGACAGTCTGTGTCGCTCCAGACGTATCTTTGAGCCTCTGCTGACCTCTGAGCTGACGAAGAAGACCGGGTGCCTCCGCACATGCGCAGTACGGCTTATTGTTCCAGGGGCGACCGCCGGCTACACAACGACTTTCTTCCTCCAGTTTTGTGCAAAATGGATGAATATCTATCGGATGAAGATGTTGTGGAGGAGAACTTTGAATATGATGGGTGTCCTTACAGTTTCGAGCCACAGTTTACAGATAAGGAACTTGTAGAAAGGAAATAGCGGAGGCAGCGCTCCAGAGAGTACTGCGCATGCGCAGAGGCACCCGGTCTTCTTCGTCAGCTCAGAGGTCAGCAGAGGTTCAAAGATATGTTTCGAGCGACACAGACTGTCTTGGAGGAGTAGCGCGACTGGACCATGATGGAATATTGGTGAAATAATGAGTTTTTGGACGATTAATGCAGTTTTAGGAGCGGCGCTATGCATGCCCTATTGTGCTACGTTTGAACGGATGTCCGCTGCTCGACTTTGGATCTAAATATCTCCCGAAGCACTGTTTGGATCAGGAAAGCCTTCAGGGTGAGTATATTGTTCTATTTCATTCTATAAACAATGTAAAAGCTGCAGGAACCGAACTTTTCCTTTAAAGGGCAAATATTGTAACTACAGTAGATGAAGCTATGCTATCTGTCAAGTTGTCTGGCCTGTATTACTTTTACTTTACATACATGCTCTTTATTCTTCCAGTTTATCATTTGTTATTTGCTTGATTAAACATCTAACATGCAACTCTTTGTACTTTCAATTTACCAAAAAATAAAATTTACATACACACCCCTACTCCCAGGTTTGTTACTCTCTGCTCTGTCACACTGAGGCCATATCCACACATAGACATTGTGGTTTGCCCATTGGTCCACACATAAACATAAACATATACAGTCATTAACAATTCACATTTTGGAAGACTCCTGCTAGGGTGAAGTTTTTAAAACTCTGTTTTGGCTGTCTCAGAAAAGGGAAAGAGGTATTTTGGGCCTAAACTGTCACACTCTGTCCCAATCTCTCCTCAGGGCGATGTCACACTCTGAGACAATCTCACTGCTGTTAACAAGAGTTGCGGCAGACATTGGTAAACTGTTGTTGCTCACTGGACTATTGACATGCCAGCACACACTTTTTGTTGCTCCCTCATGACTATGCTGCTTGAAAAATACTCTAATAATGCGAACATACTGTAATTGTTTCACAAGTGACTGTGTTGATGGTGATTTCATGGTTGCTGTTCAACAAAACTTTTATAACAGGACTTGATCAAGATAATCATATTAAGGTTGTCTGGAATTACAATATAGGAGAAAAGTTAGCTTTATGTGCCTGCTATCACCGGTAAGTATAGCCACAACTTAAACTGTAACACCAGGCAGACATGACTGGATGGATATAAAAATAAAACTGCTTTGCAAAGAAATTACTACAAAAATAATTCCATATCATGATAATTTTTACAATATAATAAACAGGATTTTAAAGGGCATTTAGCATTTTTGCATTGCCCTTAGACAAAGACATTTCTAAAAACTTAATCTGTGTGGATTGGATTATTTCACAGAGCCAGACAGAGCCCCACACTACAGTGGTTTTCACACATGAAGCTTTGTTGCTTTCTCTGATTCAGCCGGAAAAAAAAAAATCTGCAAATTTGCATAGTATTCCTGAAAATGATCTCACAGCAGTATTTTGAAGCAAACTGGATCACAAAAAAAAGTAATCTGAATTATGGGAATGGAGCTTGCAGGCTAAGCTACTTACAAAACTTGTTTGATAAAGGTCACATGTCTTATAATTAAAAACATAGCTGAATTTAGTTATTAGTTTTTAGGCACAGGTTGGGATGTGAATGTCAGCAATCCTGACAGTGTCTACAGATGACCACAGAGGAAACCAGATAGCATATTATCTTAATACATATGCAGAAAAACTGTCACTGATGCTAAAAAGTAGAGGGCAGTCATAAAAAGGATAAATTCTGCTGCTTGAGCAAGGTGGACTTATATCTGTGAAATACCTGGAATAGCTTGTTTCTATTTTCACATGCCATTTCAGGAAGCTAACTAAGACTTTCTGCCTCTTGTATCCTATCACATGGGTATGTAAAGCACACTTACAGGCATATAATCCTAAAACCATGACATGGGATCTTTAAGACAGTGCAGTAACGCTTTGAACCACTTTTAACATGACAAGAGTTGAAAATGATTCTTAGACGGTGTTGCACTAACTTTAACCCAGATCTAGTAGCTGTACTTGAGTATAAATTGCTGTTATTTGGGCTTCTCTAGCATTTTAAAATGCATATCATTTTTTAGTTATAAGTTTAACGAGAGATAAACTTGTGAATGCTTTTTCAATACATCTAAAAAGAAAGAAAAATATCTAATGCGTTCGAGCTTCTGCTACTCAACACCTTAACAGCTGCTGTGTGAATGTTAATTGCAAGACTCATATATTTCTCTGAAACGTAGGGAAAGTTTAGTAGGCTGGAGTGGGTGGATTGTATAAATTATTGTACTGAAGAAAAAGGCACGATGTGTCACAATTTGCTTGAACAGATGCAGTGCAGTTAATGTCACAGTATTTTCCCATCAATTTAAAATAAGGCAGTAACATTAGATAAAGAAGTCTACCAGAATAGTTTGAGCACTTTTACCTTGTTAAGATGTTATTTCTACAGCCAGTACATTCAAGCTCAGGATGACTAAGTAAAAATTGAAACAGGTATTGAAGCTAGACCACGTAAATTTGAGAATAAAATCCTGCATCAGCTAGAAAATCTCAGCCCCAATTTTATTCTCGTTGTTTTTCTGACCTAACTTCACATTTGTCTGCTGTTTTTCCACTTTCTTCTGCTTTTTTTCCAGGTTTTTCTCCCCTCCCTATCTTATTCACTTGACCAGAGGAGAGGAGGTTCGATCCAACTCCTGCATTCTCTTCATATCAAATCTGGCTTCATTTCTCCCTCCATATCATCTCTGTCTGTCTTTGTATTCTTCTCTGTATCAGCAGAGTCTCCAGTGGGCTTAAAGCAGATCAGTCAATCAGTCCAGTACATACCCTCTCCCATCCAATCTGCCTGTTTGTTATCTTTCCCTCTCTTCTTCTTCTGTCTGTATGACATTTGTGCGTGCATGTGTGCAGTCCTGTGCCTTTTCTCCCTCTGCGTGGCTTTTCTCTGTGTCTCTGGTCCAGTAGATGGGGATCAGTCAAATCCAGGGGGAAGTGATCAGCATGTTAAAGGGGTCCAAAGTATCCGTGGGAAATCGAGGCCAGGGATGAATGGTCAGTTGAGGCTAACTGCCACTGTCGGCTGCCAGGAGAAAGGAGCCAGTGATGTGCTCGGTCAGAGGCTCACACCTGAGGTTGCAGACAAATTTGAAGGTAAATTAGGGCCAGTGGGGCAGGAGAGGAGAAAGACTTGTTAGATGGTACGTGATAGAGGTGTCTGTTTAAAAGAATTTTGTGTGGGCAAGGAATGAAAGAATAAAAAGATAGAAATGCGCCATCATGAGTGGTGCAGGGTTTATACTGTATGAGTTTGGCCACCAGTGGGCTCTCATCTAAACATTGGCAAAGGATAATGCCAAAGATAGCAGAGTCAGAGCTGTGCCTGTACCTGCACGTATGTTTGGGGAGCACTGGAGTAACAATTTTAATTGTTTCCACTTTCCATTGTCACTGGTATCTAGATATCTGTAATATGTGTACACAAAAAGCCTGTGTGATCCAAAGCAAGGAGCATTTCTGTGCAGATGGATAAAGCCTGAATACAAACTACCCATGACTCTTAAGCCTCCCCCTTTTACAGAAAGCTATCTTTTTCAAGCCCCACCCCTCCTAAGTAAGTATTACAACTGTAGTATTCTCACATAGATTGCTTAGGGGGCTGCCTCTTGCCTCAGAATTAGTGTTTCAGGTCACACTTGTTTCAATGAAGCACCAATTCAAATAATAAAAATCGTGAAATAAAACAAACACCAAGTACAAATGTTCTAAATATGCAATTAATTTTGAGATAACTATAAAAAGTAGATTTCTCACAATTAAAAAAATGTAAATTATATTGACAGCCCTAACATATACATATAAACAGTGCTTAGTAATATATTTAAGTTGTATTCCTGAAAAGTTACATCAAGACTTGATTTATTTCTGGCTTCTCAGAGTGGGTATGAGCCTATGAATTCAATTTTCCTCATTCCTGTTAAAAACGTATGTTCGATGCAATTACATTTTCCATTTTAAACACTTTGTTTGAAGGCTTTTAAAATAGTTATGTTCCTTTGTTTTATGAAGGGAGGTCTGATAAATTTGTTAAACGCTGTGGATATAAAATCAACACATGAAGTACAAATAAAAAATGTATTCTAATGACATTTAGTGGCATTAGGGTTGCAGAGCAGTATCATTTTCTAATTGGTAAGATTGTAATAGTAAAGACAATAATAATTCATTGAAGGTAAATAAAGTTAGAATCCTCCTTCATCACTTATCCCCCTCCTCCTCTCTGGGATGTCAGTTGCTGCCAGTGGCCCCATTTACAAGGGTCAAAAAATCCTATTTGCAATCAGATTGAAAGGTCAATCAGATTAGAAATGTCTCATTTAAACACCTTAGCCAATCTGATTCACCCGGATCTGATTGTATTTCGGATCGGGTTGTAAGAGGTAGTCTACGCCGATTGATCATCCGCTCCATGCTTCATGTAAACGGCTGAGTGGAGCGGATTGGGTTGATGAAGAGGATTCAGTCTGTGCAGGCGCTCCATAATACATAAGAGGCACGTAGTGACGTACGCAGAGCGTGCCCAAACAAACATGGTGAACAAACAGAAGAACTGGACGGTGGAGGAAACAAACTTTTTAATAGAAACCCTGCGAGAGTTAAAAAATGTTGATGTAAATGTAACCATAACACAATAAGCATCCCCGACAAAACACAACGTGGATCCATCTTTCTAGAGGTAAACAGGAAGCAGGAAGTGCACCTCTTCTTCTCTTACACATTTGCAGGTAGTGGCAGAGTGACCTTCTGCACATGTCAAAAGAAAACAATACAGTTGGATTCAGCTGGGGCCATGCAAACATGGATTGAACGTGGATCTCTTTACTCAAAGTTCATGTACACAGATCGAATCAGATTCACTTAATCCGATCGATTTGAATCAGATTGAGGAAAACTACCCATGTAAACGGGACCACTGACAGCTCCTAAATTAACCAACCAACGTGGCATACTACAATTGTTTCATCATCATCAATTCATGACCATTTGATGATGGCAGCACCCCAATGCAGAGCAGAGACTGCAGAATGTAAAGCATAGTTGTTGAGAACATGGTGCAGAGCAGCACCAAACTGATCAGTGACCACAGAGCAGAACTGTCAACTAATCAGAGCAGGTTGGGCACACCTGGGAAAGGAAAACTAGAGAAGCTCTAACAGAACGACTCAGACAGACTCAGATTTAGCTGGACCGGAGTACTCAGTATATGAAAACTAGAGGGTTTCTGAACATGACAGTAAAAATACTCTACATGTACTCTACACATTTTTAAGACAGATTAAAGATAAAATATGATCTCTCTTCTACACGGAGTCATTGACCATGGATATATGTAATGTATAAATGAAAATAGGCCCCTGTTGTTTAAGCACAAATCTTTCTCAGTTCTTTATTTACAACGTCAGTCCAAGCCTTTGCACAGTCCATTGGATAGATATGAAATAAAGATGTTAAAGCTTATCACGCCAAACTTAGAAATGAATACAATTTAAGATTTCAAACTTTTTAAGTATTTTAATATAAAGCCACCAGTCACCTTGAAGAGTAAAAATCTCCAACACTATAAAATGTAAGGATATCCGCCTACTGTTGATTTCAATACATCTAACTTTTAAAAACTTTGTCCAAATGTTAAGGGCTCTTCAGTCAAATAAGAGTCAGACTTTTAGAATGTAGGTCAAAGGATTTACAGCCCATATTGATGGTATATAATTCATGGAGATCTGTGAAGATCTGCAATGTTCATAAAGACACATTATGGGTATTTTGTTGTAAGCTGCTGCATGAGAGGAAACTGAATCAAGGTGTGTTTTTTTAACTCTGTGCTCACATAATATCCCTGACAACAACTGCTAAAATAAGAGATTCACTCCTTACAAACAAGACAAAACAAGCTCTGGAGTTTTTCAAAGTAAGATCTCTGTCACCATCCAAGGATGAGTTTTGATGGAAAGAGCTGAATAAAAAGGTGTTGTTGTCAAAGTTTGGTCGACAAAGAACATGCAAGGCCACTGCTGTGAGGGTTTGGAGTTGGATAGTTTAGTGTTTGAATGGCTCAAAGGAGAAAACACTTGGAGAAGTTTGTAAGGTATGCTCATTCCTTCTCCTCTTAGGTTTGAAAGTTATGGTTCATACAAAGGTAAGTGCAGAGAAAGAAAAATGTCAGCCAAAATTCAACTGAATAAGTGCCTGAACGTTTGAGTGCAAATCTTTATTCTGCAAAATGTTGATAGAAATAAACTGTGAAATTGAAAGAAATAATTCCAAAATCTGCAAGGCTAACATTTTTTGTAACAAGTATAGGCAGAATGTGAAAGACGTACTGATCCCCTGCATTTCTATGCCTACATGAAGTGACTGTACAGAGGTGAGTAAAGAGAAGGGAGTGGACTGGTTTTTGAGGCAGTGTAGCTGGTAGATGTTATTTCTTTAACCATGCAGGACCACAATGTTAGATTACATGGATTGTTAAGAGCACGGGGGCATACTGATGCATAAAAAGACATCAATTGTGTTTAGACTAGCAGTGACATTTGATCTACAGTATCTAATCAAAAACCCTGAGGTTATGGTTTGTGCCAAATATGGCAAATGTGGGGCTTGTGGACCCCATAGAGAGAGGCCTGTGTTAAGACATGGACTGCTTCCCAAGTCTGTTGAATTAAGGCTAGTATGGCTCCAATATGGAAACACAGCAGATCATTTAAAATCAGAAGTGTCATGTGTTTGACTTTGTTAACACAGAAAACCTGTGCAGGCCTGTTTTTTCCACACAGATATTTGACAGGAATCAAACGGGGAATTGATTAAGGATTTGATCATATCATTTCCATCCACAATGGTCTTCTGTCCTTTGAGCAGTTTAGTCCTAAAATTTTTCAGACTTTGTTTGTGGATAAGTTGCAGCATTGTTTCATTTTTCACTTGGTTTTGGTGCCAGGTGAGCTACTTCCTGTCATATGTTTTTATTTTAGCCACTAGTTGGGGCTGTAGTTGAGATCTTTGTTCAAGTTTAAATAATTACAAAGTTTGCAAGTTCCTTTATTAGCACTTAAATTTACTGATGCCATGGGCCTCGAGCAACTCCACCTCATAAATACTACAACTGTTTTAAGGATCAGAGGCTGACAATGCTTACATTATCTCCAATCTGCTTCATTCTCAGAGTGTGCGTTATATTAGCTTTCTTACTGTTGGAATAGTCAGCCAAATCCAAGCCACAATTCACTTCCTTTTGGTTTGCTTGTCTAGTTTGGTCCTTCTTTGATTCAGATTGCCTTCACACTAATCTGGAACAACAGATGGTCTGCTTAATATATTTCACTAGTTCATCTTTGAGAGCCCATAGAAAGTGTTTGGGGAGGGCAGAACTTTTTCAGAAGCATATCCAATTGGATGATAGTTCAATCAATCAACATCAATTACTGGCCAATCCGATAAAGTTGTAGGCGGGTGCTACTGCAGTACAGAACATGAGCTGGTTCATGAAACAAACTCATATAAACATGTCGGAAGTGGAGGGAATAAATCCTGACAATGGAGAGGTTTGTAGTGTTGGTATTTGTTTTTCATTCTAATAAAGAAATGTGGTCCCAATCTGATAAAACTGCTACTGAAGCTCTTAGCATCAGTGCTAACCCCTGTAGGTGCAGTCATCTCCTGCTGTTATCATCCTTAAAGCTCATTCCTCTCCCTGCTCTTGAGGACTCTGATTAGACAGTTCTGATTTAGGCCACTCATAATCATTGTAGATTGGTGCTTGGCAGGATGTATCTGTCTGATTACAGACATCGAATCAGGCTGATCCAACCAAACTTTCCAAAAGGTGAATGAGAGTCATTTTGTCCAGATTAAACATGTTAGGCATGACAGCACCTTCAGAGACATGGGACAGTCCTTGTGGGGAGTTCTGTTTACCTTGGAACTTGTGAATTGGGAATTACACCACATCCCATTGAAATGTGTTTCATGTAAGAGCTGATCAAGTCAGGGTACCTGAAGATCGCCCAACTACCTGGTAGAAAATTTCAACCGATGGGCAATCCAAGTAACTTATCTAATTTGCAACAAACAAAATGCACAATAACATGGCGGATGAGAAGCTACTTCCAGTTGGAGTGGACTGAGATGGATTAAATAGCTGACATGTCAGATACCTCATGTCGACATGCCAAAATGTATTGAGTGGCTGCCATGTGATTTGCTGGTAAGCTACCTGTGTTAGGTGTGGTTAATAAAGCAGCAGATGAGTAGAACAGCCATTTAAACTTTCTTGTCTCATGGATAACCTATTTGTGGCCTTCGTCCCCCTCAGCTTTAGCCGCAGTCAGTGAGCCTTGCCTCACTCCATCTCTGTGAATGAATTGCAAGTTCACAGTGAGCTTGTGTCTCCTGATGCTTTACCTTTTTACATTCTCTTTACTTAAATCAGAGCATCGTGTGGTGTGTCAGCTCCCCCTTGTTACAAAGATGCCTCCTCCACCCACACAGTCTCATCAGTTCTGCAATAGATGGTGATCAAACCACAGACATGTGCATCTCTGTCTTTTTGGCCATCTAACATGATAAATATTCTCCATTCTTCAGGAGATCGGTATTTTTAACATGCATGCTGTCGTCATGCTCTCTCTCAGTACACAGATATTTAAGAATGTCACGTTTCAAAGTTTGCTCAGTTTGAACACTCGCCCTGACATCCCTCTTTTGTTTCCCTGCACCTTCTCTCCCCTTACAGAGTAAGGCAGTTTACATTGGAGCTGCTTCCGTGACAGCGACACATTTATCATGTAATAAAGCGATACAAGCTGTTACACAATGAAACTGCGATGGTTAAGTCTGGTACTGCGGAGAAGAAGGATTGTAGCTATTTCAGGTTTATTTCTTGAGCTGCTCTGCCAATGATGTCCCGTTAGAGAAGCCAACAGTTACATCTCTCTGCTGTCTGTTCATCATGTGTGCATGTGTGTGACAAGACACAGGAAAAGGAGTTTTAGAGAGGATTCAGACTTCTGTGAAAGTGAAGTGGATGATTAAAATGGTTGATGCGGTGTTCTAGTTACATCTGAACTGGGAAGAGGGGAGTGGGAATTTCATCATGTGAATTATCAGCGTTCCAGTAACAAAATTGGAAATAAATTGCTGATCTGTTAGGCTATTGTTAGCTGTTGTTTGCACACCCTGCATTTCAGTGCACACATAACACATGAAGAATGTAAATAACACTACAGCAGCATTTCCATATACTGTATATACATCAAACAACACTTTGTGCATGATTTAGCGTGACAAAAATGAGTCAGAAGTGCTAATAAACAGAATATTACAGGAGCTTAACCGTTTACACCCAGGGCAGCCATCTTCGATAGTCAACTCGGGGGTGGTAAGGATCCATCGAAAACCCAATAGGAAATTCTGACCTCAGAGAGGCATTCCAGGTGCAATTTCTCACTCAGAACTCAGAAATCCCGACTTCTCAACACAACTGGAACGCAGTATTAGACCATAAGGATCCTGCCTTCTTTTCCTCAGGGCCCCTGTAGGTGTACCCAAAGCTCCCCTTCAGTGGGAATAAGTGAAGGTTTTCTGGAGCCAAGCCTTACAGAGGCCTCACAAAGATTAAAAGAGTGATCCATCTTCAATTCAAACAAAATCACAAATTTCAGTTAAAAGGTGCTGTGAGGAGAATCTATTTGCGGCGACATTGAGACTCTGTTCCAGTTGAAGTCGAAAAAAACATGCTGATCTATCAGGCTAATGTTAGCTGTTGTTAGCATGCCCTGCTTAGTTGTTCACAGATAACACATGAAGAATGTGATTATCACTTTGGCAGCATTTTTGTAAATATGAGTCTACCAATACGATGTATACAGCTGATCTAGAGTAGGGATGGAAATCTCCATCCCCAAGACGATACGATTTGCATCTCGATATGTAGGCTATGGTACGATACACTAACCATTCACATGAAGCATCTACCAATTCAGGATGATACGATTTATCTTCCTACCACGATGCAATCAGGATGCAATCACGATGCAATAACGATGCAAATCTGTGCAAATTCAACTCAACTTTATTTTTCCTTCAAGACCACTTCAGACCACTTTCAGTAGGCTACTTAAGCAGTCAGGAGGTGTGTTTGTCAACATAAAAAAGTAGGCCAATTTCACAAACAGGGACATAGGCCTAACAGTAGTGGAGCTCAGCCTTCAAAGCTGTCATTAACAATTTAGACTAAGCATATAAACAGCTCTTTGAAAAAAACAACACTTTCAGCACACTG
Organism: Scarus forsteni; assembly: GCA_036419115.1. Classification (NCBI taxonomy): domain Eukaryota; kingdom Metazoa; phylum Chordata; class Actinopteri; order Labriformes; family Labridae; genus Scarus; species Scarus forsteni. Next base: position 7,002,262 of record JAZDUH010000468.1, read on the forward strand.
AAAATAATAATTTTTCAATTTAAAAAAATATATATATAATAACATGAAATCGGATTTTACCGATGCAAAGCTTTTACGATGCGATACATGCTGGTTTCAGCCCAGTTTCTAATCCGATGCACACCACTCCAACCGATGCAATCTACCATAGACCCTCGCATCGATGCACTAATTGCGAATCGGATAAAATGCCCATCCCTAATCTAGAGTGACACACCCCAGTCAGAAGTGCAAATAAATTGATTATTACAGGAGCTAAATAACTGTTCACAATGGGGGCATCCATCTTCGATTGTCAACTCGGGGGTGGCGAGGTTTCACCGAGTTCCCAGTAGGAAATTCTGACTTCGGGGAACGTTCCAGTTGCAGTTTCCTACTCGGAACCTGGAAATTCCTACTTCTGACTACAACTTGAACGCACCAAAGACGTGACTGAAGCCAAAGCGTGTGTTTGTTGTGATGCAGCTCGGACCTTCCTCAGAACTCTGCATTGCTTTACAACGTCTTTTTTCAACAACTTACAGGATGCAAAGCGACGAGGTAATGTTTCTCTTTCTAGTTACGTAGTGGTAGTTTTTGATGTGTGACAACAAGCAATTTTTGGAAACCTTATTATCGTAGTTGTAGCCGGCTATATATCGCTACTTACAGCCCAGTGCTCTAAGATGTGTAATATAAATAATAAGATAATAGAAATTTGCTCTAGTTTTAATCGTCTTGTTCCCGAAGTTGAGTATCCAGGCCAGTCCAGCCCTGTCCGACCCGACCGGAAGGCTAAGGAAAAGCATTTATAGATAATCTATTTTGATGCTATCTCATCTCATCTTAAAGTGTGTATTTCGATCAGGCATATATCTAAAAGTGAGACTTTTTTTGTAATTACTTAGAAACTCCTCACAGTCCCTTTAACCTAAATACTCATAATGTCCACTAAGGAAACTAAAATATATATTTATTTATGCTTCACTAAAACGTACAACATAAATCTCTTCTTTCTGAAAACTCCAATATTATCATTTTACAATTGAGGTCAGTGGGACTTAACCACTGGTCCATCACTTCTGAACTTTGTTCTGCTATTCAAGAACCAAAAGGATGGCAGCAAATAGGTCAGTAAAAGGGTAGGACTCCAATGACAGGCCAGGAGGTAATTGATGGCACAAGTGCTTCTAATCCAGCACATGGGTTTAATTTATACTAAATCACCTCTAAAGGATCCCTCTGTGTCTTTCAGGGGCCTAAACAAGTCTTTGTGTGGCCCGACATGTACCTAAGAAGATCCAATCCCCCTGCTAGGACCTATGCAAGAAAATTTTGATTAAATGCTAAAAATCAACAAAAATAAACAGCAATCTTATTTCTTTTCATCAATAAGCTAAAATAAATGACCTTAAAAACATTTTGTGTGCTTTAAAGAAAGCACAAACCCCAACTTGAATGAAGTTAGCACTTCAATAAAAACAGAATACAATAACTAAAGATTTTGATTTGATCCATAAACAACTGAATACTCCACAATGACAAGATATTCAATGTTTAAACCAAAAAACTTTTTCTTTTGCAAAATCCATTCACCTTGAATTTGATGATGGTAACTTGTTCCATTCATTCATTTGGAAACCAACATATAAACTGTCTGTACAAGAAAGTCCCTTTAATACTAGTGCTGAGAAATAATGAGCAAAAATTGTATTGCAATATTTTTTCTTCCCGGAGGAATCCTCTTTCTTTGTGTAAAACTGTCCCTTCAAATGCCTCTTTTTCAGACACTCACTTAAGGCAGAAACATTGAGTGCAGCAATATGTGAGCTACCATGGTGGAGGTTTGCACTCTCCAAGTACTTTCTCCTTTGAAACTCATCATTGAAAGAATAAGGGACAGAACTTGTGCATAGTTTGAGATGCTTACTTTGAGTCTGTTTGTCATGTGTGTTTTTTCTAATGATGCAGACAAAAATGTTTACAACAATCTAAAAAAAAACTAAAAAAAAAAAAAGACAAATATGTTGGGATTTAATACAATCAAACAAAGACAGTGATGCTTAAAAAAAAAAATAAACTGTGTTGTTTCTGGGAGTAATCATTTATTTTTGACCATTGGTAAAAAAGTATAAACTAGAGAAGCACTCGGAGAGCGCAGACCTCCACCAGCACCACAGTCCTCACCCATATTGTGATTTTCACCATAAATATTAGTCCTACGTTTATTTCATCTAAATATTTAGAGTCCTTGACCATGAAAACATACAAATATGCACATATGCTGAAAATGGTCCTATCTCGCAATGTTAAAGAATCCTTTAAAAAGCTCCTGGTTCCAGACGGTGATCCGGATCACTCCTAAAATCTAATCATTTGTTCCTTGTCCCAAACCAGACATTTCCTGAAAATTTCATTGAAATCAGTCCATAACTTTTTGAGTTATGTTGCTAACAGAGAAACAAACAAACTAACTAACAAGACACCAGCAATAACACAACCTCCTCGGCAGAGGTGATTATAACCTCAGCAAAGGGGGGGGGGGTGTATTAGTGGGTATTTTTTTATTTGTCTGTCTGTCCATCTGTGAGAAAGGGCAGCTTTTCATATTTTCCATAATAATTTGGCTAACAGTGTCAAAAATGTGTTTGTGGATGTTTGTGATTGCAAAGCAGTTCTAGTTAATTCATATATTCAGTGCAGAAACTGTTTTTGCATGTGGGGGGTGAAACAGCCATTCCACCCTTCCAGAAGAGGCTCACTCTTTCAAACTTAAAAAACTGATGCATTAAATACGCAAATGGCAGCATGTGGTGATTTGAGACATGTGGATGATGTTGCACATCCTGCAATGTGACTTCTATTTATTGGCACATTGTGGGATCATTGCTTTAAAACTCTAAAACTCACATTCTCGAGAGGACAACATTAATTTTATTTTTACTTCTCGAGGGCAAAATTGTCACCAACTGAAGAACAATCCTGAGGCCTTTTTACAAACAAACAGCATGAAGCACAAACATTTGGAGAGGATTTTTGATGTGCCTTTATTCAAATCAGGAGCATTAGGAGCATTAGGAGCAAAACAAATAAATTATGTACACTCAAAAATAATTGCACTGCAGAAGTCAAAATGGATTCAACATCAAGGAAAGATGACTCGGTGCATCTTAAACATCTGATATGAATCTAAAAGGGACAAAAGCAAACACTGAATGTGAACACTGCACAGGCTATTAATACACAAGAACGGCAGAAGTTTTAAGACTGTTGACAACAGAAGAGCAGACATGCACCTGTCACTGCAACTTTGATGCCATTGTCTTTCAGACACTACTTCTACATTCATTATCCTTTTATTGTTATGCTTTTTACAAGAAAACATGCTGCAGTGAAACTTTCACCCAACATGTAGAGTCCAAACAATCATCAGTTCACTGTGGGTGTAAAAGCATCAGAACAAAACACTGACCGAAGAAGGGATGAGAGCCAATAGACAAAGCATAGTGCATGAATTTGGCCAAATATCTCAACAGTAAACAAGCTAAAGTAGCAAAAACTGATAACACAAATCATAGTGATCCTAACTTTAGCACTGGCTCCACCCTGATCGTCTTCAGTCTTCCTAAAACCTTATGGTTAACAAGTATGAGCAGAATATGGTTCAACTGTGCTCTGGCCATAAGCAAGGGCTAATTTTAGTGTGTTTTATCATTCTTCTGTTAATCTGTTAATCTTTAGTTGTGTTAATTCTGTAATATGGACATGAAATGTAAAAACTTGTATCTGAAAACCTGCAATAAAATATTAAAAAATAGTAATCAGACATAACCTTAGTAAAACCTTACTTCACTGACTAAAATACTTCCAAACTGCCTCAAGCTTAACAACGTTGTTCTTTTCTTTCCAGTTGTAAATTCCAGGGTCCTAGAGCAGAAACAGTGGCAGAAACAGTGGTCTGGAACAAAAAAAACAAAGCTTGTGGCTGGTGGATGGATTGAGGTGCAATATGTGCAGCCCGCCAGACTTTATACATGAAAGCAGCCAAACAGAAACCAAAAGGTCCATGTTGAAACTATGAATATCATTTATAAACAATCATCAGGTGCTTTTATTGGTGGATATTGGCAAACAGGAAGTGAAACTTCAGAAAAACTGAGCCCTGTCAAGAAAAATAAAGCTGCAGTTTGACTCTGCAAAAGTTGTAGCTGGGGCAAATAGTTTAAACTGATCAGCCTTCAGCTAAAAAAAACAAACTAATTATGTCAGAAATAGAAATGCGGAAAAGAGGATTTAATAAGAAAATAAAAAAGCAAACTTTTGGACAGAATGGATTATTCAAAATATCAATTCATTTTAGTTTTTTAAAACATAATCTATCCAGCTCAACACTTTGAGCCCCCCTGCCTATGTTACACATAGGAATCTGAATCAGAAAGTGGACATAAAGTTCAGTAACAGTTTAAAAGGATATCACTTGTACTGTCACAGCATTAAAGTTTTAAAATAAACTTCCACTTTGTTAATAATAAATTAACATGTTTATCGAAGGATTGACCCTTTAACCCTTTATGTTGTGTTTGAGTTCATGATAATTCTCTTTTGGAGAAAAACAAAAATAGTAACAAGAGAGGAAATAAATATTTCCCTTTGGAAAACATCAAAGGGGAAAACATTTCTGGATCAACGAAGTCTGAATGTCAATAACTATCAGAAAAACACAACTGCTGTGCTTCTTATTTTATGCCGAATAAGCTAAAAGTAAAAAGAACAACTTTACCCATTGCATTCAAAAAGTGAACAAATACCAGAACAGCATATTTCATATCAGAAACACAAGTACAATCAATCCCCACAGGGGACTATGGTTGTTTAGTTGCCCTTATACACAGAAATATTAATATCACTTTCCACTGAAACATGCATTTTCACCAACTTTAGTTTTTATATTTAATTTGATTGATTGTGCTCAGAAATATTCCCTCTTTGTAGCACAAATTTACATCATGGCCTTTGCACACACAACGAAATATGAAAAGCTACCCTTTCTCACAGATGGACGGACAAACAAAAAATATCTGGGCTTGCAAGTAAGATTTATGAACTTCAGTTTTTAATTTCCATTTATTTCTTGTGCAAAACTGCATGAAGGAGTTGTAATATTAAAGAACTGTGTACATATTACCTGAAAAGCTAAAAATAAAAATTGATTCATCATAAAATCATTGAAGGATATAGTCTTTGAGCTGACTGGTTGAACATGTTCAAGAATTTCAAATAGCTTTTATCAAAAAAAAGAGGTTTGCCACACATTGCCACACAGATTTCTAATTAAAGACAAAAAGGTTTATCAACTGACTTGAAAAGGTCAGCAAACTGAAATGTTTGTTTGCTTCAGATTCACAAGTTGATATTTCAAGACTTGATCATATTTCCTTATGGTTTGAATGCTGACTCCATAAAATGCATCAATAACAAATCCAAAACTAAATCTGACATTTCATCACACATGCATTCAGTTGAAACTTACCATCTCCATCAGACCACATGCTGCTCTGAAACAAGATGGAGGACTCAGCTATGATGTCACTTCCTGTACTGCAGGATTTCATGTTCTTCATTTATTGTGTAAAACACTCACAAAGGTATTGTTGTTTTAAATCTCTCGCACAAGTGCAAGGAATAGTCAACACCATTTCAAAGCTTTTAGCTGTTTGACTGTTTATGCAATTATTCGATTTATACTGGTCCTACTAAACAGATTATTCTTAAAAACTTAGGATATTTACATAAATTTTGCTGTTGTAATGTTTATTTTTGCATATTTTTTATAAAAGAGGGCAAAAGAGAGAGTTTCACATTTACAAGTTAGCGGGAAATCCTTTAATATCTGTGCAGTCTGAGACACTTCAGTGATTAGTATATATTTTTGCTCAGAAAAATGAGAGAGCAGCCACCTGCTGGAGTAAAACAACAAAACTGAAGTCTAGTTTAGAATAAGATATCAGGATACATTGTTTTTATTTTGCAGAGGCCACATGATTAAATATCAGTTTTGATGGTTTTAAAGTGTCTCTTTTTGGCTCGAGCAGGCCAACTGTGATCATCTTAAGTACATAGAGTTCTACAAGACTTCTGTGGTCAGCGCTGCCCCTCCTTATACCCACAAACCATCAGGGGGGCCCTGTTTTGCTCAAGGAGCCGCATTCTCTGCTGTCTGATGCAGTCACGATCCACTCTGTGGACTACAGGCCTGATATAAGTCATTTAAAGTGTGGCTGTTACCGTTGTCTCTTGTTACTGTGCAGTGCAGCCAATGTTACATGTGAACATTTGATCTAAATAATTCCCCAATCACTCAGCGTCTCTGGGTGTGTGTGCTGGTGAGCACAAAGATGCAGAAAGACGTGCATGACAGAGACAGTTAGGGATCATCAGTCTCTTTGTGTGATTTTATGGCTAAGACAGTGTCTTGATGGCTCATGTGCACTGTTTAAGTAAACATAAAGACTTAAAAAATGACACCATTCACATAAAAAGAAAAAAAAATAAATTAAGTTATCAACCACGCTCAAAAAGAAGTAGGAAGGAGTAAATACTGACCTGAAGCCTCCACTGTGGTCTTTTCACTGACCAGATTAGAACAGACTCATTTCTATTTTAGCAAGTCAAGGAAACAAGAAAACTGTGGTTTTGATTTCCATCACACATAAATGGCAGTATACCATTCTTTGATGGGGTCATCAGTGGTGCAGTCTGATAGTGCTCTGTTGGTAATTAGAAGGTTAGAGGTTCAAGCTCAAATACAGCTGTCCCATGGCAATGTGTCCTTTGGAAAGATATTTAACCCCAAGTTGCTCCCACTGCTGCGTCAGTGGCATAGAAATGGGTATGAAAGGATGTCTAGGTGTTTGTTAATACTAATGACCCAATAAATGAGTGAATGGGTGTAACCTGTGGTGTAAACCTGCTTTCAGTACTGAAAGAAACTGGACGTGCTCCACATACACTCGACTCCATTTACCATTTGAGTCCCATGATTGACTTAGCATGCCCTGCAATGTAACCGTTTCCTGTGCCACACCGTGGTGTTGAGATGAAACCGTTTCGCCCTTGATTAATGGTTTCTTCTTACCTCTAACAGTGCATGCTTTTATTGTGATATTCAGTGTTGAAGTAAGAAATGTGAGGTAATAATTTCACCACATTGCACTGAAGAGACTGCAAAGACCCGTTTGACTGGGGGGGGGGTCTGATGGGCTGATCAGTGAAGCATTTATAAAATCAGCAATAGATCAATTAGGCTACTAAATATTAATAAATGACTTATTGTGTGATGGGTGGGCCTCATGTCCTCGGGACCCTTGCTGTCAGAGACCTCCTGTTGCAGCATGTTACTGAACTTATAATCCAAGGCCAAAAGGTCAAAGAGGATTTATGTTTGGAAAAAAAAATACGGCTGAATCTGCTGTTACTTACATCCTGAGTATTTACAAATGAGACAAGACAGGTCAATATTTTACATAACTTTATTTAAACAGATTACATCATTAGAGCTGCGAACTATCAAAAACTGTCTTTGTGTTCTTTTATAGTCTTTTACTGCCACCTGTTGTTGACACAAGGAACTACAAGGTTACAGTTAAATAAAATGTTTTAAATGACAGTACTTATTCTGTGATCTCTTAATGCTCCATATCCTGACCTCTGATCTGGAACAACGAAAACTGAATCATAACTTTTTAAAGTGCCAAAAGCAAAATGCAGCAAAAACTGAAAGCCACAGGGACACACCGATCAAGATGCAACTGAAGAGCATTTAAGGACAAACAAAGCGTCAGCACTTGTAGCATACAAGTCTGTGTTATTAAAACAGGGTTTATTAAAACATGAAGGTGTGCTATCTATTCAGTGACTGACAAAAGTGGTTCTTCAGTGCAGGGTCAGGACACAAAAGTGAAATGCAGAGACACTTTCAAACAGCTGGAAATGTGTGCAGTACAAGAAAATCTGCCAAACAGTCCATTAAGTCCTTTTCAACATATTTTTTTATCCTGTGTTTTCAGTTTTCTGAATCATCTGAGTTCCAGGGAACAAACACATAGTGAAATGTGTGATGCAGTTTATCATAAAAGATTAAATGAGGGCTGATCATTTCAGAGCCACTGACTGTGAAAGAGTGAAATGTATTGCTGGGTCACAAAGACTGTGGTGGGTGCTTCTTCTGGTCCATCATGAAATCAAGCTGTTAGCTTAGCAAAACTGGAAACATCTGAATTTGCAGTCAACATGAAAGTCTTAAGATATGGCAGGGCTCTCTTCTTTTTAGTTGTTGAATTCCCCAAAGTTGAGCAGGTTGTTGTGTTCAGACCACGCGGCGTGCTGTGCTCCATCCATCTCAGAGGCCACTTGGTTCCCACTCGCCAGCCTGTGACTGCCTCCACCGATGACCGCATCACAATCGGGGCATTTCCGACTCTCCATGGCCCCTCCACAATCACCTATGACGTAAACGTGGCCATTTGGACATTTGTACCAGTGTCCTTTACGCATCATCATAGCTGAGACGATCATCTTCCTCTCCTCCTCGCTGATCATCAAGCCAGAGGGGGGGACTTTTTTGTCCAGTTTCTTCATCGCGTTTTGGACAACGTCTTCGTCTTGCTCGGTGAACTTTCCAGACTTCTCTAGGACTTGTGTCATGGCTTCAACCTCTGTTTTGATTTCCCCGCTCTGACCTCTTGCATGTGCAGTTTCGCTTCGGACGAGAAGTTCAGTCAGGAAGGTTAGTCTCTTTAGCTCTCTCTGCAGATCAAACACTTGCTGCTCAGTGAACTTTTGGTTTCTGAAGACAATGTGGCGCAAAAACTCTTTAAAGCCTTTTTCCAAACTCCAGAACTGCACGACAGACATTTTCTCAAGTTGGATCTTCTTCAGCTCTGAGATTTTGAGAAGGAAGTGTATCTTATTATCCAGGATCCACAGATCATTTGCTGCGAGATCATCTCTGCTAAGATATTCTGTGATGTGCATGGTTGCCCTTTCCCCGAACACACGGCATTTTGGGAGAATACGCGTCCATGTATTTCGAAGAGCCTCCACGTTCTCCATCAATTCAGCCTGATCTCCATTTATCTTCAGCTTCACCTTCTCTATCTCTGCCAGGCTTCTGTTAATGTGGGATCCGTAGCGTAGATTCTTGCGGATTGGAGTTAAACACCTGGGACATTCCTTCAGTTTTATGGCCACTTGCTCTCCTCCCTCGGCCTGCTGGTTGTCATCCATCCCCATGAACGTGTCCATGGCTGTGTATTCAAAGATGTGTCCACAGTCTTCAAGCTGAATGAAGCGAGCATCAGGATCATCCTCAGTGCCAAAGAAGATCTCAGTGACTTCCTCACGATCACAGATGCGACATTTTTGGGGACATTTGTCTCCACACAGGCCTATGCATGGATGGCTGCAGCTCAGGGTCTTGTTGCATGGTTGGGTGCACGGCGGACGATCGCACGGCTCGTGGCAAAGCTTAGAGCAGCTTTGGTGGGGACACTGCCAAGGGCAGGGCTCATTGCATGGAGCACAGGCCTCTCCACATTTTTTCATACACTTGCTGTGGATGCAGCAGTTCTCACATTTTTTTTGACATGGGGGGCAATTGCGAGTGCAAGGCTCCTTGCACTTGTGAGAGCAGATCAAGGCACGCTCACACGGGTGACTGCATGGGCAGTGGAACTTTCCCTGAAAACACCTACCACAAGTGCCAGTACAGGAATGACCACATTTCAGCTCATGCTCACATGGAGCCTTGCATTCAGGTTCCTCTGGAACCGTATTGTAGTAGCAAGCACCCTGGGTGGTGTGACCACAGTGTAGCTCTAAGGTGACCTGCTCCTTGCACATATCGGTGCAGGGTAATCCACACCAGGAGTCACAGCCATGCCCACAGGAGAGCAGCTTCTTGCAGGGCATCTTGCATATGAAGGTGGATGGGTCTTGGTGGCAGGGAACCACCTGTGTGTGTTGACACATGGGTATGATCTTCTCAACCCTCACTGGACATTTATCAGGACATTCTTGGTGGCACAAAAGTGGGCACTTGTGTTCCAGCTCACACAAAGTCTTCGGGCACTTCTTCATACACATGAACTTTTCATGCTTGGGGTCGTAGGGGTGACAGACTCTGGTGCAAACGTGTCCGCATTTCAAGCGGAACTCACAGGGCTGTGTGCAGCCTCCCTCTGGAGCTTGTTGGAAATCTTCAGCACAGGAGACTTGAACTTCTCGATCTGGATGATTCTGACAGCTCAGGGTAAGAGCCTTCCCAGTTTGGCCATGCTCCCTCAGGGTGTTGAAGATGTTGCTCCACAGTTTGACTTGTTTCAGCATTTCACTGTTGCCGATACAATACAAACCTTTCTTGGCACGCGACAAGGCCACACAGACGCGGTTGGGAATGTTGAGGAAGCCGACTTTGTTTTGTGGGTTGCTGCGGACCAGAGAGAGTATGACAATGTCATTCTCTTCCCCCTGGTACTTGTCCACCACATGCACTTTTACTCCCTGGAACGCATCTGCAGGCATCAGACTGCGCAGACACTGAAGCTGACCGGTGTATGTGGTGAGGATGGTAATTTGATCTGGTTTGTAGTCCTGTAGTAGGAAATAGCGACAAAGAGCGACGACAAACTTCGCCTCATGTTTGTTCTTATGGCTTTTTCCATCCTTGATGTCTTCCTCCAGGTGGTTGTGCTCCAAAAAGAACAAATTGGTCTTCAAGCCCTGTAATTTCATAACAAAAACATGTCACTCTATGGTTTTCATTGTATTATCCTCATTTGAGCTGTAACATTGTTTTACATCACACCTGACTGACTCCAAACACTGAAAGTTAAAGAAACAATGCAGATACTTTTTGTCCATGCAAGCTAGCGAACAGATATTCACTGCAAAGAAAAACAAGTGAAGTGAGACTCAGCAGGAGAGCAAATACAATACACACCTTGATGTTTTCATATTCATACACAGAGGGATGGTTCTCCAGCTCAGCGTAGATGTGTGGGGTTAGAAGGCGGGCAATATCTGGCCTCATACGGTGCTGAAATATAACAAAAGCACAAAGAGGCATTGACATATGAATACAGAGACTTTGCAGTGAAGGAATCAAAGACATTTGTTAACCAATCAGACCATTCAATCAGACAAAGGTGGACAAAAATACAAACCTGATAGTTGAGTCTGACATAAGGGATTCCCATGTTCACCAGCCTCTCAAACATGGACATCTCCAGGTGGAAGTTCTTGGCAAGGTCATAGACGGTGGCGCTAGGGCGCAGCTACAAGAAAACAAAAAGTTTCCAATTACTGTTAAGATTTCTGTTATTTACTATTAAGGTGGATTTCATAATTTCATTCTGGAGGGATACTGGAGGTGTACAGGCAGACTAGCATTTAACTGATGAAACAACAGATAATCCTCACTGCATGTTTTGTTGTCAGGCTGATGTTTGTCACCAGGGCCGCTGATGTTCAACAGACACTAAACTTGACACTGTGACTTGCTCTGGTTTTTTGAGATCAGTGTCTGATTTGCAGTTATGTAAATGAAGGTCAACATTAATTACACAGTTCCTTAGCACAGATAGAAGCAGCCATCAATAGGGTAAGCCTAAGAGGGATAAACCATATTCTGCTGTGGGTTTCTTTTCTGGTAAGACTGGACAAGAATATAGAATATATGCAAATAAAGCCAAACTTTCTTTTGCTGTCCTGTTAGTTTTTTCACTCTTAGCAACTATATGTGTGTGTGTGTGCGTGGGTGTGTGTGTGTCTGTGAACAAGCTTTAGCTAGAGGACAGAATGTGATTGTGCGTGTATGTAGGAGGGGAGTGGGGGAGGCAAGACAAATTCTACTATAACTGTGAAGCATTGTGCTGTGCTCGATCAACACCAAAACTGTGATTAATGAACAGCACAACAATGCCAGAGCTTATTTTTCCAGGAACATGTGATCCAACGCCTCCCTTACATGCACAAAGTTGTGTTTGTGCTGGATGATAACAAAAGTGATTGTTGGTACTGTCATATCAACTACAACTGTCACCTAGCAAGGGAGTGTGCAACTATTGGCTCTTCTAACTGTCTGAGGTGGCTTGCAGTGCGGGTGCCCTTCCTAATTTACACCTGGCACATGCAACATTTCTATGCCCAGTTTTAAATAGCAAATGGTCACGCACACTGGTTTGAATACAGGGATGTGTTTTCGAAGAATGAGGTGTTGTCTTACTCACAGCTGCTTGCAACCAAAAATAAATGACCGCACTTTAAAGCACAGAAAAACCTGGTCTAAAGTCTTACGTCTGTGACAGTATGTGTTTTAATGTTGTTAGGACGCATTAGGGAGATTATACACCCACATATGATGAAGGCAAATTAGGGCTGTCAGATTATCCAATAATTTGGGGGTAAAATTTGTATTCAACCTGTAAATATAAATTTAAATAGAATTTATAACAGCACATCAGGCTGCCTGGAGCAGTGAACCACCTGATCCAACAGAGGGCACCCCCAGTGCAAACTGATCATCCATTGCTCTCTTTACCTCAACAACACTGACGTCCACTCTGAAAAAATGGAGAAGCAAAGCCACTTTCAGGGAACAAAAATATCTGAGGAGCGCCAGTGAGCTCTTTGGGCACCACACTGTCAAAGAAAAACAAAGACCAAAGACAGTGCTGTGGTCTGTGTGTTGATTATGTGCAAAGCAGCTGACCCACTCCTCATCTACGACCACACAGCACATTTGTTCGCCTCTACCCAAGTGTGACAGTGAAGGAGGCACCTTGTCCCACCAAGTCATCCACCCCTCAATATCTGTGTCACAGCTGTTCAGAACCGGGGCAATGTCTTTGAAAATTAGTGTGCATATTTGAAAATTGTACGGATTACATTTTTATGAAAGTTGACAGCCCTGTGAGCTCTTTGCACCCTTTGTTGTGCTAAGAACTTGCAATGTGAAACTGTCAACCCACTGTATGCTTTTAGACAATGTGCTTCATCAAAAAAAAAATCTGCCTATCATTATTATTTTAATGTCTTTTTAATTTAGATGTGTATAATACTGTGCACCTGTGTGACCTGGAGCTTGTAACAGTGATAGTACGGACCTCTGCTGCACTTGTCATCAAATGAGAGTTTTAAGTTCAATAAACCCCTTATACAACCCTTAATGGACCACTAGGACAGTCTTGGCTTTTGAACTCTAAAAATCCCATCAGCATCCTTGAGTTACAGTGGACATGAAAGTGTTATTTAAATATTGCTCTCAAAATGCCATGTGAACCAACAGACAGATGGACATACAACCCAAAAACAACACAGCATGCCCTGCCTTTAACCATGCAGAGAAGTCATGAAGGACTGAACAATATGCCTCATTAGAATACTCCATCTTGTTTGATCTTGAAGCATTTTTACCATCCCCTGCTCTGGCTTGATTGCTTTATATTCTGAGAACCAAAGAAAGTTCAAGACTGATTCATTTTGTTTTGCACTTGAAGTTACACACCACATGTTTTTCACATTAAACTGCACCCACTTTTATAAATCATGGAACAGCACCTGGGGCACAGTAGTAAATTAGTCTTTTTATTTTGAAGGACCTGATGTATGAAAATGATCATCGATTTTGAAGCCCTGGCAACAATACACACAACTTTGAACACTATTAGAAATTCAGTTCTTTCACTTTCTAAACTTTCTGTTCCACTGCACTGTCAGGTTTGTTGGTATATTCAAATGCATGCCTACATTTTTGCATAAACAGTGCAAGAAATAAATATTAGGAAAGAGGGGGCAGAAATTACACAACGAGAAGAGACCAAGACAGAATACTGAGATCTGTGATAGGACTGTGTGTGGCTGTGATCACACTCTGCAGACTGCTAGACAGGCTGCGTGGCCATATGTCCTTGGCAGGCTCTGAAAAGTTATCGCAACAGTCCAGAAATGTCCAGCACATTACTCCTAACTCTTCTTTCTTTTTCTCTTAATGAAGTCTGGTATAGTGAGGATGTATTAGTTGCCATGTCCATCAAGGAAACAGTCAAAGTCATACAGACTGAACAAATCCCTCATTAGAGGGCTCGGAAGTCTTTCATTCAGGAGGGTGAAAGAGGTTTAAAATACAGAACTGCTCAAATTATAGTTCAAGTTTGATGAGATTATCCTGTCAAAGAGTTTATGTTTGTATGGAGTGATGGGATAATGTAACCTTGAATAGCAGCTGGATCAATGTCTGGAATCAAATCGAGATTCTTCTAGCTTCAGTAGCCGTTTTATCATATTGGGAATATATTTCTTTCTTCCTAAAACCTTTACTTTTTGGATACTTCACCTCCTCATCAAGGAGCAAGGCTAGGCTCGGAGCTGTATTCTGTTTAAACCCATTTTCCACTTATTTTGTTCTGTTGCATGTACGTATGTCAGTGCAGACCCTCTTAACATGCACTCCCTGCAACACTTTTTAGTTCCATATTTAGTGCGGCTACGTCTTGAATAGTACGGCTCTGTGTGATCAGCCTCTTGCTCTGCTCCACTTTTAGCTTACCATCTGGCTCAATCATCTTAGTGATTCTACATCATGTGATCTGCTCATTTGGATTTGTACCTGCTGATGATCTCCAATGAGGATGAGGTGCTGGCACTCTTCGCTCAGTGTGGTGATCGTGTGAGCCTCCAGAACCTCTGCAGCTTCTTCGACGATGATCAGACGTGGGCGCACTTCCTGTAGAAGTTGACGGTATTTGGCGGCCCCGGTTGTTGTCATACCAATAACCTGATGGGCAAATGGACGGTGAGTTTGATCATAAATTAACATAGATATTGATGATGTTCACTCCATAATGGTGATAAAGCAATGTCTATTTCTTTAGCTGATGTGCTAGAACAAAAGGTCAGCATCTTTTTTTCTCACATTAAGTGAAAAGTGCCAAGTAAAGCACCAAAATCTCTCTTGTGATTGATTTGTCAGTAATAGGACATGCCCAGTGTAGGACTGCTTTTCGTACCCATCCTGGAAACTGAAACACAATTAGGGCTCACACAGACATACCCAAGGATGGATGATCCAGAGAGACAGAGTCTCCGGCCTTGGCTGGCTGGCTCAGAGGCATAAAAACACAATGCATACAAAATCGAACATTAAATCACTTTGTACCTTGGCTCTCCGGAGCACAGAGAGGCTCTCATGATGCTTTACTTCCTTCAGTCTGTCCACAATGTTCTGGTAGTCATCTTCATACTGCAGGACTCGGTTGCAGAGTCCGTCCCTGTAGCGGGCCACCCACAACCTGTGGACACAAAACAGACAAACTGTAAAACAGCAAGACGGCAACTCCCAATGTCTGTTTCAACGTATATCCATACACTACAGCTAATGCAGAGGGAATGAGATGTTTTAGGCAGCTGCAGGTTCCACATTGAGCTGGTAAGGAACTAATCCTTATTCTGCAGTGTTATGTTTTGTTCAGTGAAAATATCTCACTTGGGTGATAGCCACACTTAAGGGCACAAAAATTTCAAAGTATCTACCTCTTAAAGTTGATGCCAAAACTGATCTCCTATTTAAAAATCTGTCTGTGTTAAAGCTGCCAAAGTAATTCTATTTTTCTAAATTTATCGTCTTATCATCAGGTTGACAGTTTTCACATAATACATTTTTTCTGTGTAGACCTTGAACGCATCATGGCATAAAGTAACAGATTGATAACCAGATCATTTTTAATGAGTTTGAAAACTCCTCATGTTCTAAAAAATGGGATTCATAAAGTTTGAGGGTGACACACTTGCTGCAGCAACAGCTGAGTTACATTATTTTTCATTAAGCTGATGACTGAAGTAGGAAATAGTCTTTGTCTAAAATTGATGAACAACACTGATGTGCTCTGGACTTAATTTTCAGCACGAAACACTGATGATTGTCACACTTGTTGAAAGATACATAAAAGGTTTGATCCCCATCCTGACTCCTCGTCACGTTTCATGAGCAGCCAAAATACTTGCACAACTGAGACAGTGTGCAGGAGTTCACCAGAAGTAATTAATGATCCAACACTTGGTTTGAACAACTTGTGTTTTTTTTTAGCTCTGAAATCACACAGCTACTGCAATCATTTGATTTCTACTAATGCAAAAAGGCTCCTGAATACAATCATATAAATAAAATACTGATAACTGCATTCATGCTAAATATTCATATTTCTTTTTTTGTTTTCAATATGTGTGTATTGTTTATATGATATTATATTAAAGCATTTTAAACACATTAAATTACTTAATCAAATTACTAAATTACTTTTTAAAAATATATCAATGCACCTTGAAAGTGTGATATTCTACCCGGCCCTAACAGATTTACACAGACTAAAAACATTCATTAAATGAGACTGCCTTATTTGTCAGTTTAAATGATAATTAAGCTTTTACAAACAGGAGTCCTGACAGTAGAAGAAGTTTTGTCTTGGCTCTCTGAGGTGAGAGGATCCTCTGGGAGACATTTTCCTGGTGATTAGTTGACTTAATTATACACACTGGGACAACAATTCTTCTATGAGACTGAGGCTGCTTGCATGGGAGATAAAAAAGAGGCAAGGGAGTAGAAGAAAGAGGAAAGAGCGATGTTTATTGTAGGAGAAAGGACGGAGGATAAGAAAAAGAGGAACAAGGCTGGTTGAGAGGGAAAGAAAACATGTATATCAGATGAAGACATACCGATAGAGTCTCCATCTGTCCTTCATGCTGAGGGTCCAAATGTCCAAAACAGCACGTTCCTCCGCTCTGGTCATGATGGAGGACCCCTGCAGCTCTTTCTTGATGTAATTCTTTATTCTTCTTTTCTCTTCCCGTTGTATCTGTACAGATAAGAACAGTCGACATTTGACCTCAGGGATGTTAGTGGTTTACTTTCTTAGCTAATCTGGACACATCTTATTCAGATAAAACTGATAACCAATGTCTTCTCATGTCTTATGGGCCACTTTTATCAAGAACTATCATGGCCAAATTAAGTTTGATACGACTGGTCCATTTCAGTTCAGTTTCCTCACTATATCAAAACTTTGATGTGCATTAAATGAACCTGAGTTAAGGCAAAATACAGGTTATCTAAAAGTGCCATGTTTAAGGATCCTGAGGCAGAGAAAAATGAATTCAATTTTTGTGGCACCACCAAAACAAACAGCAAATTAAGAAGTGAGGGTAATTCAATTTCAAGAGAAAAATCCACAGCACATTAAATGAGAGGTTAATCTTCTGTTATAAGCTGAGTTTTTCTGAAAAAGTATGATTTAATTAAAAACAAAGTGTAGTGAGAGAACGAACTCTGCCAAGCTAATTAGCCAAGTTAAAGCATAAATGCTGGATCCTAAATCATGTCACTACCAAAATACAATCGATTTTTCCTTGTGCCATGATCAACATACCCAGAAAATTTAATCCAAATTCGATGATAAATATTTTTCAGGCAAACATCAGCAAAACATAATCTAATATAATAAAAAAAACACTTAAAAGCGTGCTCAAACAAAAAATGTTATTGTTATAGAGCATACATTTTTAACAGAAATGAGGAAGTTCAAACTTAATTCACTTTTTTACACCTTATTTTGATTATACACATCACTCTGGTTAAAGAGCTACCACATACTGGAGTATTAGCCGTTACAGAATCATAAAAAAATATTTCAGTAATTACCAGTGCTGCTAATTTAGTGCAGCTGTGGTATAAACCTGAACCTGGACTTCCCAGGGCTGACATTCTGATGAGAACATGATCAGGTGTCACATTTTACCCAACTCTCATCCTGTAACCTGCTTCACCTTTCAGAAAACTGTGCCAGCCCACGGTTAAAGGAACATGTCAAGGCTGTCAGTGTAGCAAGAGTAAACATTAGAGTAAAGCTGGAAAGCTGATGCCACATCCACTACTACTAAAACAGCCTGTTCTGAAGAGGGATGAAACAGGAGGGTTCAAAAGTATTTAAAGGTCAACATCTGAATGATTTTAAGGCTTAAATGTATAATCTGATGACATTTGGGAACAGAGTAAACTTGAAGAATAGGAGAACAAGAATTTGATTTAAGTGTTTTGGATATTGTCTGTTATGAAATGGGGCAAAACATATAAAGACTGATTCACTGATTGATTACTGAGCATAATTATTTTCTATCTCGTCATATCTGAGGGGAAAATGCATCACAGATATACTTTTCCACTTAACAGTACAGCCCAACAAAGTGGTCAAATCCCAACCCCCATAAATAGAGATGATCCTGTCAGAGAGGAGACAGCATTTATGTAAAATAACATTTCTGCACATCTTTAGGCATGGCACTTAGCAAACTTTTGTTCAGATGCACTGATGATGTGGAATAGATTGTTTCGTAAACAGTACACAGCATAGGCAGGCACACCTGAATGCAGGTGATGTCGACAGCCTTGCCAGTGGCTTCAGGCTGTTCCTCTAACTGACAGGCGGTGGCAGTAATGTGCCAGGATATTAAAGAAAAAGCCAACAGAGGGGGGGTCACATAAGAGAAGGCAAGGGAGCAGAGTAGAGATTGAACTCATGCAGGTCGTACCTGTAACCTGGATTTATAAAGATTAACATGTACTGATATTCATTTTGAGGTGAAGTAGAAAAAGTAAACATAGGTCCAACAGCTTTCACATTCACTTAATATATACTCCGGGAGTCTGGTTCATTATTTCTCTCTCTGTTCCTCATTATAAACTCATTATATTACCTCCCACTCTCCTTCGTTCTGCCCAGGCTGGATTGCATCTTCCCTCAGGTTCATATTCAGCATCAATCCTTCCAGCTCTTGAATAGCCAGGCCCATGTCTCTCTTCTTTTTCTTTTTTTTCTGTTCTCTTCCACCTTTGAAGTCGCCGTCATCAATAATCCGTTCTGCCAGGATCATAGCTGCTTCCTCTGTGACTTCGATGAGGTCCACCTGTTGCTCCAGCGTTGCTTCCTCTGGTGCTGCGTCTAACACATTGCAGAGAGGAAAAGCAAAGCATTTTTATTTGTACAGCAGGTTTCAACAATTCAAAGAGCATCATAAAAACATCAGGACCACATTTTAAGACATTTCAAAAGTTTTTAGACAATTTGATGAACCAACAAAAAGTATATAAACAGAAAATATGAACAAAATGAGAGAGGAAAAACAACCAAAACACAGGCTGAAAATAGTTCATACGTAAATATGTGCACATACACTCAGTGTTTGCCAAATTTCTTAGACTACCACTCCATGAACATCTACATGGAGTTCATGTAGAACTCTCTAAAACATTTTTTATGTTTCTGTAATCGTGAATACACCTGTATGCAAAAATGCTCAAAAATATTGTAACCATTGGTATCCATGAATTTTCAATTTTTCTTTTCACAATAAGATCGAAAAAAAGGAAAGCTCATTATCATTCCTCAGTCAAGACATCAAATTCTGTTTTGTTTCTTGCACTACTGAACAGAAAAAGCTGCAGAAGTCTTACAATCAAATGGATTTGTGTACTCTGTCTCCCTCTGCTGGAAAGAGACGGTGCCAGCACCCAACCACTCCAACATGAGACTAGACTTCCTCTGATTCTGCATTACAAAACCATTGAACACCTGCAAAACATTGGATGAAAAGAAATTTAAAGTTAGTTATTTTTATCTGTCCCAGTTCAAACATGAATGAGCGATGCTCTTTATGATTAAGTGGGACTCACAGGTTGCTGGTGCAGACTGTTCCAGTGTCTGGGTGAAATGTGCGTCTGCAGAAAGCTATCCTGCAAGATGCCTTTCTCACAACACTCCATCTTCAGGGTTTCAGCCTGGATCTTCTTCTCCTCCTCTTCCAACTGATTATAAATCTGAGTGAAAAAAGTCACATATGAAGAAAGTATATAATGAAAACAGGCCACAATATGAGAGAGCTGACTAAATACGGAAGAAATGTGCGACAAAAAATTGACATGAGATTATAGCAATACGACCACAACAAATTATTAATAAAGTCATTATAAATGACGCACCAATTCAAATTTGAAAGTACTGGATTTTTTAGTGTTTCAAAACTGAGTTAATATATACTGGCAAGAAAAACACCATAGATCAATTGCAGTGCTACATTTTGGGGCATGTGCACATCAGCCCAAAGTGGTTTGGGGTGAAGCACAGGTGTCCTCTCCACTTTCTGCATGACACAGTGTTAATATTATGCCGCACTTGTTTTAACAGTAAATGATCAAGTGCTCCTGTTTGTGCCCACTCCTTGTTTTCTTGTTTTCTCTGAAAACAAGAAAACAAGGAGTGGTCAGGTGCAAAGCTGGCGTGTGTCTAATTTGAGGGCACAGAAAAAGACTGCACTTTCAACCTGGTCTGAGGTCTAAATTCCGTGGTACAGGGTGTTTCTGCTATTTTTACGATACACTATCAAGATCCAACAACACATTTTGCCAAACTTTTTGCACTAACATGAGATGATAGCAGCACACCTCTACTAATAAATATCAGAGAATTTATTACTCTATAAAATTTTAGCATTAAGTATATAAGGGGACAGAGAGCTAAGAGACAGCCTAGATTTTTTGTACAGCTCCTCGGGGCATTATTCTTGTGTGCTCCAGCTCATGTAATATTACAAAAAAAAAATATATGTATATATATATATATATATATGTATGTATATATATATATATATATATATATATATATATATATATATATATATATATATATATATATATATATATATATATATATAAATATATGTATATATATATATATATATATGTATGTATATATATATATATATATATATATATATATATATATATACATATATATACATATATATACATAAACACAATAAGAAATTTCTTTTGCAACATAAACCTACAATCATAAAGTTTTTCTTTATAAATATTAATGCCATGGATAAATATACTCATAGATAATAAAACAGGCTGTCCAGTTTGCTTTACGCATGTAAAAGACAACAGAGCCAAGGATTCCTGCAGGAAAACAGGGCCAACAGTTATTTCATGTTTTCTAAATACAGTAGGTCTTTCATAAAGAAAAACCCGTCTGGTCCTGCCGATTTTAACAGGAGATTTTATTAATAAATGAGGCTTCTCTTTTAAGCTCATGCAGGAGTGTCTGACTAGTCTTTTTCTAAGTTCTTCATGCTCTGGAATTTATTAATGAAAAAAACACTTTAATCTGAGAAAAAAACATTTCATACAGTGTCTCTGGAGTGTTCTTAAGAGTATTGTGGTAACTTAAAAAGAAAATACTTAAATAATGCAGCAGGAATAAAGACCTACTGTGTAAATAGCAAAATCCCGGGTGCATATGCCGATTTACAGTGCTGATCCTCCCGCTGGTTTGATCTAAGTCACCCCCAAAACACACCCATGAATAATCAAGGTACATAATCTGCCCTTTATAGATTAGATCAGATTAGATAGAACTTTATTAATCCCTTTGGGAAACTCCCTCAGGGAAATTAGTAAATTTTTGCGCCCCATACCAGACTTTATGTTTCAAATTTGTGTCATCAAATAGCAAAATACAGACCGACATGCTCCAAACCACTCAAGTTCAGACAACGCACCTCACACTGTGAAAATAGGACCCTTTGGTTGTAGCCCTCTGCGTCACAGTAGTACAAATCAACTTAACAGATTAACATGTTGGGAGCAGTGCTAGGATAATGTTTCCTTTTAACATCATTGATGCGAAATGGGAAACACAGACAGTTATTCATTCAGAGTTGTAGTGTATGGCAGTCAAAACTTGCCTCACGTAGAGCGAAGCGTAGATGGTTTGGCCGACTTTGTCTGTAGCCCTCTGAATGGATCAGCTCTGACAGGTTGAAACGTTTTAGGATCTCACTGCTGCTGCGACCTCCCACTCTCACTATGCCCTGTGGCAGGAACTTCAGGATACCTTGAGATACAGGGGCAACAATTTTCACATTTAAACAAACAACTTATGAGAGAAAATGGATCTAAATTACAAAAATGGATGTCTTCTTACCCTCAAGGAACTGATCCAGGGCATGGTTAGTGTAACACACCACCAACATTGGAACTGCGTCATATTGGTGTCTCCATAGACTCTGATTTGTCAACAGAGCCTGTGCGATTTTGAGACCCACGTAGGTTTTGCCTGAGAAAATGGATCAAATAAATATAAACAAATATAAACTGACAAAACTACCACTGCACTGAACAACACTTTTCATTTCAGGAGTAAATTCATCACAAACGCATACGTTGAGATACTCTATGTTGGTGCTATCTATATATTTGGCATGTCATATTAATTTGGCTAAATACAGCATAAAATACGCCATGACTCACAGTATGTTCAAAATACATTCAGACCCATATTTCAAATATTTAGGTTCTCATTTAAACACATAAAAAGAACCAACTGCTTCCCTGTATGTATGAAACTTACAGCTGCTATGAGGAGAATCTATTTCCGGTGAAATAAAGACTCTGCTACCCATGAGCATGCGCGGCGACAGTCACAATGCTGCGTTTCAGTAACCTCGGAAATGGGAGTGACATCATCTCCGACTTATCCGCGTTCCAGTTGAAGTCAGAAAAAAACATGTCGATCTACCAGGCTATTGTTAGCTGTTGTTAGCACGCCCTGTGTTGTTGTATGAAGAATGTGATTATCACTATGGCAGCATTTTTGTAAATATATGTCTAACAATACTATGTATACAGCTGATCTAGAGCGACACACCCCAGTCAGAAGTGCAAATAAATGGATTATTACAGGAGCTAAATAACTGTTCACACCGGGGGCATCCATCTTCGACTGTCAACTTGAGGGTGGCGAGGTTTCACCAAGTTCCCAGTAGGAAATTCGGACTTAAGGGGGCGACCCAGTTAAGTTTCCTACTCGGAACCCAGAAATTCCTACTTCTGACTACAACTGGAACGCACCAAAAGATCTGCAATCTAAAGCGTGTGTTTGTTTGTTCTTATGCAGCTCGGACCTTCCTCAGAACTCTGCATTGCTTTACAACTTCTTTTTTCAACAACTTACAGGATGATTCTGATGTGTGACAACAAGCAATTTTTTGGAAAACTTATTATCGTAGTTGTAGCTGGCTATATATCGCTACTTACAGCCTGGTGCTCTAAGACGTGTAATATAAATAATAAAATAATATAAATTTGCTCTAGTTTTAATTGTCTTGTTCCTGAAGTTGAGTATCCAGGCCAGTCCAGCCCTGTCCGACCCGACCGGAAGGCTAAGGAATAGTATTTATAGATAACCTATTCTGATGCTATAAAACTCATCTTAAAGAGTGTATTTCGATCAGGCACATATCTAAAAGTGAGACTTTTTTGTAATTACTTAGAAACTCCTCACAGTCTTTTTAAGTTAAATTCACAAACACTGTACGATTACACAAATACAAATTGCTGGTTAGTTTATCACACTCCAGCTGCTGAGAGCTGCATTCGCTTGAACTTGTGTGAACTTTTATCAGGGTAACTGTGCTTTTACTGAAGAACAATCTTTGTGTTCCCTTTCAATCCCTGTGAGTTTGACTGTCAGGAAAAAAAGGCTATTTCTATGAATATCTTAGAACATATCCTTTTATTGTTTTCTGTCCTGAGAGGCAAAGGACAGAAACATGCTGATTGTTTTCTCACAAATCTGAAAAAGCAGAGGAAGTGTCGTTCTGCTGATGACTAAACTCCATTACCATCCTTTGGCCAAACGACAGAGGTTTGGTTTCTGTTGAAAAGTGTTGGAAGGTGTGCACGAGCCTTTAAAATCAATCTATTGAAAGTAGAAAAGCAGTTTGCTGAACTTTGTGTTTGAAAAACCTATGGCACAAACATACTTTTTAACCATTAAAAACTAAAGACATCATTCCTTCAATGACTTCTGACTGTCTCACCAGTGCCAGGAGGTCCCTGTACAATCGCCAGCTCCTTGGTGAGGGCCAGCTGGAAAGCTCTCATCTGAGATTCATCAAGCCCCAGCTGCTCCATTTTAGGCCAAGCCCCTGGGTTCAGGCTGTTGAAGGGACGAATACTGCGCTTATGTTTTGGAGGAACTATGGCCTTCAGGTCATAGGTGTCGGAAAGTCGCAGATAAGCAGGAGGGGCCACGTCTGAGCTGCACTCCACAATGTACCTGGAAAAATTATGGATAAGATATGTTCGTTTTTACAAGAAGGCATAGACTTATTGGTCAGGGAATAAAGATACTTAGCATGCGTTACCTTAACATATTTTTTAAATAAAATACTGCACTTAACGTCTAATTACTCTTACCATTAAGACTCAATATGCATGGAAGGATCAATGTCTCAGTTGAACAGTGTTATCAGCAAACATTGGCCCTGTTGACAAACATCAGCCCAACAGCAAATAATGTAGCAGGCACCAAAGTCAGTACCTCTAGTTAATTTTTTTTTGTGTCTCATCAGTTTCGGACTGGCAAACTAGAATACCTGACTGCTGTGTAATAGTTTTCTTCTATATTACTGGACAGAGCAAATTTTTTATAGGACAAACTGTGACTTGTTTCATGGTCAGATGTAAAGAAAAGAAAATGCTAGAAGTGTGACACCATCTTGGGGAAAGAGCACGATTATGTACGTTGCCTTCGCCAAGATACATCGCACAGTCTGATATGACGGCCGAGTCTCCGCTCATGTCTGTCAATGTGGACAACCCCTCCGCTGGCATTGCAAGGTTAGCTGGGTAATGTAGTGACATAGGCTTGAAACACATTGATTTGAGTTTGCCAATAAACTACAATTCCCATAATGACGTCAATCGGGCTGAAACCTCAGAGCAGCCGAAGAGTAATGAATGAGATTTGCCGTTATAAACTTCAATGTTTTTTTGTGACGTCAATCTGGATCTAATCCGTGATGAAAGAGTCATATTATATATATTATCTTGTAAATTTTGAAGCGAATTCATCAAGTCATGTCAGACACATGATTTCGGAAAATGCAGCCCAATGTTTTTTGTGGGATTTTTCACAAGTTTTGCGATTTTTGCATCCAGAAAAACATGCAGATCACCACTAAAATGTAACATTTTTTCTTTGGACCAAACCACACCTTTGGTAAAAAATTTCATGTAAATCCATCCAGTAGATATTGTGTTTTCTTGCTAACAGACAAACAAATATTTCAGCAACCAGACAGACCCTGGCGTAAACATAACCTCCTTGACTGAGGTAATTAAATACATCAAATGCTCACTAACAAAAAGGCTAAGCGAGGGAATAGCTGCCATTGCATAGTGGAACCTTCTAGAGACCAGATCATCTCATTTTCTTTAGGACTGATCAGTCAACTCAAGTAGAAAGTCTTGATTCATTCTGAGATGGGAATTGGGACACAGTTTATATCTACTACAGGCCAATGTTGACCATCAAAACTGCATATTTGCTGATTGATTTAACTCGGGCTTTTAAAAGCAAGTTATTCAACACAATTCAATGAGGCATAATTGTAGTCATCATAAAGAAACTAACACAGTCAGACAGCAGGGAAATTACCCAATGAATTACGGAGCTTTGTTAGGATTTACCATGAGGAGCCTGCAGAAGGTGGTCTAGAACCTGTACTGCAAACTGATCAAAATTAGCCCCAATATTACGAAACACATCAAAAAAAGACAATGGATTTGAAGGAGAGCAGAGCTGTACAATCTGTAACTCCCATGGTGCAGTTCAAAGATAATTTAGTTAAATGAGGGAGTCACTGGAATAAAGTCTGCCAGAGGGACGACCAACAAAGAGTTTTATAATAGTCCAAAACTGTGTGGTATCTTAAAGGGTGCTGTGAGGGCAGACCATGAGCCAAAGTTGAACTCATCCATGCGTGCTGACTTTTTGGGAATACTGTGGTGATGAACTTAGTCCAATTAAAAGTGGAGCCTCTGAACATTCTTTGCAGCATGTCCCGTGTTCAGATCTCTGAGGGCACTGAAGGAGCACTGAGACTGTTTGAAAACTATGACCTAAAATCTGTACCTCTGGAAGGGCAAGGTGTTCTCCTGCTGCTGCTGAAGACCCTCGAGAACATATCGATAGGCCTCAAAGAACGCAGTCGTCTCCACCATAAGGAAGGACTGATCCTTCTGTAACACAAAGCATTAATGTTTTTACATCTTTATCTTACACCACTAACAGGCTGGATTCACAGATACTCCTTAAGTACCATGTTGTTAGTTGTTCAGAATTTGGACAAAACGTAAATATGGTTGTAGTCCTAACATAAACAATGCATTTAGAAAATCCCTGGCCTCAACTATAGATATCCGAATAAAAAAGATATTGTGCCATGTTGACAGGTCTACATACACAGGTTGAAGAATTACAAAGACTGTATCTTGTAATTTCTTTTTGCAATCTCATTTTATTATTGTAAATACATTTGTGAATATAATGTCTGCAATCTTTTAGGGATATATTATGAATCAAATAAACTATAAACTACCACAAATCCAAGGTTCATCTTTGAGTCAAAGTGAACTTTTTAAGCAATTCTGAAGATTATCCCTCTGAGCTTTCCTTACATTTTTATTTGAGAAATGAATGTAGATTCATACACCAGACAGACCACTTATAACACAACAAATTTCAGCAGCCACAAACATGATAATTAAGCTGATAACTTCCTTGTGTTCTTATTAAAAACTTTTACAGAAATTCTGCACCTTCAAACAACTTCTAAAACTTTTTTTTCCTCTCACCTGCATTGTGGCGAGTCGGGCTCTGCTTTCTTCAGTGAATAAAATCTGAACCTTTCCTTTGGACAGGTCCCTGGGGTCTCGATCTGACACCGTGGCAAACAAGATGGTGTCAAAATAATCACAAGACAGGACGACCAAGGATCCGAAGATCAGCCTTTTGGTGTTTTCCCAGCGCACAAACTGTGAGAAATATGAAAGTATTGTAATCATTATGATGGTATATATGTTTAGTCATTGAAATATTAAAAAAAAACATAAATATGTAAAAGTCTTCCATCATACATCACAACTTAAAGGAGTTGACTCTGATAATCGTAAGTTAATCTTATTTTCTGCTGTTTCTTGTGTTAAAACTGCTGTTTTCTTTAAACATTTCTTAATTTATTGTATTTTTTTTTCTCTTTCATAACATTTTGATTTATCTATTTTTTGAAGCTTTAAAATCATCTGCAACAGCCTACTCCTAAGATACAACCTAAGAAAGAGACAGCATTGACCTTCATGCATGAATACAGCTCAATATATCACATGTTGTGCAGCAGAAGTTTGGATGCAGTTTTAGTTGATAGAAACAAGAAATTTCCCCATAATAGATGACTAGGATTTTGTTTTTTGCTGCCACTGTAACCAAACAGCCATTTCACCATCATGTGACCTTAACAAGCATTAAGATGGTGAAATGCCAGAGCATTAAGACACTTACCCTGAGTGGCTCCACATCAAACTGGACGACATAAGCTATCCCAGTGTGCGTACACTCCGGCATCACCACCCTTGTGTCAAAATAAACTCTTATGTCGTCAAACTGCTTCTTCTTCAGAGCATTTTCGTTCCTCCCCATGTCATTGTGGTTCCAGAGCAGCTGCTGGATCCCATCCCTTAGAGGCCTCACGAAGTCCTCTCTCAGCAGTCTGAAGTGCGTGTCGAGGTACACTTGGGTGCTCACGTAGCGTTGAGACGTGAGGTTAGGCCTGAGGAAGGGCTTGTTGCCCTTCTGGAGCTCCTCAAGAGTCGGGTAGATGGGAATGTTACGGAAATCCTCCAAGTCCTCATCTTCAAAAAAAGAAAAAAAAAAAAAAGGACATTAAAATTCAGATATCGGTGTATTTCAACAAAACATGATTGCAGTAATTTCTCAAGAGAGGTTGCCATAGTTAAAGAAATTAGCAAAAATTAATATAAAATGTAGGAACACTTGTAAAGTGAACCTAAATATAAAAAATCAGGCTTTTCTAGAAAGCGGTAGCAAACAGAAATATCACTACACGTTAACAAAACAAACTCAAAAAGTGATAAAAATATGTTCGTGTTTTTTTGTCATCTGATGCTACGAGTCTTTACTGCCCACAGCTGGATGATAAAACAAACATTTACTTTCTGGATAAATACTATAGCAAAGTAATTAAAATTCAATCAAGACAATCTCCCATAGTGAGGTGGAACTCTGTCCACACGTAAACAGCCTTTTAATTTGCTGAACACTACATTTAGTAAAACTTTTGTCTATGTGAAGTTTTCAGAAGCTCTGTCTCTATGTGGACAGGAAAAACAGCATTTCAGGGCTGAACTGTGACACTCTACACCAACCTCTTGGGTGATGTAACACTGTGCAACATAATTGTTAACATTGGTCAAGATGATCAGATATGTTTCAGACTAAAATATTAATAATGAAAATTCACTCAATACACTGCCAGCACCAGTTAACATGGCTACACGTTTAACCATAACACTATTCAGACTTGTGGTTTTAATAGACATGGCAATAAAACAGCTTTGCACAGAAGTTAAAGGATATCACTGAAACTGTTTCACTGTATCAACTGTTTAAGAGTGTATTCATGTTTTGTTTAGACAGCAATGTCATCAAAAACTTCACGTTTATGAACGAGATTATTTTAAACCATTTTTAAGAATTTGAAACAGACACAAATAAAATGCATAAGTATAACTTTGCACTACCTGGGTTATCACCTCCATTTGCCAGGAGGGCATAAGTTTCCTTATCCGAGCGTAGGGTTCCCTCCCTGGACCGCTCCTCAAGGTGCCTGATCAGGACCGTAATATTCTCCACGTTTTCCTTCACTTGCTGCTGGATGTCGACTCCGGATAATTTGAGCCTGTCAATGATGACCTGAATTTGCGTCATCAACAAACTCACTGTGGGAAGTGAGCTGGCAGGGTAGATGTTGAGGACCTTCAGAGCAGACATTAAAATAGTCAGGAGAAGCAAATACAAGACAAAAACATATATTTTTTGGCCACACTGTAAAAGCTTAAACTATAGTTTTAAAAGTCTTCGTCATTGACTTCTGGAGAACCAGACATGGAAGTATTGGGTTAGATAACAAAATCAAATCACTTTGAAAGCAAATGTTCTTTGATTGGGATTTCCATAAACAAATTCCTGCATGTTATTCATGCCATTGACAGTGTTAGATGCTGTATCAATGCATTTGTGTGTTTTCATATGAACAAAGATACAACACTGGATGGACTTTTTCTTTGACGCAAGAGAAAAACTCAAAAGAAATCACAGAAATAAAAGTAAAAACAATAAAAAGAAGGATTCTTCCCATTCAAATCAGCTTTGTACAATTACTGCATATTCTTTACTCAGCTGGCCTTTAGTACTAGGGCTGGGACGCAACGCTTTTCTCACGGTTCAATTTTTTTGGTGCCGATTCAATTTAAATTGCGATTCTACGATATTGCCGATTTTTGCAATCTTTAGAAAGCTTTTTCAACACCATGGAAGAAGATGAACAATGATGATGCCCACAGACTATATCAGGAAAAATACACATCACGCGAGTCAAAAGCCTGGATTGCATTTAAAAGTGGCTTATTAACACAGAGTAAAATGAAGCTTTTAAATTAGGAAAAAAAAAAGATTTCTGAACAAAAACATTTATTTAAAAATCGTCAAACAAAAAATCCTGATACTTATGTGAATCGATTTGATTCTCCCACCCCTATTTGGTACTACTTTTAATTAGGGCTGAACAAATTGCAAATTAGATTAAATGGCAATATGGCTTGTTGCAATTTTCAAATCGCAGACAGTGCAATATTTTTAACCCAAAATGTGTTGAACATTTTGGCATTGTGATGTAGTTTCTTGCAATTTCATGCCTATTTTAACATTTTTTAACCCAGTTTTTACAACTTTATGCCTATCTTGCTCCCATTCATCATTTTTTTTTGGCCACTATCAGACCATGTTTGGAACTTTTACATGGTTTTTGAAATTTAATCCCAATTTTGCTGCTATAATCAATTTTCCTTACACTCTTTTGAATTTTTTTGCCTTTTTTTTTTGCAATTTCATACCATATTTTGCACCTATTAACTTTTTTCCGCTTTCGTACCATTTTTTTACCCGTTTTTTTACCCAGTTTTTACAATTTCATACCTATTCTGTTCTTCACTTCTCCACTTTTTCTAAAATCTTTTATCCTTAGATTACCTAAATGTCATATTGGTTATACCATAAAATTATCTACTGCTTATGTTTGTTTAAGAATACATAAGATGAGGAGCATTAAAATAATTCTAGAGTAAATCGCAATTGCAATATTGGGGGAAAATATCGCAATTAGATTATTTTCTAATTCGTTCAGCTTTGAGTCTCTACTTTTAATTTCAACTAAACAGCTACACTTGACTTATCAGTTTACCTCAGACAGGATTACCAGGATACACTCCAGCTGCTGTGGGTATCGCTCCCTGCGCTGGGGGTTGGACTCTGACATCATGCCCACCAGATAGTGGGGCAGGACTGTGCGAAAGAACCCAGAATCCTTTATGACACCAGCCACGTACTGCAGGGTTCCTCTGTTTGTCCGAGATTTAAAGGCTTTACTCATGACCAGACAGAGGAGCTCCACCAGGTCTTTCCTTATCGTTGTCTCGTTCAGGACCTCTGGCAGCGCTTTCTTGGCCGCCAGAGTGATGGCCACCTCAGACGGCTCTTTAAGAGCGAGCTCTTCCAATGTTTTAAAGCCCAAGCCGTTGCCCCGTGGTGCCCCAGCTTTGCCTTGAGATTTAGCTCCATGTTGCTCTTGTCTGTCTCCTCCCCTGTTTCTCCCCCCAAATCCATTTTCTCCCCTTCTATCAGCACTCTGACTTCCACTTCTCCAGCTCCCCTCAGCTGCCAGCCCTCCTCTCCATCCTCCTCTTCCCGCTCCACCTTGCTCTCCCTTTTTTCTGAAGCCACTCCCTTCCCTCTGGGATTTACCGTCACCTTTTCCAGCACTGCCACTTTGTCCTCTCTCTCTCTGTTTGGCTCCTCCCAACGGTCCACCTGACCCGACTTTCTTTCTGGCTCCTCCCTCAGGGTTACCTGCTCCTCCTGCACCTGTTTGCCCATCTCTTCTCGCGCCTCCTCCTGACCTCCCCTTACCAAATTCACCTCCTCCCTCTCCATTTGTCAACCCTGAACCCCTGCTCCTTCTACTTCTGCTTTTATGCTTTTCTTTAGTCACATTTCCATTTTCATCGGGGTCGCCTGGGGAAAGTAAAAATTGATTGTTGATAAAATTTGCGCTGATTGTGTAGTCACGTCTTTATCAGTTCAAACTCAAGTGTCATACTTACCATCACTTAGCTCTCCTCCCAGTCGGCCGCCCATAGGCTCAAACATGAAGGCAGAAGCCAGGTACAACTGATGCTTTCTAATGGAAAGATAAAAGAGATCGAAGAGGTGATTTCAGCATGATTGTCCTTACCTTACTGATTTTATGTTTTAAGTTTTTATTTCAGTCCTCATGGTTCATTTAAAGGAGACATATCATGCTGATGCAGGATTTAATACTTACATATAATATAATAAATTTGAAAACAAGACCTTACACCCCCTTAATTTTCAAAAAATTAGATATTGTATTTTTTCTGATACCCTAGAACGAGATTTGATGCCTCTGAAAATAGGTAATTGCGAGATGACCGCGAGATTTAAATCGTCGTGACGACAGGAGGTACATTTCTTTTATTGGAGTAATCTGATAAAACACATCCTCCTCTGTGATGTCCGTTAGCCACAAAACCGTCACCGAGGAACACATCCACCCAGCAGCAGTGTAAAGCTCCCTAGCTCACACTCACTCAGTACCAGCTCTGGCCTGTAGGGGGACTCAACACGCAGTCGCTGCATTGAGCCTGCCGGAAAATACAGTAGAAGAGGAAGGACAAGCTGGCTCTACCCTCTCGGCAGCTCTGACAGAACTGACCAATCAGAACACAAAGGGCTGTGACGTTGCGAGGTAACTGTAGGTCAGTCTGAGAACCGAGCATTTCAACAAGAGCTTGATAATGGCCTAAAATGAGGATTTTGAGAACGCTATTGTGGGGCAACGAAGGAACTAAATGACTTGTACTGAGGGCAGAAATGCTTTACAGGCATCCTAGTCTGGCATAGTGAAAAGGAGAAACAAGCACGATATGTCCCCTTTAATGTTTCAGGGTTCTTGTAATGTCTGGGCTATTATGACATATGTAAAGGGCCTTCGATTTGTGGAGATTGCACCAGTGCACTGAGTCCTTACTGCCTCATCTGTGCTGCTGTGTCCTGGTGTGGTGTGAGCCGATGAGCTTTGGTGTGGCTTTTTGGTGTCTCTGGCCCCACGAGGTCGGGGCCTGCTGTGCTTTTGTGTTCAGTGACTGGACTCGAAGTGCTATGCCCACTTTTTGGGTTTGAGTTTTCCTTATGTGTCGTGACATTTTCCCCATTG
Source organism: Scarus forsteni (assembly GCA_036419115.1). NCBI lineage: Eukaryota > Metazoa > Chordata > Actinopteri > Labriformes > Labridae > Scarus > Scarus forsteni. The sequence continues at coordinate 7,034,782 of JAZDUH010000468.1, forward strand.
CATAAGCAACCATTGGTCTATAAGACACCAGACGCGCCGATGCTGTCCTCTTAGGTTCTTTTTATTTCTAGTGTTTGTTATTTCTTTTGTGTTCATCTGTGAGGGTTCTTTGACTTAAATTGAGCTTTTTTTATTCTTTTTGTGCTTAAGCTCTTGTGCTCTGTTCGTCTGCATGTTTGTGCCAATTTGTTAAAACCCACTCCAAGCCTCTGTTTTTACAAGTGCTAAAACAATAAAATTATTATTATTATTATCATTATTACTCCTATTATGATTATTTTTAACAAAAGTACCCGAAATAGAAGTGCTGCAAGACCACAAACCTCTGCCAGGGCATTTCCAACATTATCAATTAAGTTACCATCCTAAATGTGGAAAACTGCTCCAGCTGCATTCTTAAAAAAAAAAATCCTGGTTCCACATCTACATTCAGATCACCACCATGAATCATGTCACTTTTTACTTGGACCATGACTGACATTTTCTTAGACTGTTATCACAATCATTTGACAAGAGTTATAAACGAAAATGTGGAGAAAAAAAACTGTCTTATTGTTCAGTGTTGACAAATTTAAAAATAATTCCTGTATCGGACTCCAGCTTTAGATCAGCTCTAAAATCGGACCACTTCCATTGCTGTGCCATAACTGACATTGCCCGAGAATGTCATCAAGTTCATATCAGCAGTTTTATAATAAAATGATTAGATGTGCGGGGATCACCATCACAGAAAGTTAGCATTGCACATTCACACTGTGTTCTGGAATTGTGGAAACATGAAAAAAAAAAACTATGAAACTTGCAGGTTTTGTTCTGAGGTCATTTTCATGAACAGTACTTCTTTTCATAATTTATCTTCATGTAATCAGCAAGATTAAAATGCAAAAATCAAGCTGTTAAAGAACAATAATATGACAGTTTGGCTTGAGGCAACAACCACAATTAAAACGTACAAAGTCCTGCTTCAACCTCTTGATTGAGAATTTCCTCTTAATCCAATTACCTGATCATGTTGGTCCTCATGGATGTGCCAAATGTGTCAATTACTGTTTATTAAAAACTGCCTGAAATAACTGAATTGTGGCCCATGGTCATTTTAGGAGGCCTATTTAGTATTTTGCTTGCCTTCATCCTATTAAACATAAAATAAAGTTTTCAACTCTGCAGGGCATTATCAGACACATTTTATTTTTCTATTTAACATTAAAACAGTAAACCTAGAAACAGCCAGCAGAGGGCAGCATTTCTCTACTTTGGTGCTCATTATTGTTTAACTTGTATCTTACTGTTATCAGCAAAGTGGGGCGGAGGTCAGATAAGATACATCAGTCTCAGAAGGAGCTTCAGAGGAAATAGACAACACCAGTGTTTCTGCCTTCTTACATAAATCCTGTGTGCAGAGGGAGGTGCATACACTGTTTCAACTTTGAGACAAACAATAACCATCTGTCTGTCTGAGTCCCAGGGATAAAAAGTTACAATTACATGTACTCCCATTACAGTTATTAAGCTTTTTCTAGATACTACCCAGTATTTGAATTAAAGCATTTTACTTTAAGTTAGGTGTATTCTGAAGCATTCTGTATATAACATTTTAAATAACATATTGTTATGATTACAAGAAAGTGCATGTCAAAGAGCTTTGTCAACCATTGCAAGGCGACCTTGAGTGCTGAGAAAGGCACCAATAAATTACATTTTTAAGGTAATAATTATGAAGAATTAAGATATCAATTTACTTTCAAATAAGTATCGGGTTGGACTTTATTCTTGAAAGAGGAATATATTCTATTTTGTGTAAGTGGTAATTTCATTTATCCATTTATTAAAAAAAGTATAATTTCTTTTTATGATTCCACACTTATTTGGCCTTATCTATTACACATTTATACACAATGACTTTACTTTACTAAGTACTTTTTCACTGATATCTTCAGCACACAGTTTCATTTATGAATATGACTTCCAGTGTTTGGGTCTATACTGCTCATCTCTTTTGGGGTCAAAGGAGTTGGAACCCATCCCTGGACACCCTGGACCAGTTGCCATCATATCACAGGGCCACACAGAGAGATACACAACCATTCCCACACTCATCCACACCTCGGGAAACTAGAGTCACCGATTATTCAACAAACATGTGGCAGGAAGCTGGAGTGCCCTGAGGGAGCCGACATGCAAACTCCACAGAAAGGCCCTGGCCCACACAGGGCTTGTACCAGCAACCCTCCCACTGTGAGTCATACACACTACCTGCTGTGCCACTTTTTTATTAAGCACACAGATACTATGACAAATTTAGCTACAAAAACACACCTCGGAATCACACTTAAGTGTTAATAAAACCAATGGTTGTAATTTATTGCCTGAACCTATTTTACTTTATTTTTCATTTTTATTGATATCTGGCGTGTGCTGCTGACCTCTTGGCCAGGTCACCCTTGTAAATGAGATCCTGATCTCAATGAGATTTATCTGGTTAAATAAAAAGAAAAATAAAATAATGGTTGAAAAAACAAAAGAAGTGCAAATAATAATAAAAAAAGCCACTCAATTAGTGCCACTCCAGTGCATAAATAGTTACTTTCCACTTGTACATTTTAGCAGAGGTAGCCTACTTTAAGTTTTACCTGAGAAGATCCAGAGTGCTTCTTTAAATAACTTGGGTAAACTTTAATGACACTTACTGAACTTTAACTTGAGTGCAATGCTTCTGCAGTCTTCACATCACTTTCAATCAACACCTGAAAAGAAGAGAAGGGTTTTTAACTTCTGATCAAGACATTTATATTTACTTCACAAGCAGAAGAAACATTTCAATGATGGTAAACAAATGCAGTCACTTGGTTCACTTCCCACCCCACCCTGTCCTTTAATGAGAGCTGCGGACAGCGCCCCCTGCTGGAGGCTCAGCGCTGCAGCAGCTGCGTCGGTTTCCATTCTGCTGAAACGCCTCGACGAGTTCATCCGTTTATAAACACTGATGATATTATGACTCGTACATCAAGTAAGACAAGATACGTGTTTTCACAGGCATTTTACAAGCTAACATCACATTATCGACTCTCTGTGTTTATATTCATCCACGTCATTGAGCTTAAATAATGGAACAATATTTCTTATAGTTGTCATATCAATTAAGCTAGCTCTCTCAGTTGTTGGGACTTTACCCAAACCAAGCACTTCTATTTCTAATTTTAAAAAATAAGTGAACCTAATATCAAGATAAAGGAAAAACTTCCTTACCTCTACTGAAATCCAGCTGACAACATTAGGGTACTGGTCCTCCTGGCTGGCTCAGCTCTGTGCTGCTCTCTCTGCTGAAGCTGCTTTTAAAGCCTGACTGTAACTCTCGTTTTCGTTTCATCACAGCAAACCCGGGAAGCACCACACCTACATCATCATAAAACAACATGAATACAGAGACTAAGAGGCAGGAGGGACAGTTATTAATTAGTCTAATTGTATTACCGCAAATGAGTGGCTTTTGTGTACTAATTGCTTTATTTCTCAATACCGGTCTTAGACTTGTCCCTCAGGATGCTTTTGTTCTCAGTTAGGCTACATTTGATAAAGCTTCAGAGTAAGAATCAAGTTTAAAACATTACTTTAGTCAAGCATGATATAATAAGTGTAACATATTACAAGATGACACTACAAACCTAATTCCAATGAAGTTGGGACGATGTGGAAAATACATAAAAACAGAAAACAATGATTTGAAAATCCTTTCCAACCTCCTTTTCATTAAATAGCCTACACTTTAAAGACAAATGTTAAAACTGATCAATTTTAATGCCTTTGTGCAAACATTCACTCATTTTGAATATGATAACAAAAACATGTTTCAAAACAGCCGGGACAGAGGCAACAAAAGACTTTAAAGCCGAGGAGTGCTTATAAAATCACCTGTTTGGTACATCTCACAGGTGAACAGGTTTACTGGAAACAGCTGAGTGTCATAAGAGAACATCCCTGAAAGAGTCAGTTCTTCACAAGCAATGATGTGAGGTTAAGAGTAACTGCACGAGCATCTAGTACAACATAAAAAGAACATCTCACAACTTGGAGTTTAAAGGAATTTAGGGATTTCATTATCCACAGTCCACAATATTGTCAAAAGATTCTGAGAAAGCTCTGCAAGTCAGTGGCAAGGCTGAAAACCAACACTGAATGCCTGTGACCTTTGATCTCTCAGGTGGCACTGGCACAAAAACCAGCATCATCCTGAAAAGGACGTTACCACGTGGGCTCAGGAGTTATGAAAACCACTGAGTTAGTTTGTTGTTTCAACTAAAAATGAAAGTTAAAGCTCCACCATGCAAAGCCAAAGTCATACATCAACAACACCCAGATGAGTCCACATTTCATCTTCATTTTATTCCATCAAATCTTATATTGTTTTAATCTTTTCTTTTGGCCTTAAATGTCTGATTGTTGGTTTCAGGACTCTTGGATTGAATGGGCATTCATATTCTGGAGTTCTTATTGTACTCTGGTATGGGTTTTATCGTGCTTCTTGTTGTTGGATTGCTTATTTTGTGCTTTGGTGCTTGTGCTTTATTTTCTGTGTGTATGTCAAAGCACTTTGGAAACCTCTGTATAAAGATCACAAGGTGCCCTGATAGATCTAATCACTGACACCTTGCTGTAAAGTGTTTTTATGCTAATGTTGACATTATGTTGTCAGCTCCAAAATGAGACCATATCCTTTGTGGACATCCTGTCCCTGATCCATTTGGTGTTGAGCATTGACTGAGTGATGATTCACTATATAGTATTTTCATACACTAAACTTGATGTCAGTATTGCAGTGTATATGTTGGTATTGTAACAAATACACAAGCTGATGGAAAACGGATCAGTTCAGATTTTTTACTCACTTGACACAGAAAAAATAACTTTACTTTTTACATGGTTACTATATTTGTACTCATCCCTGCTAAGAGGGCAAGAGAGTAACATTTTTGATAAAAAAAAAAAAAAGAAGAGTTTTCAGTGTTTGTAGGAGCACTAAATCTTATGTAGGTTATTAAAAAACAAAAAAACTTCAATCAGTTTTTAAAAAGCTGACTGGATTTCCAACATGAAACTGTGTCCAAAAATTATGAACACTTTGAAAATCTTACAAAAGTTGATCATGTGGACTCATACAAACATTGTGACATGTGCTTAGATAAAATATCATCCCTGGGAGAGGATCAGTTTTCTAAAAAAGTGTTTCATAAAAATTTGGAGGCTCTTACTCTGTCGAGGTGTCTCCTCCATTGAAGCATGCATGGACCCGACACAGGTGGTTCTGATTGGCTCATTAAGGCCCATAGAGGGTTCAGCTCAACCTGAAGCTGAAGACATTTTAACATGTTTGGAGAAAGTACAAAAAATGTACTCAAGCAAAAGTATAGCCACTAACAGTTTAAGTAGCTCTATATGCTGCTCTATTAATGTAGAGAGTTCTCTAAGTTGTAAATAAAGTACTTTGAAAATTAAGACACTTTTAAACTTTCCCTTAATAACTGACATTTTAAGTCAAACCTTTTTAAAAATTTTGAATAAGAAATACAACCCTAGTTTAATCATTTTGAATAAAAAGTCCAAATATTAAATGTTACCCTACCTCAGGTGGGAATTTATAACAGCATACGGAGGTGGCTGAAAAACAGTTAACAAAAGGTCCATGCACTTAATATATCTAAAATAAAAGCCTGTCTGTTAATGATTAAAACTAGCCTTTTTATTTTCATTACCTTTTCAGGTACTCTAAAAGTCATGAAACAGCACCTTTTGCTGACCCCATATTCTGTAGCTTATAACAATTTAAATTAGTCAAGCTTCATTTTACTTGAACAGAATTATTAGCTTATATGTGTGTTAGACATTCTTTGACCAAATATGATGGAAAAAGATAAATATGTTTATAAAAAATAAAGTAAATACGGTGCTGCATAATAGTCACATTATATTTTATGAGTTAAAAGTAACAAATGGTTTTGTTCATTTAAATTTACAATATTTATCAGTAAAAAGAGGGTATGATGGGCCTTGTCTGCTTTACTGTTTCCCATGTGCAGCTGATTAATTTGCATTTACATTTTCACAGAGTTAAAGCTAACCTGTGAGACAAAAGTCTGATTTGACAACTCAGAAAGGTAAATTATTTATGATTTTTGACAGCTCTAAAGTGAAGTTTTGTAAAGATACAGTCAATAGATGAATGGAAGGATGGATGGACTTATTAAGCCCAAACTGGGACATTGTGGTGTTACAGTAGCTGATGCAGCTTTTTAACATAATCAAAGTACAGTCAGTGTGGAGCCTCTCTGATTTACAGGTGACATGTTAACATTGTTTCTTTTGGGCAGGAAGGATTTCCTGTATCTGTGGTTTTGACAGCAGAGCTGCATCAGCTGTAGGAGAAAGTGCTCTGTTGTTTATTCAGCAGGTGGAGCAGAGGGGAGGTCTGGGTCATTCATGATGGTCAATCAAATAAACCAAAATGCATTTAACTGTCTGTTTTTATAATTTAAATACAGGGCTGGACAATATATCTATTTGAACCGATTACTTCAAATTATTTAATGCAAAAGATTTTATAAATAATCAAAAATCAAGATTTCTTTTTCTTGATTTACTCCAATTGTATGTTGTTGTAATGTTTAAAAAATACATACTGAAAATTTAGAGTACTCATGATGGTAGGCCCTGCATGTTTTTCATGAGCACTTTTATAGGCTTGTATTTGTTCTTTAAAAGAGATGACATTTTGTTTCATGTCAGCATACTGTGAAAAAAGCTCAGCCTTCAGTGTGTATGTAGACAGACGTTCCTACATTTGAACTACACAATCAACATTCTTCTGTTTGATTTATGAATATATTTTGACAACATAAAGGCAAAACTTGTTTCATGTCATTTTTGTGGAGCTTGGAGTTTTGTTTTTGTTTGTTTTTTTTGAGAGGGAAAAACTTATTAATAACTACAAAAGCACTCGGAGAGCGCAGACCTCCGCCAGCACCACGGTTCTGTCCCATACAGGGATTTTTACCATAAATATTAGTCCTACCTTTATTTCATGTAAATATTTAGATTCCTTGACCGTGAAAACATACCATTACCAATTGGTTTCATAATATCTATTTTAGATCAGTAGTTACTCACGAAAATCACATTTTTTGTCATGGCAGATCCAGACAGTGATCAGATCAACACCAAAATTGAATCAGTTCTTCCTTTTCCCATCTGAACATTTCCTGAAAATTCATCAAATCCATCCATAACTTTTTTTAGACTTTTTAGACCATCATCCAGCCCTATTCAAACAATTTAAATAAATAAAAAACATTTTCTTTTAAGTTCCATGTTAGTAACCAGTATAATTTAAGAACACAAAAAGTTTTTGTTGATTTTTCTGATGCAGTATCATTAATCTCAAGCTTCCTTCTCACATGACTCAGGAGTTAAATATTTCCTGGACAGGTAGTTGGTCTGAGTTGAAGTGACCTTAACAGGTGAACTTCCTCTGGGACACACACACAGGAATGTTGCCAGTTTTTTCTTGTAATTGCAGATGGTTTGTAGAAGTTAATCTGTACTTTTGGATGAATAAAATTCCCCCTGTCTTTCCCCCACCCAAACTGAAAGGGCAAACATAGGGCGTTGAGGAATACCATTTGTTACCATAATTTTAATCACCATTTCTTCACGGTAAGAAACATACTTGGATCTAAAATGCCTGTTGTTATTTAGCTATTCAAAGTCTGATGTCATGTCATTTTGCTTAGCTTGGAGTTTCTTTTGTTTGTTTGTTTTCAAGAGTGAAAAAACAGATTAAAATTGAGTGTTCTGGGGGGAAAAAATGGGAATTTTATTTTAAGGCAAAATCGCCCATTCCTATTCAAACAATTTAATCACCTCTGTGTGAAAATCAAAAATCTTGATTGGAAAAAGAAATTATGACATGAAAAAAAATTGCTTTTTGGAAGATTTCAGACTTACTGAAAATTATTCATATTTTATAAAACAGGATGTTGAAAGAAAGAATACCTCTTGGCCCACTTTATTTTTTAACAGTAGGAGGAGAAGAGCTTCATAATAATGGAAGAATTAAAGTAAACGAAAATTCAATACAGTAGAAAGAGAAGAGTTTCATAATAATACACTTACCTATCCAGTGAAAAGAGTGGGAATAAGAAAACCAACACAACAGGAAGAGAAGACCTTCATAATAATAGACTTGTCCCATGAAGAGAGCGGAAATAAAAAAAAAAATCATCACAAAAGGAAGAGAAAGGCTTCATTATAATACACTTATCCAGTGGAAAGAGTGAAAATAAAAAAACAATAATACAGTACGAAGAGAGGAGCTTCATAATTATACACTTTTCCAGTGAAAGAGTGGAAATAAATAAAAAATAATAATACAGTGAGGAGAGAGGAGCTTCATATAATATACTTAATTATCCTATGAATTGAGAGGAAATAAAAAAAACTGACAGTTGGAAGAAAAGAGGTTCATAATAATACACTTACCCTCTGAAAAGAGTGGAAATTAATAAAAAATCAACACAGTAAGAAGATAAGATCCTCCCAATTACAGACTCATCCCATGAATAGAGTGGGAATAAGAATGTCAACACAGCAGGAAGAAAAGAGCCTCATAATACGACACTTATTCTATGAAAATAGTGGAAATAAAAGAACAACACAGTAGGTAAAGAGCATCTTCATCAGCAGCCTGATGACGAATGAACACACTTCCGCCTTCGTCACCTTACGTCATCACGCCGCTACGTCGTCACCCAAGCTGAGCAGGGAGGCTAGCAGCAGCTGTTTGTTTCCTATTGGTCGCTTCCGTCATTGTAAACATGTAGCCTATTCCACCGCGTCTTTCTCTCGAGCGGTGTTTTCTTGTTGGTTAGTAGTCTATCAGTGTCCCGGCATGTGGCGGACATGTCGCTGAAGTCCTCCGCGCTGGAGCCAGGGCAGGGCGGCGTTAGCTCGATAAGTAGCTAACACTGAGCAGCTAATATCGGGCCGTGTTTGTATGAAGCTGGCCTTGCTAATTAGACAGCTAGCTCAAAGTCCCTGAAAAAAGGGCTGCACAGAGGTGAGCCCGACAAAGGAGGATGGCAAGTAATGTGATCTAACAGGGTGGCACCGAGAAGAGGAAGAATATGAAGAACTCGAGAAGTTCGGGTGCTTCGTCACCTGTGAATGGGAGACAAGGTAACAGATGCTGCATTGTTGTGAAGTCGCTAGCTTCACATTTGATTTGATAATGAATGCATGACTGCTGCCTCTTGTGATCGCTTACTTTGCCCTTTGGAAACATCCATAACTGTCTGCACTTACTGCTTACGCTGCTTATGAAGAGTGCTACCTTACAGGGATGGGATGTATTGATATAAGAGGATATACTGCTGATAATGAGTGTTGTATCATCCACATCTAAAGGCAATAATTTGATTGTTCACAGCAAAAATCACAAACATGTTTCCTGATCAAAATATAATTCATTTTCCTTGCACTGATTCTTGAAATGGTCCAACATAGCAAAACATGTACTCGACTATAAATCACTACACACTCTTTTCTGTGCAACTTTTCTGCCATTTATAAGCATTTATAAGCTACTGTGTAGAAGTATGGGATAACAACTACAAAAGTTTACTGCACAACTAATTATTCTACAAAAAAAGCACAATAATCATCCATAAGGTTGGATATCTAGATCACACCAATTCACTGTTTCATGGTTAAAACTAGCTTAATTCACTCATATTGTTGAAGTGCAGACAGGACAAATAATTAAAAGGGCCAAGAATGATAATTATTACCACTTTCCAATCCAGAAACTTTTTAGAGATCAAGATGGGGATTATCATTTCAGGGGAAGTTTTATTTTAAAAAAAATCACAGGCCACGCAAAAGAAAGAAAAACTTTTGTGTTTCCAGGTGCCCAATTATGGGATGTCTACAGTAGGATCCAAAGCAATGCTCAAACCTGATGAAATGTAAAATAATGTATAAATACCTAAAGTTTTTCAGTAGATATATGGAATAAATAATAGGTATCACACTCAATTGAAGGACTACTTTGTTTGTTATTGTTTTGTTTTTTGATTTGTTCACTAAATTTCTGTGTAGAAACTTTTTCTTTTGTAAAATAAGGAAGCACTCATATTTAACTGATGGAGAAGGAGTGGGACTTGATTACTATTACTTCTCCCACTTCTTTTCTAATATTTTGTATGTAACGAAGACAACACACTTTCCTCTATTTCTGTTTTTATTTTTCTTATTAATATATATGAAATAAATAAGGTTCAATTAATTTCATCTCAATCCTGTTATGATTCATTTATCATACTTATGATTTATGAATGCTGGTATTTAGTGATAAGGTAAACTATTACGGTACGTTTTGCAAAATTGCAGCTGGCTTATGTAATCTATACAGCCAGTTAGTACGTCCAGAAATTAGTAGGAAAATGTTCATATATACCAATAATCAACTTTTTAGGCAGTTATCGTTCAGTACTGATTTTGTGCATCCCCAATCATTTAATAATTATCATTTTACAATCTGGTGCAAACATTTATTAGACTAAACACATTGGAATTAAACACCTGTTTGACACCACAGCTCTACAGACACCTTATACCAAGTAATTACTAAATTTTACTGTTAAATATTGAAGACAGAGTCCCAACCTCTGTGTAAGTTTATTTCAAATATGCCAGCAACCTCTCAAAAATTCAGTTTTGTTCACCTTTTTACCTAATTGTTTGTAGTGTATTTACTCACGGTGTCTATTTTTTATTTAAAGTATGAGTAAGGATTATGATTTTTCTGTTTTCTTGAGAAAAAGAACAGTTGAAATGGCAGGGATTTAAAAGTTTCAGAACAAATATACTCAAGAAAACCAAAGCTGTTTACAAACTCATCATATGCAGTTTTACCTTCAGAGCTTTTTAGTAATTGTGTCCACATGAACAACACTTACTTTACACGTGAACTACATAACTGAAAAATAAGACAAGCGTGATCAAAATGCTCTTAAAATTGTTTCTTTAAGTGCAGCTATGACTTAACGGAATAAATTAAGAACAATAAAACATTGGTTTATCATTAACCAGTATTAAATCAGTATCATTAACCTCAAGCTTCCTTCTCACATGACTCAGGTGTTAAATATTTCCCAGGTAATTGGTTGAAGCGACCTGAACAGGTGAACTTCCTGTGGGATACACACACAGAAATATTGATGGTGTGTAGAAGTTAATCAGTAATTTTGTATGACTAAGAATAAAATGCTGGAGGTGCTGGTTTGGCAGAGTCGGTAACAACCGCTTACGTGTCATATAAAGATTCGCCCGGTTTCAATTCCTGCCTGTGGCCCCTGTACTGCTGTGCTTCATCCACTCTCCCTCCACCTTTCCAAATCCGTCCTCTGTCTCTACACTATCATTAAAAGCCAGAATACCTCCTCCCTACCCAAATAGAAAGAATGAAAATTTGTCTTGTCATTTGTTACTACATTTTAACCACCATTCCTTTACAGAAAGAAACATACTTGAATCTAAAATGCCTCCTTAACTATTCAAAGTTTTGATTATTTTGTCTTTCTTTATAAATGTTAAATGTTTACATTTCAAACAAAAGCCCTGTCAAGCGAACCAGCCACTCAAACATTCGTTTTCTTTGTCTCAGACTGGGACAGCAGACGGAAGAGGAAAATCGCAGACATCACGCAGGCCCTCAGTGTGAGCCCTGTGGATGTGGCAGCTCTCAGGAGGATGGCCATCAGCGAAGGTGGACTGCTGACTGATGAGCTGCGCTGTCAAGTCTGGCCCCGGCTCCTTAATGTACCCCCAAATATCCTGGAACAAGAGCCAGGTAGTGTAATAGCCAATAGTCACAGAGCAATTAAAGACTATTCATCCACAGTGCATGTCAAATATTTACTCAAGACCTCAGGAGCTGTGAGGTTTCTCACTCACAGTATTAACTCTTGTTCAGTATCACTGATGCTAACATTTCTTATCCAGAAAAAGTGGAGCGGGAGAACAATAAGGACTACAACCAGGTGTTGCTTGATGTTCAGCGTTCACTGCGAAGGTTCCCACCTGGTAAGCAGAACCTCTTCCTGCTTGATGCTGTCATGAAGCTGTGCTGTGGAAAAATAAAGAGGAACATGGAGAGAAATGAAAGTTACTGGACACAGAGTCCACGGATCATAAGCCAGAACTGAAGACTTGAGTTCACCATCATGATTTTGTTTCTGTGGAGCAGGGCTTTATCAAACCTTTATTAATCTGAATTACTACTGTTTTTAGGTTAAAGAAGGCTTGGATTATAACTGGAACAATATCACTATCGGTAGATATCCGCTTTTTTTGCTGACTGATATTTCCGGCAAAAAAATGTGACTACACAAATTGGCAGTATATATCCCATGTATTGACTTCAATATTTAATGTACCACATGTACACACAAATTTAACACATAAGTTTATCTCCTCTTCAGTGAATGTCTGCTTTTCAAAATCGAGATAGTTTCTTCTGAAGAAAATAAGATACTGTTTTTGTTGACTCACATCTGTTTCTAACACAAATGGACATGTCACCATGAAAAACAGGCCATTTCAAGTAGGAAAGAGACTTTTTGTTCTTAAGAAAAAAATATCAGAATAGCTAGAATGACCTAAGAAATATAGAAATATCAGGAATGATATGTAGAATGATATGTGAAAAAATAACATCTTATTAGTCATTATGTGACTTTTTTTTTTCCATTTTTTAAGGAAAATGAATGAAATGTCTTTTGTGAATTATTAAGATTTAGACTCTTTATACATAAAACACACTGTCAGTGCTCATATTGGATGAAATGTTGTGACCATGGCTCACAGTATTTGCATTGCAAACAATAAAGAACTTCAGCTGAATCATTTTCTCAGTTTTTAATGTAAGCACACACTGCAGTGCTGTGACAGGCTCATACACACACCTACACGAGCAGTCGAGATGATGCGAGGAAGAGCGTGGATGGAGTACGTTTCTTCATAAACTTTACAAAAAAGCAACCATTTCCAACTATGTGAAATAATTTCAGTTGACACGACCAGTGTCACCATGTCCTTTTACTCCTTACTGAACAAAAGCTTTAGTGTTGAGCTGCTGAGGATCTGTCTCAAGCTTCGTGCTGGTGGTTTGCTTTAATGCGGGACCATGTTAACTGGTTACTTTAGAGTCGGTTGTGACCATTTTTGGAGATTGAGATTGTCCTGATGAATGCTTTTTTTGTTTTTATTTTCTCTAAAGACACAACTCATGATTGTTATTTTAGGATTAAAAGATGGAAGAAAGTGGAGTTCATTCTTCAGTTTTTAAGACCACCTTTTGAACTAAAACAGCGATGAATCTACAACAGCTGCAGCGTTGTCTGTAGTCTGTGCCATTTCATGTTGAGGGGACAACAAGGGTCAGAAAAACTGTCAGAAAGGGTCACAAAAATGTGCTTTGCTGCACTTATATTTTTTAATATCTATGGCCTAGGGCTGCTTGTTTATGGCTGTAACTATAATAGCAATTATTTGATAGATTTAAGGATCATGATTGTAAAAATGATTCTTTGCTGGTGTTACTACATACATCATGTGCATCAATGAGCTTGGACACTCACCACTTGTGCTGAACATTGAAGGACAAGCATTTAAAGGAAAAAGATGTTAAAGGATATTGTCAGGTGAAATATCAGATGTTAAAAAACATAACAGGTGCAGCATGTCATGAGGGACGGAAATCTTAACCACAGTTATTTTCTCTTTGAGGGTGATTGTAATTGAAATTACAAACTGATTAAATACCCAGCTCTACGACAGGCTGTGATCAAGTCTATAGAAGCAGAACAGTGTTAAATCATTTTGTATGCTCATTCACAGGCATGCCGGATGAGCAGAGAGAAGGTCTCCAGGAGGAGCTCATCGACATCATCCTCGTAGTATTAAAACGTAATCCTCAGCTGCACTACTACCAAGGATACCATGACATTGTCGTCACCTTCCTCTTAGTCCTGGGAGAGCGACTCGCAACTGCTCTTGTTGAAAAGCTCTCCACTCATCATCTCAGGTGCATTTACAGCTGCTGTTGCACACTTCCCTGTAGAAATGTCTCTCTTTACATTGTCCAGAAATCAGATTTAAACTATCATCTGCTCTTTTTCAGGGACTTCATGGATCCTACCATGGACAATACAAAACACATTCTGAACTATCTGATGCCCATCATTGAGAGGGTCAACCCTGATGTGCATGACTTCATGCAACAGTAAGAGCCATCTCCGTTTGACTGAATACAGGCTGAATCATATTGAAGGCAGTGCAGAATGAGGAATGCAGCTGTAGTGACCATTTGTCTTAAAAAACTCAAAAATTCAAACTGAAACTTTTACCAAACTTAATCAAAGGATCACTGATGCACCATGGGGATGTGATTTACTAGGAAAAAGAAGTCCAATGTCCATGCAAAAGTTGTGCAGTTTCCAATTATTTATTTCATGGCAAGCAAACAACACAAAAAAAGGAGATCACAGCTCCTGCTGCCTCCCTTACGCTGGTAAAAAACCACAGGCCCAACCTGGTGCATGCTGGCTTTCTGTCACCTACCTACCTAAATAACATCAGGCGCCCACAGTTCATCATTACCAAACAAACAAAATTAATAACTTGAAAAGCACTTGGAGAGCGCAGACCTCCGCCAGCACCACAGTCCTCACCCATATTGTGATTTTTACCATAAATATTAGTCCTACCTTTATTTCATGTAAATATTTAGATTCCTTGACCATGAAAACATAACATTAGCAATTGGATTCATAATGATATCTATTTTAGTTCAGTAGTTATTCACAGAAATCACATTTTTTGCCATGACGGCCAGACTGTGATCCGGATCAACACCAAAATTGAATCAGTTCTTCCTTTTCCCATGCTGAACATTTCTTGAAAATTTCATCAAAATCCATCCTTTACTTTTGGAGTTATTTTGTTCACAGACAGACAAACAAACTCCCGAAAACATAACCTCCTTGGCGGAGGTAATAATAATAAATATACAAAACATCTGATTATACTTAACAAATGACTAGCCAAAATATATATATATTTATATATTTAACTCTAAAAATGGAACTTAATTAATTATAAGAAAGAAAAATGTAGATAAATGTAAGAATGAATTCTACCAGTTAATTCCAAATTAAAACAAACCCCTAAATACAAAAAATAAACAAATAACTCCATTTAGCAGTGCCTATGCAGCAGAATAAAATGAGAAATTCCTAATTTTTTATGATTTTAAACACATTTTATAAGGTAAGGCTAAAGTATTTGAGACAGCAATAAAAAAAAAAAAGGCATCACGGTTATTCAATATGATAATGTGTTTGTCTGCTTTATACATTGGTTTTTAGAATAGTCATGTGTAGCGGGTCTGATGTCAAAGTGTAGTTGTAAAATTAGGGGAGCAGATTGTTTCAGTATCTGCTGGGAGTTAAGATGAACTGCTGCCATCCTGCAGACATTAGTTTTGTATAGAATTAACCCATAATGTAAAAACAGCTCAAACCTAAATGGATTTTTTTGAAAGATTTTTGGCTGAAACAAGAATTTTCTGCAGGTCATCTTTAGCAGTAATTGCTCAAACAATTCCATCAATAACAATATTTCAGTGCAATCTTTCAATCATGTAGGCCTGGGCATTATATCAAATAGGTTAATAAATTCTAATTATTTTCTGCAGGAGATTTAAAAAAAAAATCAAGTTTATTTGTACTCACTCCTACTAAAAGTTGCTGCAATGTTTGAAAATATAAAAACTGAAAATGTAGTTTTCATGATGTAGGTCCTGTCAGCACTGTTATGGGCTTATATTTGTTTTTTAAATGATATTAAAACTGATCAGAGAGTTTCTTGCTAATAAACTGTAAAATACCTCAGCCTTCAGTGTTTATTGCATATGTTTGAACTACATAATCAACATTTAACAAAACACACTTTAACTTTAGGAGGGAAATTCTGATGGTTTGAGAATATACTTTGACAACATAAAACTTGATGCATTTCCTTTTTTTGTATTACTATGAGATAGTTTTTGGCCACATCGCCCAGTCCTACACTCAAATCTTGGACTTGATGACTCACCTGCACCTATATTTATCTTTAAAGGTTTAAAATCAACTAAGATCAATGTTGAAACTCAGCACGGCTGCATCACAGAGCAATGGTTTAAGTCAAGGAGAGGGATTACTCAGCTTACGGCACACTGATCCTATTATGAGTTTCCTCTGTAAGGACCTTACGACACAGGTCATGAAGTGAACAAGTTAAAGGGCTGATACAACAGTTTGCCGATGTCTGGAAGTGCTGGACAGAGAAAGTGTCTTTCTGTTTTTTAACTTTGTCTCCAGAGCAGCTCAGGCTCATGTTAGGGCTTGTGTGCAGATCTAAACTGGTCTCTGGTCTCTGTCCTGTGCTGTTTGGTTTTCAGGGCTGAAGTGGGGACAGTCTTCGCCCTCAGTTGGCTGATCACCTGGTTCGGTCACGTCCTGTCAGACTTCCGTCATGTCGTACGGTTGTATGACTTCTTCCTGGCCTGCCATCCGTTGATGCCCATCTACTTTGCTGCTGTGGTGAGTTTTAATGTCAACCACACTTCTAAGTTTACATTTCTTGGGCATTGTTTTAAAAGAAAAAGGATTTTTCTCCTGCAGATGAGTTATTGACGATCCTTTGTTTGTAAAGCAAGATTACTGATACTACAGCTGCTCAATTATGACAAATATCAGAATTTTTTTTTTTTTTTTTCAAATGTATTTTTGGGGCATTTTGTGCCTTTATTGATAGAAGAGAGACAGTGGATAGGCTTGTTAAAGGGATGAGAGAGTAGGGGAAGACACTCTGCAAACTGGTCCCAGGCGGGATTCGAACCCGGACCGGCAGAAGCATGTACATGGGGTGCCTGGTTGCTAACCACTCCGCCAAACCAGCACCCCGATATCAGAATTATTTGAGTGACATTTGGATCATTATTACTAAGATCACACGCTCATTTGACAACCTCGACATCATAAACATTTATTGGACTAAACAAACTTAACTCTGAAACACCCAAACACACAATTGATGCATGCAGTTATATTAATTGTGTTTTTAGTAATCCTTTAATCTGGATTACGCTCTTTTGATTGTTTGGACCAAAACTGTAATTAAAACTGAAACTCAGCTAATTCCTCAGCCCTAGCTGCATGCTAACTGAGCCTGTTACAGCTGCCCTCGCTTGTTTTCAATCTTTTCCAGCATATATACCTTTTCTTATTGGAATGTTTTTGGAGGTTTTTCTGACGAACTCTCGAAGTGGTTTCCTGTCAGTATATATGCATGAATGCATGTTACGTAGCATGCACCATGTGTATGTTACATTTTGCTTTGTTTGGTCATTTCTCTTTGTCTATTAGAACATAGATTATTTGTTCAATATGCTGCACCTTTGTACAATGCGTAGTTTCTCAGTACTTTGTGCTATTCTGTATCCATTCACCATGAATATTCTGGCATACTGTTGAATTATTTTACTATTATAACTACACACATGGAGAACAGCCATTTGCAGAATGTGTGATGTCAGCCATAAAGTCCAAAGCACTTCACGCTTCAGGAAGCATCAAACATTAAAACA
This sequence comes from Scarus forsteni, assembly GCA_036419115.1. Lineage (NCBI taxonomy): Eukaryota > Metazoa > Chordata > Actinopteri > Labriformes > Labridae > Scarus > Scarus forsteni. The sequence goes on from JAZDUH010000468.1 coordinate 7,052,522, forward strand.
TATTTTCTGTCTCATGACCAATATTAAGAGACTTTCTGATTATTTCTCTTCAGAAAACTGACAACTATACAGGCAGAGTCTTTGTGCCTCCTGTATGTTGAAACAGCAGACTAACTCTGCTGTCAGAGAGGCAGCAGGATGATGCTAAAGGCAAAGCTTTCAGTTACAAATTTGAAACTAAAATGCTCCAAAAACTCTGCCAAGGCCTTTCTGACATTCTCCTCTGTTATTCTGGTAAACTGCACTATCTTACAATGTTAACAAAACCCTGGTATCTACATCTGTATTTTAAGCACCATTAAAATCCAACACCTCCTTCCTTGTGCCAGGACCAACATTCCCTGAAAATTTCATCAAAATCTATTGGAAACTTTTGAGTTTTGCTGATCAGGGACGGACAAAGAAACAAACGGCACCATAATGTAATCCCTTTTCCTTTGTACTATAACCAACAATCACTGAAAACTTAACCTCAGTCTACTGAGAGTTTTTGAGTTATATTTATGTAAAAAATGTGAAAAACGATACTTCATAATAATAAGTTCTTCAAAAAATGCCTGGGTCCACATCTGTATTTGAATCACCATCAGAATATTTTTTATTATACTTGTGCCAAGACCAACGTTTTCTGAAAGCTGTCAAGATCTCTTTTAGTTCTCTTGGTCACAGACAACTCAACCAACAAACTGAAAAACTAACAATTACCAGCAATCCCTGGTGGAGCTAAATGATTATACTCTCGCTATCATTAGAATTTGCAGTGGTCAGAAATGTGACCACATACATGTCATGTCAACAGAGTTCACGTGGAGCTAAATGTTGACCCTGAGCAGCTCTGTACACTCAGAGCTGATGAGTTGGCAGGTCCAGATTAAAGTCGAAATTTTGAGTTAAACTGGAAATGATGAGTCAGAAGTTAAAATGTCGACAAAGCTGAAATACAGTTTTGTGATAAAAGTCCAAATGATGATGAGATTAAAGTTAAAATGTCCAAAAAAGAAGTTGAAAGTTGAGAATAGAGTCGACATACAATATATTTTGACTTTATTCTTGTGGGGTTTGGCTTTTTTCTCAACATTTTGACTTTTTTCTCTCCATTTCAAATTTATTCTCATCATTTCAACTTGAATCTCAAAATTTCGACTTCAATCTCGACTTTCCTAAAATCATTATCTCCATCTAACATGGCCCTTTTACTCATCTGTAGCTTGGTGATTTTTTATTTAGGTAGACGTTACTTTAACATTGATGCAAAAAGCTGATGATGAAGTAATACAGTAATGAAACTGCATGTGTCATGTTATTTAAGCTAATAAATAAATGTGTTGCTCCACCCGCATGTTGTCTCTACTTTGTCTGCTAGTCCAACGAGGTTAGCATTAAAAACCAGAAAATGACTTGAAAAGCTGCCTGATAAAATTGTTATTGGTTTAGTGAGGCTGTTTTTGATGCACTTTGGCTTAAGAAAGCTCTGAATTTGATTTGTAGAGTTATTATAAATCTATTTGGTAAACCCGATCCTGTCAGTGATGTCTACTCTATCACCCTGCTGTGTTGCAGATCGTGCTGCACAGGGAAGAGGAGGTCCTGGAGTGTGAATGCGACATGGCCATGGTTCATCACCTGCTGTCTCAGATTCCTCAGGATCTGCCCTACGAGACCCTCATCAGCAGAGCAGGAGACCTCTTTGTTCAGTTTCCCCCCTCTGAGCTGGCCAAAGAGGCCGCTGCACATGAAAGGTACTTAACCCCCTGTGGTCACTATAATGGAAACTCTAGTCAGCTTTTTAATTTCTACTTAGATTATTCTGTTAATAAAAGTGATGGTTCAGCAAAAATATACACGTTATAATTTATGATTTTTTTTTTCATTTAAATTTGAAAGTGAAATGAACTTTTGAGCTCCCAAAAAATTTGAATTTTCTGGCTGTAATTGTTTTTTCAGGCTTTGAAGGGTCCACAGTCAGGCTCTGAAGCCACTGTTTAGCCACAGTACATGATTACAGCCGGGCTTTTGTAAGGAGAAATATACATTTAAAGATGAACGACAGTCATGTGAAACTTTTTATAAATAAACTAAGTTAAAATAAATGTTTGAAAATTAAGAGTCATGAAACATTCCTAAATCAATCATGTGCACTAAGTTGTTGCCATCACTTTGGTAAGATATATTACAAAAGATAAATTCAAACAAGCAGCATGACCTGCCAGAGTTAAGACATTAATGGCTTTTACAGTCATTCCAATAAAATGGTGATATTCCTGTGCACACAACCTCAAATCAGCTAGAATGCAATTAAAACATGTTAAGAAAACTCTTCGAAGTAAAGGCTTTTGTTGAAACACTGGGTCACAGTGTGGCAAATATAAGCAGTGCCAGCCTTTGGTTCTCTTTTGACTTTAACGTCAGTATTTCTGTGGTGACTGTGGCCCGTCACAGAGTACATACAGTTCATCTTTAAAGTCAAATAACTGTCAAGCTGTGCTGTTCTTCTAAATCACTGTTGTTGCCATCAGTCAGTTTCATATAATTAATGTATTTTCAGGACAGAGAATTTCTCTTGCAAGGCAGCAGCCATTGTGCCACAGTGATTATCAGTGCTTCAGTTTAAATAAAGCGTTTGTGTGACGTTGTGGGCCTGTATTAAATTAGTTTAACAGATTTGTTAATCTGTCAGTCGTAATTTAATTATGTTTAAGGTGTATTTATACTTCTGCATCAAAGCTACACCATAACCTATGCTCCAGTTCACATTGCCCTGAGCGATGCAGAAGTTTGTACTTACATCCTGGTGTGCATCTCCCCAAAAATGTAGCTGCATCTTTATTTAGATAAAAGTACATTGAACAAAATGTCTTGAGACATTTTTAGGGGGGTTTTGAAGGACTGGGATTTGATGCTTCAATCATATTTTAACTAAAAGACCGAGAGCACTGTCAAAATAGCATAAATGATATCAACATGTGATGAGTGCTAGGTGTGGTTTTCAGGGTCAGTGATTTGTATTATGAGGGTAACTTTATCATAGAACTATTACTCATAGATCTAGCAGAAGTATGTGAGCTACCTTGGTGGAGTTTTGTGATCTGAGTGCTTTCTTGTTACATAAAACAAATGTATTATTTTAGTTTGTCTTTTCTTCTCAGCAAGCCCAGTTGCTGATCTTATTTCACGGCACTTATTTTCTCCCTCTTCATCTTTCTCTCTCCTCAGCATGGCGTCCTCTACCTTTAAAGACTTTGACCTCGCCTCCACCCAGCAGCGGCCAGACTCTGTCCTGCGAAGGCGCCGCAGACAGAGACAAGCTGCTCTGGAGAGCTCGGCGGCGGCGGCAGCAGCGAGCACGGCGGTGGCCCAGCCTTCAGCGGCACGCCGGTTTGTCAGACTGGCCGTCATGGGACTGACGGTGGCTCTGGGGGCAGCAGCTCTGGCTGTAGTAAACACAGCCCTGGAGTGGGCTCCAAAACTGGATCTATTTCCCTGAGCCTACCCTAGGGGTCTGTCTCCAAGAACCCTTTTATGTCATAAACTAAAACCCTTTCAGTCGCTAACACTGTCTGGAGTGGACTGGACCAGTATATGCTCCATTTTCCTCGTCTTGGATGTTCCTGAACATCCCACAGAAGGTCTTTTTATGACTCCTGAAGAGCGTGCGCCAATGTAACAGCCACAACTGCTCGTGTTATGAAAGAAGAATCCATCCTATAATAATGAAGAAACTGTATTTCTAAGAAGTAGATCTAAAGCTGTCATAGTAAAGGTTATTTATGTTTGGTATTAGGATAATCAAATATCGAGTTATGCTTAGAGAGATTTATGCTGAAAGCTTGGTGGAAGCATTAAACTTGAAACTGCTGCCAATTAGGATAGCTAGAGCGAGTGTATGATTGTGTGTGTTTGTGGGCATGTGTGTATTTGGTTATCCATTTGATACCAGGAGTGAGACCAAAAAGAGGATGATGAGTCCTCTCTTTGTACAATTTTACTATTTCTTCACGATAGCCAGTGCACAGCCGCAGAGCGAAATGGTCATGAAACAAAGACACTAGTTGTGATGTTTTTAAGGTTGTGCAGCACCTGCCAGCTCAGTAACAGCCTTAAATGTTCAACAGATCCGCAGCATAAATGTGATGATCCCACAAGTGTGACACATTTCCTGTAAAATGCAATAGTGTGATAACAGTCGCCTTACATGAACTCATCTCTGCAGTTGTAGCAGCCACAGCAATGAGAGAGAGATGCCAAAAGGAGAGGTGAACTTGTTCATTCACAGCCTGCTCACATGATCAGTTTTGAGGGCTAAAAGACAAAAGGAGAGTCAGCAAGCAGCTCGAGAGACCCGTTGGTGATCATTTTGAGCAGATGAACTACAGAAATTTGATGATGTGCTGTAGAAACACTTTCAAATGTCCAGAAGCACATTTGAGTTTGTGTTACTCTCCTCTCCTGCAACAGCAGTTGTTTATTTCCATCCTGTTAAGTCTCCTGTAGCCAGTTTGCAGAGTGTCCCCTATCAACAGTTATTCTCTCCTCACAATAAAGGCACAAAATGCCCCCCAAAACACATCTTTCGAAAAAAAAATGAAAAAAGATCTCCTTTTTATGGTTTTGTGCCGCTTGGAAAGATGATTACATCACCCCTCCCCACTTGACCTCACTGAATTATCCTGATTATTTGCTGCAGAGGAAAATTACCTCGGTGTAGAAAAAAAAATCTGTTTGCTTGTACGGATCATTTTGATCTCTCCTCAAACAGAGGATTTTTGTCCTATAAGCCAAATAAGAACTATTAGCAGGTATATGATTTAACGAACAACAATCACAAAGATCATTCTTCAATTCTATGCCACATTTATTAAAAGTTTTTAAGAAAGCATGATTTACTCTTCCCCTCAAAATAATCAAATCTCTGCATTTTCATCGGCGTTCTTGTAGACAATTGCTGTTACGTTTGTGGGATCATTACATTTAAAGCTGCAGATCTGTATCCTTTTAATACACTATAATTTTTGTGAGCAGTTATTATGATTGTGGTGGCTACAGGGTGTTTTTTGTACCTTTTAAAATGAGGAAAAAACTTCACCCCTTGGCTCCACATTTACTCTGGATCATTAAATAGATCCTACAAAACTTGACCATCAAGACTTTCAACTACATAGTTTCAATGTCAAATAGGTAAATAAACATTTAATTTTAGCTTACTTGAAATTAGTTTTGCACTTCAGTCTTTTTATTTGAAGACAACAACCTAGATCAGAGTATGGCTATCAGAAAGTCGGGTTAAAACAAACCTACAAGGTAAATATGCTCATATTGCACCTCTTTAGTTTGGGGTTGCATTACTTTAAATCTTGTCTGTGTTTCATGGCTTCATGATCTGAAGTTAATCCTTTTTTTTTATCATAACAGGTGATTAAATCATCATAATAAAGCAACACTAAACCACTCAAAGCCTGCTCACAGGAAATATCAGACTAAACTGAAGTGGATCCAGTCACCTTGTGTTCACAGCCCAGTCTGCACTGACTGCATTTAGTTTTCTCACTTTTTCTGGAAGCACCTGAGCCTTCATAATTCTGTTTTCCAATGTTTTTTTTTCTGTTTTAATCAAGGATTTAGCTTTACTTGTACACGTCGTTGTCTTAGCATGTTTGCTTTGGGTGCAGCATTTCATTCAGGAGTGGTTGAGCTTATTCCCATTCTTCAGTCACTTTGCTCGAGTCACGTGTAAAGAGGTAAAGAGGGATTGAGTAAGTGGGATCATTCACCTTTACAGCCAAGTTTTATAAGAAAATACAAGAGTTTGTCCAAGCACTTAATTTGTAGATTTTTAATTTGGGATGCCTGTAATTTTGATGTTATTTATTTCAACACGAAACCTCAGAAATACTGTTTATACCTTCATTGTGCAGCACAACAGCTTTTAAACGAAAATCTTATCATTTCAGCTCCACAAAGCAACATTTCCCTGTTCCTGCTCCTCTTCATTGATTTGGTTTATTGCCTTCTTTTAACCATCGAGTCATCTGATCTGGGTTTTACAGACGTATCAAAATGAAGGGATTTTTTAAACATGTCCACACTCTGAGGTGCCTGAGAGTTCGTTGTTGAGCAGTATTGTCAAACACCAAGTTCCTGCACTCAGTGTGTTTTTTTTGTTTATTTTCATTGCACTAAAAGATATATCTGCCTTTTGTGTTTATTTTGTAATAACAAACCTGTCTTACTGATGTAAAGTTGTACAAGTTAATGCTAATAAACTAGAGTTGAAATGTTTTCGAGAAAGAGTGTGCAGTTTTAGGTGTCGTGGTTCTTTTTCTGCTCAGTTATACCGGATGTGGTGACGCGGTGGTGTGTTGGGAGGCATATCAGGAAGAACTGACACTGATTCAGAGAAGAGGGCAACCATTCAGGTCGTCCTGTGGTCGGGGGGAGTGCAGAGAGTCAGTTTTTCTAAGTATGCAATCACTAGTGCAGATGAGGTGGGGTTATGGGGAGAGGCATGTAGATGTAAGGAGTAGGACTCTTTTTTTTTACCGTTTTGATCCTGCAGACATATACTGAGCAGGTCAGTAGTTGGTAGGGCTGGGCAATTAATAGAGTTTCATTTTTAACTAGAAAGCACTCTGTCAACCTCTGCCAAGCTAGCTCACATATTGCTGTCACCTTTTTCATTAATAGCTCCATGATAAAGTTACCTTCATTTTTTTTTTCTCCAATATCTTTTACAAAGACATATATCGAACATTCAGCAACAGCTCAACAAACCCAAGCCTTGAACCCATACATTCATTAACATACCACACGTACTTCCATACCCACACTAAAGCTGCACACATATACAAAGTAGATATGAATCAATAAAATCAATTATTATTTTTACATATTCATTCAAACAAAGCCTACATTCCTGGCTTCTATAATGTTAATATATGGTTCCCAGAGCTGGATAAATCCCCCCCGTTTGCCTTTAGTTCCTTTCTCCACATTCTCAACGTAGGAGCATCCATACTTTTCCAACAAAGTGCAATCGCCCTAAAGTTACCTTCATAATATGATTCCTTGACCCTGAAAACCCACACCTAGCACTCAAAATCATGTTGATATCATTATTGAGCAAAATAATTGTTTGCTAATGATGGTTGTCTAGATCACCATCAAAACCTAATCAATTTTAAGTTGGGTCATTACCAACATCGCCTGGAAATTTCTGCAAAATCTGTCCAGTATGTTTTACCTTATCCTGCTAACAAACAAAGAAACATCAGCAAAAACATAACCTCCTTGACAGAGCTAATTACAATAATGGCTTCTAACAATTCTGAAAAGAAGATAATCAAGATTAAATAAATGTGCCACAAACCATGCTGCGTTTGTTTTATCACAGAGATTCGTCATGTGAGGTCAATCGTTCACAGTTTGTTGTTTTTAGAGTAAGTGACTTCTACCTCCAATACACAGTTTATAAATCTTTATCTGCGTACTAAAACTATCAGTTAAACGTTTCATAAATATTATTTTATTCAGTGTTTATATTGTTCAAGTGTTACGAGCATTTAAGTCAAATAGTGCACATAAATCAGGCCATTTAAAATTGAGTGATCATTTTAAAAAATAAACAGAGTTGTTCATAGTATTTTGCCAAATAGAACATTTTCGATTTACTGATTTAATTAGTGGCTTATATCTTGTTAAGGATGTTGAAATTAGGGATGTCCAATATTACCAGTATCAGAGTTGGCAGATATAATTTGTCGATTTTTTTGACCATATGAATTGGCCATGAAGATCACACATATTGGTTAAAATATTGGCAAAATATATATAGTGCACAATTCCCTATTTATTAGACAATTTCTGCTTTTATGAATCAAAATAGTTTTGTTAAAGAATAAAATGGCTTTCTTGTTCACATCTGTTTCTAACAAATGGACTGCTGGAAGAACCAGGTCAATTTTAGTTGAACAGAGACTTTGTGCTTTTGACACAAAATATCTTTTTATTTAATCGGTCTGTTTGTGAAGCACTGTGTGCTACACTTTCTTGTATGAGAAGTGCTATACTAAAAAGCTTGACTGATATTGATTGATAGAGAATTATTCTATCAAAATTTTGTTTCCAAGCTTGTCTGAGGAGTTTAGATGGGCTGATATTACAAGTGCAGGCACCAGAATTCATGGAATTTAACAGGAAGCAAAGAGCAAGCCACAGAAGAGAAATTTGTTTGTAAGGAAGAATCTTTGAATAAACAATAAAGTGTCGTTAAAACACCCGACTAAGACTGTCCTGCCTCAGTGACACTAAAGATCTTAGGAAAAGAGCAGTCTTACATTGAGACATCCAGGGCACCCCGACGTGGTTAAATATCCTTCATTCAGCAGCGATAAGTTACGCCAACATGTTTGAATCACCAGAGTCTTCATCAGGACATGATTAACAAGGCACAGGTGTGAAAATGCACACGGATGTCATGTGACAGTGTCATGTGTGACTGTCACATGACATCAGAACTCCTCACAACAAAAGATACAAGAAATTTTAACACAAGAAAAATGTTGAAAACATGACCAAAGTAAAAATAAGGAGACCAGATAAAGACAAAAAGGTGTGTGGGCTAAAGTAAATGAAAACTTAAAAAAGAGACCAGAGAATAAGGATCAATAAAGCTTCAAATATACACAAAAACGTGTGTCAGGGCTGTGAGGTAAAAGTAACATTAGTGAAAGAGCAGAACATAACTAAAGGTAAAATAAAGTTTGGAAATACAAACTTAAGAACATGTCTAAGTGCTGTCAGATGGGTTTAATCTTAATGGCCAGTCGTTTGTAGAAAGTCAATAAAGTTAAGGATTATGGAAATTCATACGAGATAGCTGGGTACTAGCATTAGCTGACATGTAGAAGTTAGTGGTGCTATGAAAGCTTCACAGTTGTCCAGTTTTAGTATTTTGTGTTACACCCTTCTGAGTCTGTGCCATGGACTGGACCTCCACTCAACAATTTCCCAGACTGTCCCTGCTGCTCCACATGGTCAATCTGTAAAGGATCCTATACAAGGGACTGAGGGTTGGAAAGTATTTTGTGTTTATGATCACCAAACTAAAATAAATCATTCAGTTACAAAGGACAGAGGCACCTCATTTACAAGAAACTATTTTATTCCTCAGGTTTAAGAAAATATAAACAAAAGACGAGCACAGAGTTCAGCTTTGGAGTGCAAAAAGAGATTTGTTCCAGCATCGCTTCTCAAATTGCCCTTATCTTTACAAAGTACAATATTCCCAAGTAATTCGTCCCTAAACAAGGCAGTAAAGGTGAGGCGTTCTTCCCCAACAAAAGACAGAATCAAGTGCTGTTTCACTTCCTATTTTCACAAACAGTAGTTCACATGTGCACGTGTTCTGCCTCAACTTTATCTTTGACTCCTTCAGGAGAGGAAGGATCCACCGTCACCTCCTCTCCCTCATGATAGCGAGTGCTAATCTGTGAACTTCTCCAGTTATACAGAACAAAATGGCCTCGGTTCACACAGTTATCATTTGTTGCTTTATGCTCAAACTTTAAACATGTTTTTGTGAAGACAGAAATGACAAGAAAGTATTCAACATAACAACACCAACACTTTTCCTTTTGATTAAAGTTCACTTAAATAAATTAAGTTTTGTCCTTCATTTTGGCTCTTAGTATGCTGTCAAAGCCTGGATGTGTTTTTGAGAACAGTTTCACTCTAAGCCTGAAGTTTACACATTTCATTTTGCATAATGCTTTTTATGTCAGCCTCCTGTTTCAAGCTTTTTGGAGTTACGGTCTTGTCACTTACAAACCAAGAAAAATAAACCTTTGAGATTCTAACCATACATGAAATATATTACATACTCTATGGAACATCACTTATAACTTTCAACACTGAAAACTTTTACTGATAAAGCCCTTAACACATGAAGTGAACACAGCACCATGACGCTGGCATTTATCATTTGCATACTTGAGAGTTTTTAAGTGCACTGAAGCCTCTTGGTTTGCTTTATAAACACGTACATTCATGTAAACATCCTTCACCATGGCTAGATTAGGCAAACAAAAAATATTACAATTATCAAATAATAACATAAGGCAAGAATGGTAATCATATACTGTTCAACAAATCTAAGGTAAACCACAAAAATATATCTTTGGGCTCCTTTGTTGATTGACTTGTGTTTTAAAGCTAATTAATGAATTGAATAAACACTAAGCAGCCATTAGAGTTAATTCTTATGCTGTAATGGCCAAAGATTATGAGCCGTGATCTTGTTCGGTCGGATTCAGTAACGTTTTTTGGCACAACTTAACTGCTGCAATATAATTTCTGGCTTATTTCATAGAATAACTGAAAGCAGTTTCTCAGGAAGACGCACGGCTTCTTTATAAAAGGCAGAAAAGCTTCTCAAGACGAAGCTGTGCTTAAATAACTTTATGGAAGAGGCTGTTGGCATATGGAGAAAAATGTTATAATCAGCTAAATAAACCAAAAGAAGACACATAAAGCCTTAGCCTAAGCCGTTTGTTGTTCTTCTTTAGACGTTGTGTGCAGCTACAGTGCTCATCCTCCTTAGTGTACTTCCCTCAGTGGCAGTTCTGACAGTTAGGGTGACAAGGCTGATTATTGACACGACATTGACATCCACCAGATATGTCCCCGTGCCCCTGAAACACACAACAACAGAAAAGGAAGTCACATAACAGCCCAAACACATAATATCATCTTTAAAAATACTATCATATACAGTAAAAAAAGATATCTTCATTACATTTGGTCCCCAGCGAGCCTGCTTAGTGACCCAGCAGATTTCTGTTTTGCACATTAAGCAGCAGATCCAGTCACAGCCGTCTTTTTTCTGGACGATGACGTCACACCGTGGACATTTCATGGCCTCCCCGTTCTGTAGCATGCTCTGGATGAGAATAAAAAGAGATAATGTTATAAAAGTAAAGAGGAAATGCATTAAAATCTCAGACAATATGACAAGCATTAAACTAAAGTACCAAAGTACCCTTCACAGCAATTTTAATCAGTTAAAAAGAAAAAATATGAATATATCACGACAATCTGCTGATCACACCCGCAAACCTTTGTGCCAGAGATTTTAAACTTGTGTGTTCTCCTGCAGAAGTGCTGTAGCCATCTCTAATGAACTTTGTATAATTATGTTGTGCTGTGTATATGATGGAAAACGAGCTGCGATCATGAATTATTTGAGATGACAATAAGGCTGAATGAGAACATCAAAATGCAGGATAAATCCTTAGACAACAAAAAGTTGCAACTATAGCAGAGTTTTTGACCCTTACATTCAGTAATTCTCATTAAAAAAAACAATTTATATCTACTCTGCTATTTTATCACTTGCCGAAAAGCCCAAAAAAAACCTCCAACACAGTGTCTGAACCAAAGTAAATTCAGTGTGTGTGTCCTTTAGACAGAACCCAACTATCAGCACTTACAATGAAAGTTTTATATTTTTTATTTTATTTTATGTTACTTTTTTTTAAGTCTATGCAGTAGCAACAAAATGGACACTGTCAGCTCGAAGCTTTCATCACTGTTTGTAAAACGTGTGACCATCAAATAAAATGAAGTTTGTTTTGTTGCTGCTGCATTAACTTTAACTAAAGACAAAAACTTTCATTGCAAGTGCTGATGCTTTAGTCATTTGGGCTCAAAACATTTTGACAGCAGCGACAACACGCGTGTTGCTGAATAGAGCGCACAATTACTTTAAGAATTGTAATTCAGACAAAGTCAGCTCTTTTGTTTTCTTTTCTAAGAAACAAACTCAAATTTTACTTGTCTTGAGGACAAAATTTAACTTGTCTTGAGGGCCATATTTAAATACCAAATAAAAACGAATGCACATCAATATGAGTCAAATGACTGTGATTTTACTAACAGCCATCTGTAAATGAACTAACCTTACACAAAAATCAATATTTCTTACAATAAATAAAAGTGATACTTTAGAAAATAAATCAAAGTGATAATTCTCCTGTAAATAAAATAGATCATACTGTGGCCAATATTGAACTGCGATGGTTCCTTTTCCTAATGTACACATTTAACTTTGCAGAAAACCCTGATTCATAACAACAAAGAGAACATTCTTTTTAACAGTCTAGCCCAGGGGTAGGCGACCTGCGGCTACGGAGCCTCATGCGGCTCTTTTGCCCATCGCCAGTGGCTCTCTTGACTCAGAGGTCAGAAGAGCAAAAAACGTAATCTTTGACTTGCATTAAACTCTAATTAATTGATGTTATTTTTGCATGTTTTAGCACCATCTGCCTTTTTTCTTTTAATGACAATTTCTTGTTTTTTACATTGTGAACTTTGCGTCATGTGTCCACCTCCCATGACCTCTGCGTGACCTGCAGCAGGTCGAAGTGAGAGCAGGATGCTGCTGCATCTTTAGCTGTGAGCTCACTTGATGTTCATTTTAAGTTCTGATGAAGATGTTTTGATGAACTCTCATACTGTCAACTGCTGCTGTGAAGGGATTCAAACTTTTTAAACGGAGGCATGTCGGCGATAAAGTTTTGGAAAAGACGAGAGACATGGGGAGACGATAATGCAGCACGACTGTGATGGCGTTGTTGAAGAGAAGGATTTTTACACAAAGATATCAGGTGGATGTTTTTTATTACCATTTCTGTGTTATGATTGCAGTCAGTCAGTCTGTCCCCCTCACATGATCTCTCATTCACTAACTACAGACTCAGGTGTGGGAGTAACTGTGCTATATATATATATATATATATACATATATATATATATATATATATATATATATATATATATATATATATATATATATATATATATATATATATATATATATATATATATATATATATATATATATATATATATATATATATATATATATATATATATATATATATATATATATATATATATATATATATATATATATATATATATATATATATATATATACACACACACATATATGTGTGTGTATGTATATATATATATATATATATATATATATGTGTGTGTGTGTGTATATATATATATATATATATATATCTATATATATATATATATATATATATATATATATATATATATATATTTATGTATATATATATATATATATGAATAACAGTTTTTTAATGACACATCAAAATTGGCATGAAACTAAACATTGAGTAATTATGTGGGATAAGCATCTAAAACACTGATGAGATGTTGAAAAGCACCTCAAAAATCACAAGATTACTTCATGATTGATAAAATTGTGCATAATAATGATCATAATGCAGGAAAGAAATTATTTTAATTTAAAATGTGAGGGTAAGACCTTCTGACCCCCATCTCACCTGATGATGTCAAATAAATATTTATGATTTTTCCACTGTAAGTAAAACCTGATCCTGTGTAAAAAAAAAGCGGAGCAACAATAAAAAAATAAAAAATGAAAATAACAGTGTTAACAGGGCTAATATTTATTGATGGTTATTTTTGTTGACAAACCTGAAAATCAAAGTAGACACACCATTGTTGTCATTTTAGTTCTAAATGAATTACTTCAAAATAATATGGTATAACATTAATGTCAAGTTAAAGCAATAAAAGTACATGGCCCATTATAGAGCAGTCATGTCAGGTGGTAAAGCAGTTTGCTTATAGATCTAATGACATTATAATGTAGAGTCAGCAGGTGCTGCTGTCGTCATTTTAAGGCTCAAATGTGTTTGTGGCTCCAGACAGATTTTTTTGGTGGGCGTGACGGGCAAAATTGCTCTTTTGATTGAAAAGGTTGCCGACCCCTGGTCTAGCCTTACCTGTCCCTTGTTGTAAATATATTAATATAAACTAAATATCTGTACATGTGCGATTGTTTCAATGTTCCTCATCTTATGTATTCTTAAACATAAGCAGTAGATCGTTTTATAGTATAACCAATATGACATTAAATCAATCTAAGGATGAAAGATTTGAGAAAAAGTGGAGAAGTGAAGAACAGAATAGGTATGAAATTGTAAAAACTGGGTAAAAAAATGGTCCGAAAGCGGAAAAAAAGTTAATAGGTGCAAAATAGGTATGAAATTGCAAAAAAAAAAAAAAAAAAAAAGTGACTAAGGAAGATTGATTATAGCAGCAAAATTGGGATTAAATTTCAAAAAGCATGAAAAAATTCCAAACATGGTCTGACAGTTGCCAAAAAAAAAAGAAAAAAAGATAATGGGAGCAAAAAAAAGGAATAAAGTTGTAAAAACTGGGTTAAAAAAGGTTAAAATAGGCATGAAATTGCAAGAAACTACATCACAATGCCAAAATGTTCAACACATTTTGGGTTAAAAATATTGCACTGTCTGCGATTTGAAAATTGCAACAAACCATATTGTGATTTAATCTAATTTGCAATTAATTGTTCAGCCCTTGACAGCCCTATGGTATTTGCTCATCTGAGATTTTAAACACATGATTTTTGTTTTAACTTTGAGCTCATTAATTAAACATTGTCAAGCTTCATAAAAGATTAAACTAATGCTGCATGTCCTTGAATACATTTAAACCCAAAGTTTAAGGCACACAGAGACCTTGAGACAGGTTAAAACAGACCACCCTGCGTCTTTGTACATTAATGACGAGGTCAGTCAACTCAAACTAAGACAGTTTCAGCTCCATTAACAAATCTGCTGTCAACCATTCAGCATAAAATATGACACATCATCAAGTCTAGTACAACTTTAATATCCATGAGTATTTATTAAGAGCTCCACAATTTGTTTTTGGCCGAGCAGTAATGGACTAAAGTGGATCTACAGAGAAATTGATGTGTTTGTTGAATTCATTCCAGTGCTCACATCTGTTTCTCTGTTCTTAAGCACCACTGAACAAACAGATGGTCACTGTCAAACTCATCAGAAGTGAAGCAGCCTGCAGCTGTGAAGGCCGTTCTCGTGTCGAATCATCACAGCTTTACCGTAAACGTACCTGCAGCATCTGCGTGGTCTTCTGAGCCGCCTCGTCGTTCTGCGCTCGGATGCGGAGGTCCTCCTGGTAGTCCTTACAGTTCATGCCCTCATGGATGGCCTGGAAAACACAACCATTTCTGTTTGGTCATTAAACAGTCACTGATGCTACAGTGGTTGTTCGGTTGATGAAGTAAATTTCAGAGGGATACCCTGCAGAGGATGCAGTTTGTCTCATTGCAGAGCTCACACAGGAACTCGTTGACTTCGTCCTCGTAGATGCACCACCCTCGACAGTTGGGGGTCTGACAGTGGAAGCTGTGCTCAGAGCGGCTCTCTGCAATGCTCAAACGCAACTCCAGGAAGCGCTGGTGATCCTCCTCTGTCAGCAGCTGTTATAAAATATCACCGCATGATTAAAGAGAGGAAAGAGGAGAAGCTGCTGAGAGGCAGAGTTTATGTTAATTATAGAAATCATTAACAAACCACAGCCTGGAGGAGACCTTTAGGATTTTCCTCCCTGTGGGCAGGTTTGAGCAATGAACTTAACACATTTGTCTGGACAAAAGCTCCAGGATAAAATAATGCCCTATTTACAGATTTACACATATATGTCTGAGGTGCTACATATTTAAATAAGTTTAGGAAGATACTTATTATTAAAGTTTAATCTTAAGTTTGTATAATGAAGTTGGATAATTAACAACCACTGACTTATAAAGTAGAGGGGAAATTTAATAAATATGCATTTATTCATATTCATTTGAGATTTGAAAACTAAATCATTGAGGGGTTGACAGTATTATATTATGTTATGCTCTTTGTTTTGTGAAGGCATATTGTGAATAAATGTTAATTAAAATCTAATCTAACCTAATGCATATCTTTGGCTGACAGGAAAAGAGGTACTACCAATTTAAAGTGACTTTTACTGAATAATTTATTTATTTCATACACAGGAATGCAACATGATGAATTTTCAAAATATTTAGATGTGGCGGTGACTTAAAAAATACCACAGCTTAGCCAAAAAATAAGTTAAAGGTTAAACCATACTGCCAAACAACATCTGTTCTTCTTAAAGGGCACATTCAGTCGTTTTTAACTGATATTTGTGTGATGTTCTTGTCAATAATGGCCCATTAGCTACAGGAGGTGCTGGTTGTTTCAGAAGTACCAGCACAGAGGAGAGATTACACAGCTAAGCAAACATGACCTGCACATTTTGAGCAATGAAACTGTGCTAAAAAAGTAAAGTGCTTTAAAACTTAACCTGGCACATGTATAAGTACCACACATTCTTTGAGTTTCTTGATTTCCAGTCTTTTACTCACCTCCTTGATCTCTCTGTCCAGCAGTTTGCTCTCACAGTTGTCAGGACATGACACCTCAGCGTCTCGACTGTTCCTTATTGTTTCAATAAGACATTCCCTAAACCGGGAGACAAATATAGAGAAACAAATGTATATTAAATACAAAGCACAATTCCAATGAAGTTGGGACATAAAAATGTAAAAGGTAGAGTTCATTTTCAAATGTTGTTTGACCTTTATGTCACAGCTATTGTGGCGTGTTTCAAGGTAGAGGACTAAAGGGACCTGGTGAGGGTCTTCAGTGACTGGTGTTACGGCTGCAGTCGTTTGGAGTTTCTCTCTCTCCTTTTGTGTGAGTGTTGCGAGTGTGCATGTGTGAGTGTGTGTGTGCTCGCTCTCAGGGCCAATGCTGCTGATCCCGATCACCTGTGCTGATGTGCCCTGATTGGACAGACGACCGCCCGCCCGTTGGCCAATCAAGTGCGAGCTAGAGTATAAGAAGCCAGCAGACCCAACACTCGCCAGCAAGCTGTAGCCAGCCATTCTCTCGTGCCTACTCGCTCTGATAGACTCGTTTGTAACTAACACTCTGTGAACCTTTGTGATTTTGTGAGGCACTAGTTTTTGTATTCTGAACACATCTCCACCACACGTACTTTGTAAATTGTTAGACACACTAGGTTTGGGTGCTGTTAGCTTTGGTTGTGTAATTGACTTTTTTTGGGTAGTAGGGTTTGAGTCTCGTTCTGTTCTCGTTTTGCTTTATTTTGCAGCACTCAGTTTATTTGCCTCAATTTCATTGTCAAAACAAGTACCTTTGTTAAATAAATAGCTTCTCTTGAACCTTTTAAAATCTTGGTTTTATTTTATGTTACTTCCTATTTCCCTTAAAACGAGCTGGTTGTAACACTGGAGCCCTAAGAACTACCTCCTGCTGAACACCTCCAACACCACAGAGATGGTTATTGACCATGGGAGGTCTAAGCCTCTGCTCCAGCCAGTCACTACCAGAGGGGAGGACATTGGAGGGGTGCAAACCTACAAGTACTTAGGTGGACTGGTCTAAGAACACGACCGGTCTGTACCAGAGGGGCAGAGCCGGCTCTTCTTCCTCAGGAGCCTCGGGTGGTTCGATACATACAGTGAAAGGCTGCACATGTGGTTGTAAGTGTCCTGTTCTAAGCTGAGTTCTGCTGGTGTGGCGATATGACTGACATGAACACCAGGAGGCTGGGCAGACTGGTGAAGAAGGCTGGCTCTGTGCTTGGCAGCAGTTTGGACTCACTTTGGACTGACATGGAGACAGAGAAGGGACAGAGAAGCAGCAGCAGTGGGAGACAAACTCACTGCGCAGGACTGCGAGGTTCAGGACATCCTTTGTTCCCAAAGCTATCAGACTGAAGAAGACTCTGAACAGAGGTAGTGGCTCATGACCTGGACTGTTCATTACCATGGTTATTTATTCTAACCAAACATCCTACTGCTACTGGACACCTGAATTTCCCCAATGGAATTCATAAAATATTATACAAAGACAAGATATTTAATGTTCAAACTGATAAACTTCATTGTTTTTCTGCAAATATTCACCCATTCTGAAACTGATAACTGCAACATATCAGAAAAAGCTGGGACAGGGGCAACAAAAACTGGGTAAGTTTAGGAATGCTAAAAAAAAACGCCTGTTTGAAACCCTCCACAGATGAAGAGGTTAACTGTGAACGTGTGAGTCCCATAATCGGATATAAAAGGAGCATCCCCAAATCAGTTGTTTACAAGTAAGGATGGGATGAGGCTCTCCACTTTGAAAATAAATGCATGAGCAAATAGTCCAACAGTTTATGAGCAAAGTTTCTCAATGTTAAATTACAAGGAATTTAAGGATTTCATCATCTACAGTCAATAATATAATCGAAAGATTCAGAGAATCTGGAGAAATCTCTACGCTTAAGCAGCAAGAAGGAAAAACAACATTTAACAGCCAGTCCCTCTGACAGCACTGCATGTAAGACAAACATCATCAGTGAACAGCTAAAGTTTACATCAAGCAAAAATGGGGAAGGACTATGACTACAACCCTTCAATAATTATTTAGCTGTTAAAGGAAAGGTAATTTAACACAGTGTTAAACATGCCCCTGTCTCTGCTTTTTTGGAATGTATTGCAATCATCAAAATCAAAATGATTGAAGGTTTATTAAATATCTTTTTATTTTATCTTATTGAACATAGGTTGAAAAGGATTTGCAAATCACTGTATTTTGTTTAATTTACATTTTACACAATGCCCCAGCTTTATTTCAGTTCATACTCTGTTGCACTTTTTATCATAAAAGCACATACGTTTTTTTTTTTTTACAGATTTAACCTTAACAGGTTTAAAGTGCAGTAAAATTCAGTGTGTCAGACCTGCAGAAGGTGTGCAGACACTCTCTGAGCACGACGCCCTCCTGTGGCTCGATGGGGTTGAAGCAGATGGGACAGTCCGTCTCTTCAGTGTTGGAGATGAGGTTTAGGTCATCTGTGGCCAAAAGGTGCAGATAGTTCCTCTCACGCTCCTCCCGCTGAGCCTTTATTACAAAGTTAATGGTTAATTACAATTTTGAGTGATAACAGGTTGAGTTTCAGGGAACCGGAAAGTGAAACGTTAAAGTTTTTGGCATCAGCTTCGGAGTTTCCAGAATAATCCAGAACACTTAATGAGCTGCATCCGTGCTGCTCTTCTGTTAATGCACCTTCAGTGAAGTCTAGTTAGTTAAGCATAAATGTTCTCATGGTTCTGTATTTATCACACATTACACAATTATTTACTTCACTGCTAATCCACTTCTCTTCACAAAACACAATCAACATAAGCAGCTTCAGACCAACTCATCTATTCATTTATTGCAAAATCAACAGATGCATCAGGTTTTTTTCATGCAGGAGGAAATGAGCTTTGCGTCTATTACACACCTGCACACTATTTGTCTTACTGCGTGCATAGTGGAAAAGAGAAGTAAAGCCTTCCATAACTCTGCAGAAAATCTAATGTGGAGATTTTAAGTCAACTCTAGTCATAACAGAGTTGATAATGTTTGAATATTATCAATGAAGGCTTTGGTAGTATGACTGATTGTTGTATGGTTGTATGGCACTAATTCTGTCAGCACAGTGCAACAATCAGAGAGCAGAGTGTACTGTTCTGCAAATGTTATTAATGACTGATTGCACTCAACATTTGGCTGCTTCAATACTGATATCACAATCTTAGTTGTCTCTTTTTGGGGAGTTTTTCCAGCTGCAGAAAAGCATTGAAGTCATATCCCAGCTGCCAGATCACTGTTGTGCCTTCAAGTTATTCAGTTTGCAAGTTTGTAACTCTACAAAACCTCTCCTTACTAGTATGTAATATAGGTATATATATATCTATATCTATATATATATATCTATATCTATATATATATATCTATATATATATCTATATCTATATATCTATATCTATATATATCTATCTATATCTATCTATCTATATCTATCTATCTATATCTATCTATATATATCTATCTATATATATCTATCTATCTATCTATCTATCTATCTATCTATATATATATATATATATATATATATATATATATATATATATATATATATATATATATATATATATATACATACATATATATATATATATATACATACATATATATATATAACCTCTCCAGTCACACCATTTATCCACAACCCACTGATGTCATGATTATAGTTTGGTATACTTCAACATACTCTGCTAAAAGCTTGCAAACAACTGGGATTGACGCTCGGTCTCAGCTTAGTTTGCTTAAGACCATGCTGGGAGTGATATGATAAAACTGGACCAGGTACTGGGCTCGATCCTCAACAGAAATCCAAATCTATCCAGTTAAGTTAAGTTGAGTTGAGCTGATACCACATGATTGAAAAGCCCCAATATCTGCACAAAACCCAGAGTCACCTTCCAGTTTCATTTACTTGGAGCTTCTGGATCTCACATCATATTTGCTGGCCTCACTACAATGAACACATGCACATTGTCTAAGAGGACAAGGCCACTCACTGCGTGCATTTTACAACAGGACAGTTGTATTCAAGGACCCTTGGTGGGTGCTGTAGTGCTGCTGAATGGACAGAAAGCATGACCCTTAAAAAACTTTATTAAACTAAACTAACAAAGTGTTTTTGTGACACTCTGGCCTTCTTTTTCTGCTGCTGTTTGTTGACTTGCCTGCGCATACACCAAGGAGAAGTGACATTTGTACAACCCCTTTCTTCTTAAACCAAACTGAGGGTGTATATTCTGCATTTCAAAAAACTAATGTAAAACTAATAAGATAAATGAGTGTATATAAGCACTGAATGTTTGGAAACTCTGGTACCTGCTCATACTGCAGCATGGCCAGCTCTTCCTGCTGAATCCGAACAATCTCCTGTTCATCAGGCGTGTATATGTTTGGCACCACGTAATCCTCCGGCCGCTCCCCTCCACACATCTCACAGCCCGGACGTGTGGGTTTGTTCATGAATGTACAGGCTATGCAGGCCCAGCCAACCTGCACACACACGCACACACACATACAGTATGTTAGCGCAACCTGTGGTCACATACAACATACTGTGTAAAGACATTGACGCAGACTTAGTGTTCTGACCTGAGGTTTAGGAAGCACAGGAGGTTTCTTTGTAACTGGAAGTTTGGGTAAAACAGGAGGAGGAGTTGTCTTCTCAACACCTACAGCACCAATGCCTCGAGCTAAAAGCTGCATTGACTGCATCGACTCCATGATACCTGACAGTGCAGGAACACCAAAGACAACAGAGCCTCAGTTTAAACCAAGACCTGACAAATATACTTTATGTAGCAATCACTGTCATAACCTGTTTCTAGTTTACCTGCTCCTTTGTAACAGTTACAAATTGATATTTTTTTATGTTTACCAAAAATGTCTTTTTTTTTTGACCCACAAAAAGAAAATAGCCCATTTGCACCCGAGATCTGTGTTGAAATGTCTCCTACTGACCCTCTATGCGTTGTTGCTCCTGGTCGAGCCTTTGTTGCTGCCGTGTGAGGTTAGCAGCCTGGGCAGACAGGATGAACAGAAAAACCCTGTCTCCATCCTTACGGATACCGTGGTTGTACAATGTTTCTCTATCCTGAGCCAGACGCTTCCCAATCACCCAACGCTGCAACGCAGGGCAGAACCCAAATTCTTGGTTGATCTGCAAACATACAATCAGGAACAATCAGAAGCTCTTTAGTCAATGACATTCTCAATCTACTTTATTTGCATATATATTCCACAAAAGAATGTTAAAGATCATGTTTGAAATGTGAAAAGATAAAATAATAGTGACTCAAAGACCCTGAAGTATCTTTATGTATTTTCATGGTTTACCAGGTAGGGATGTTTTTGTAAGAAATGCTTGGTTGTGAAGAGTTGCGACAAATACTGAGAGTAAACAGGCATAGTCACACAGTGGTTTAAAAACATTTCTTTGGTTAGGCATTGTTTTATATCTTGAAATAAGATGTTACTATGTCATGTTGGTGAAAGGAGGCTGAAATAAGTGTATTTTTATCTGCAGAGTATCTGGTTGTAGCCCTTGAGGGGTCAGGTTCATGTTATTGTTGGGCCCCCATTTGGTCACAGAGCTTAAAGCCTGTTTAATCTACACCATGGTGCTCCATGATATCGTGACCATTTATACTGCAGTAATACACCAAAGCACACATTACTACTGCCATGTATTTTCAAGTCCTGCAATGTTTCCTGCTTGTTTCTGACCTAATGATTGTTCTGACATCTTTCATAAAGTTATGTTCCAAAAGTTAATTCTAAACTTGGCACATCTGCTTTTAGTTTCTTTGCACCATCATCAAAGATCTGGTTACTGTCAGACATTTTAAGCTATAATTTCTGAATTTATTGTGCCCTTAATACACTTGTTTTTCTTGAATTTGATGTGCATTTGTGATTGATGTATCTTTTATTTTAAATGTTTTTTTGGGGCATTTTGTGCCTTTATTGACAGGAGAGAGACAGTGGATAGGCTTGTGAAAGGGGGAGAGAGAGCAGGGGAAGACAATGCAAACTGGTCACAGGCGGGATTCAAACCTGGACTGGCAGAAGCATGTACATGGGGTGCCTGGTTGCTAAAAACTCAGTGAAAACCAGCACCCCGTGCTTGATGCATCTGTAACTTTATGATGTACTCGTTATCTTCTTAATTGCTCGACGTCATTGTAAATGAGGGTTCACTCTTAATTATTCTCGAGTCTAAATAAAGATATATAAAGCATTGCTTCGAGGCAGGCAGTCACTCAATTACAAAGCTTGTGGTCTAGTTTATAATTTAACAAAACGTGGGCATCAGTGTAAGGTCAGGGGTTTGCAAACAAATGGCTCATCATGTGGTGTATATTTTACACAAATGGTCAAACCCCATGACTTAATTAAACATAAGTCTCAGTGTGTCCTATGTGAAGAACAACTTCTTTACCAGCATATGTATTTAGTGTTTGGGGATTAATCTCTGGTTTTGCTCTGTGCTGCTTCAGAGGGACTCCTGTATCAGTCAGTCTGTGCATAAAGATGCACAGTTTACTTAAAGGAATATTTCACCCAAAGAATGATATGTCTTAATTTTCTACTCACCCTCATGCTGAGCAACACTCTGGAGCACTTTTTTGATGTCTCAAATGCAGCTGGAGGTCCGGAGGATTACCGCTGTCAACCAGCGTCCATCAACAGGGGCAGCCCAGGCCGAAAAAGGTCCATAAAGTCCACAAAAGCGTGCTTATTTTCCTTCATACTGCTGGAAGTCGCTGTAATCAAGTGTCCTGGCGAATGCGCGTCCATAGTGGTCGAAAGCGAGGTCATTTTAGTACATTTTTAGGAGCCTAAACAATGCCACTAGCGTACTTCATGATGCCGTCTCATGGCAGCTCCCTGCTGCACCTCGTAAGCAGCGACGAACCAATCCAGGCTGACTACATAGTGCAGGGAAGCGTGTAGGCGTGCGCACTGCGGAATGCGCTGTTTGGAAACAAAAATGCTTCGTGACCTCGTTTGAGATGGAATAAACTATGCTCAGTAACAGAAAAAGCAACAAAGATAAACAGAAAAGTTGATTCAGTAATTCGTGTTATTGCTTTCAGGCACTGATTTAACACGAATTACTGAAAATTTTGCAGTCACATCAGTACCTTTTCTTTCAGTTGTGCGATTGTGATGTGAAGAGAAACTTGGACCGTCACTGGGATGTAGTTATCTGACTGTGCATCCTCCACGCCAACCAACAACCTGTGAGGAACGAAAACACAGGACTGAGCCTTGACTTTATTTATTCATTAACACACCTGACAGCACACTTCGTGTTAGATCTATGCTGAATTGCAGTGTACAAACAAAATTCTGAATTACCTTCTGTAAAGATGTAACAGCACATGTAGTATATTACCTGGTGTTGTAGACGTATTTACTATTTGCAGATCATATCGAAAACATTTCTTAAGCAGCATTTATCTATTAATTTTCTTGTTTATACCTACAGCCACTAAAACTGGACTGAATAAGACTTTAATGACTCACTTAGAGCTGGACAACAGTCTGTTCATTTAAACTGTCCATTATTGGCATTTTTATTCCCATTTAATCTTAAAGGAAATCACTTCCTCTTCTCTATGGCAAGATTAAATTTGGACAACATGAGCAATTGCATGCAGCCTCTAATACTTTTGAGCACAAGCAACCTGAAAGAGTGGCATCTCTCACATCCATTTTTTTCTGTCTTTGCTTGGTCGCTCTTCCTCTCCGACTTTAGCTTCATCCATCCCCATCTTCTCCCATCTCTTAGCCTCGATCATCATTGTGAGTGCAGGTGACCCACTAGCCTTGAACCTCGAAGTACTTTCGGACGCGACACATAACAGAAATAAAAAGTTTGGAATCCAAAACTTGAGTTTGATGTCTTTCTTTACTGAAACTTAAAATCATACAAAACAAAAGATGAATCCCTAACTTCTAAATAATTATTTCTATAATGAAATGTGCCGGTCAAAAGACTGTGATGCTCCTATGGCTCGAGGCTTCTGTTCTGGAATCTTCACACGTACGTACGGTTTTATATCAAACCCAGCAGCCAATCAAAAATGCACCACAGTAACTAGTATCTAAGTCAAACACTACATTACTAAAATAATTTCCTATCTTACGAAATATGCATACAATAATTCTTATATTCCTTCATTAACTTAAATTCTGCAAAAGTCTTAATTCTAAATATGAAATCTAACTATACAAATATACATTTCCATTAAAACATAAAAAATGGCTCTAACATATCCCGGCCCCTAATTGACTAGGCCTTAGCATATCAATTACTCAAACTTAAACTTAAACTCAGAGCCATTACCATTCTTCTACAGCATTTCTTACACAATTAACTTGTCATTAACTTTCCTGTCTCTTTTCAGGTTTCAGGTAAGTATAATCTTAATCTACAGGTAAGTCTTTCTTTTCTTTCTTCATTCTTCTCCCTGCAATAAACAAAGTTTGGTTATTGGTCTTTGGATGGTGCTGGTCTTCGTTCGAACTTCAGCACTTCGAACTACCCCTCTGGAGTCTGGCATGACCTTGGTTATTCTGCCCAGCATCCAGCAATTCCTGGCCAGGGATGGCTCAGCAACAAGGACGACGTCTCCAACCTTGAAGCTTCTCTTCAATTCAAGCCATTTTTGGCGCTCTTGCAGAAGTGGCAGGTACTCCTGGGTCCACCTTCTCCAGAATAAATCCGTCATATACTGGATTTGTCTCCAGCGCCGCCGCGTGTAGACATCATCTTTAACAAACACACCAGGTGGCATGCTGGGCTGCGTCTTCAACAGGAGTAGATGATTTGGGGTTAACGGCTCGAGGTCGTTGGGGTCATCTGTGTTGGTGGTAATAGGTCTCCCATTGATGATGCTCTCAACTTCGCACAAGAAAGTCTGTAGTCCTTCATCGTCTAGCAATTGTTGTCTCACGACGGATCTCAGAACTTTCCTCACGGTACGAATTTGACGTTCCCAAATGCCGCCGTGATGAGATGCAGCAGGCGGGTTGAACAGCCACTGCACTCCCTTCTGCATCATAGCCTCATTGATGCGAGACTGATCAAGCTCTTTCAACGCTTGTCTTAGCTCTCTCTCTGCGCCGACCAGATTTGTGCCGTTGTCAGAACGGATTGTTGACACTTGGCCTCGTCTGGCTTGGAAGCGACGTAGAGCGTTAATACACGAGTCCGTGTCAAGGGAGTATGCAACTTCTATATGCACTGCTCTTACTGCCAAGCATGTGAAGAGCACTCCATAGCGTTTGACTTTGGTTCGTCCTCGTTTGATCTCGAAAGGACCAAAATAATCCATGCCTGTGTTGGTAAAAGGCGGTTTATCAGGCAGCAAACGGTCTCGTGGCAAGTCGGCCATTTTCTGTTCCCCTGCCTTTGCATGCAGCTTGGTGCAGAGGTTGCAATCGGAGATCACGGTTCTCACCGCTGCATTGGCTCTAGGTATCCAATACCTTTGTCTCAATCTTGCCAGGACATGATTTCTGCCGCCATGTCCAGTTTCCAGGTGAACTTGGTGGAGAATGAGGTGGGCTACTCTGTGTTGTTTAGACACAAGGACAGGATGCTTGGCCTCCTCAGGCATCGCTGATCTGTTCAGACGGCCCCCTACTCTCAAAACACCATCTTGCAGGTACGGGTCCAATATGAATATTGGACTGGTTCTTTTCACGCTTGAGTTCCCTTGCTGCAGAACTTTTATTTCTTCAGCATAGGTTTGTCTCTGACTGTATTTGATCATCTCCATTTCTGCTCTGGATAACTCCTCAATTGTGAGCATTTTCTTTTCCAGGTTCTTTTTACAGGTGTTCATTTGTTCTTCAACCATTGGTTTGTGTTTCTCTGTGTCATGTTCAGACTCTTTCACAGCTTTCTCTAGTTCTTTTCTTTTCTCACTCAGGTGCTGCAGTATCTCTCGTATGCGCAGAATCCAAGCGGTTGCCTTCTTCAGTCTGTACCAGCTGGAGTAATGTTCCACAAGTTGGTCCACTGGATCTACGTTGACGTTGCACGATACAGCAGCTGATGTCTTCACCTCTTCATCACTTTCTGACAGGAAAGTAGACTGTTCAGGCTGCTCCGGCCAGTTGTCTGGCTCGCTTAGGAAGCTAGGCCCTTGAAACCAGCTGTCGCTTGACATGAAGCTCTCGATCTTTATGCCTCTTGAAGCTTGATCAGCTGGGTTCTGCGTGGTGTTGACATACTTCCACTGCGCTCTTGTGGTGGCTTCTCTAATGAAAGAGACGCGGTTAGCTACAAACGTCTTGAAACGAAGAGCGTCATTTTCAATGTACCTTAGAACGGTCGTACTATCTGTCCAGAAGATGGAATCTGTCAAGGGAACTTGAAGTTCTTCTTTCAGCATCTGGTCAACCTTGACTGAGACCATTGCAGCTGTCAACTCCATCCTAGGGATCGTCACCTGCTTGAGCGGAGCGACTCGGGACTTTCCCATCAAGAAGCAAACGTGTTTCTCTTCGGACTCATTCGTCAAAAGGAGGTACGACACAACTCCGTATCCATCTTGACTTGCGTCTGAGAAGTGGTGGATTTGTGCAACCTTAGTGGGTCCGAATGAGCTGGACTTGAAACATCTGCTCACACTGAGGTCTGACAGCTTGTCAAGGTCTGCTAGCCACTTTTTCCATGTCCGTTGTGGCCTCTCTGGGATTTCCTCATCCCAGCCTCTTTTCTCTTTGCAGAGGTTTCTCAGAATGAGCTTGACAGGCAAGAGTAGTGGCGCCAAAAAACCCATCGGGTCATACACCGAACTAACGACTGAAAGGATGCCTCGTCTTGTGTACGGCTTGTCAGGCAGCTGAATCTTGAACTTGAAGCTATCAGAACTTGTGCACCACTGCAATCCTAATGCTCGTTCTACTGGTAGTTCATCCTGCTGCAAGTCCAGAGCTTTAATTTCAGCTGCTCTTTCGTCGCCTGGGATAGAGCACAGCAAAGCCCTACTGTTGCTTACCCACTTGGTCAAATGGAATCCACCACTGCCGCACAACTCTGTCAGCTCCTTCACAAGATTGACAGCTTCCTCTTCAGTGGCAACTGACTTCAAACAGTCGTCCACATAGAAGTTGTTAAGGACTGTCTCTGTGGCTTCTGGTGAAGTAGTTGCAGCTGCATCTTGTGCCGTTCTCCTGAGCGCGTACGAAGCGCAACTGGGGGACGACGTGGCTCCGAACAGGTGCACACACATCCTGTACTCTTCCACTGGTTTGTTGAGATTGCCGTCTGGCCACCAAAGGAAGCGCAACAGATCCGCGTCTTCATCTGGAACCCGCACCTGGTAGAACATGGATTCAATGTCCGCCATCAGTGCGATAGGCTCCTGCCTGAACCTCAGCAGCACTCCGACTAGTGTGTTTGTAAGGTCCGGCCCTTGTAGCAGTCTGTCATTCAGCGACACTCCTTGGTATGTTGCTGCACAGTCGAACACAACCCTCTTCCCACGGGGTTTTTTTTTTTTTTTCCCGTGGTGTGGGATGAACCACACTCGCCCATCCCTGCGACTCAGTTGCTCATCTGGAACTCTGGTGGCGTAGCCTTTCTCCAAGATGTTGGTCATGAAGCCACTGTACTCCTGAAAGAAGTCTACATTTCTGTGAAACTTCCGCTTCAAGGAGTTCAGTCGTTGCTCAGCTATACCGCGGTTGCATGGCATCTTCGCAGAGTCATCCTTCAGGGGTAGCTTGATGGTGTAATGTCCATCGGTCAGATGTGCTGACGTTGTCACAGTGTGCATAAACTGCTTGTCGTGTTGTGATGGCTCTTGCTTGTCCTCACACCGGCGTTCGGGGAAATCAGCATCATAATGCCTCACCAACATGTCTTCAATGCTCGTTACAGAGATGCGATTAATGAAGAAACTCTGTCTCTCAGCATCATCATATTCTTTCTCTCGGCATCTGCTGACTGGTCCGTTGACTACCCAGCCTAGAGCAGTCTTCACAGCGTACGGTCCGTCGTTTTGGCTGTTTATGATCTCCCATGGCTCCATAGCCTTGTGAGCGTTGGAACCGATGAGAAGGCCGATCTCTGACTCCAGTTTTGGAAGATGGACTCGGTTCAGGTAAGACCACTTCTCCAAATCTTTCTTCTGTGGTATGTTGGTTCTCTTGGCAGGTATGTCTGGATGCGTATACACATTGGGCAGCTTAAAGTAATCCTGTCCATCTAAGCCACACACCTCCAGATCTGTTAGGACATAGCTGCTCACTTTCTGTTCCTGTGACATGGTGTGAAGAATGTACTCTGTCTTTCTTCCTCGGATGTTCAACTTCTTCGCCAAGTCCTCAGTACAGAAAGTTGCGGTGCTTCCTTGATCCAGGAATGCATATGTCTTGAGCACCCTCGAGCCCTTCTTGTGTCTTATCTGCACAGGTACAATGGGAAGAATGCACGCATTGTTCCCGGCCCCAGTTTGTTCACCTCTTCCACATCCTGCAGACACGAGAGCGTTCGTTACTTCAGCTGCGCTCGATGAGCTGTCTTCTGCACTGTTCTGTTCTGGTGTGGGATCTTCCTTCACAACATGCAGGATAGCAGGATGCTTAAAAGAACAATCAGGACACACACTCTTTTTCTTGCAGTCCTTAGACAGGTGGCCCGCAGTAAGACAGCTAAAACAAAGCCCTAGTGACTTCAAGAAGTCGATTCTCTCGTTAAGAGGCTTCTCTTTGATCTTGTTGCACATGTTCAGTGCGTGGTTCTTCTTGCAGAACAAACAGGGACTTTGGAAGGCATTAGCTGACTTAGCTGCTTTCTTCTCTGGTTGGGACTTGGTGGCGCTCTTGTCAGTAGCAGTCACATTTACAGCAAAACTGCTTCGTTTTGACTCACCTTTCCCAGAGCTAGACTTCTTCTTTGTGTCTACTTGTTTACCTGAGGTGGCATCCAGGATATCACCAAACAGTGGGTCGTTGACAACTTTCGCTTGGTGATACACAAAGTCCACCAGATCGGGGAATCTGGCTCGTTTCCTTGTTTTCTCTTGAATGTCGTAGGCATGGCCCCTCCATTTCTCTTTCAGCTTAAATGGAAGCTTGGATAAGATGCTTTTCATATTGGTAGGGTTGTTCATCTCGTCCATGTAGTCCACGTCACTCACTGTGTTGCTACATCCAATCAGGAACAAGGCAAAAGTTTTCAGTCCTTTCCTGTCATCTGGCTTTATCTGTGGCCAGTCCATTGCTTTCTTGATATAAGCATTGGCAATTGTGAGTTCGTCACCATAATGACGATCGAGTAATGCTCTGGCTTCTCTGTAAGCCCTGTCTGGTCTCATGTGCTCACAACTGCGAATGAGTTCAAGTGGTTCCCCACTCACAAACTGTTCGAGGTAGTACAAGCGATCTTGCGGACTGTCCGTCTTGCTGTCGATTGCGTGCTCAAAGGCTCTTATGAAAGACCTGTACGTCAGAGGATCGCCTGTGAACACTGGTATGTCTTTGTGAGGCAGTTGAGCCAGACTCTGTTGCTTGATGAGCATTTCAGTCACTTGGTTTTGACGCTGTAGTACTCGATACAGGTCATCAGCAGGATAAGCATTCTGAGCGTTGTCAATTGTTTGCCTATATGAAGACTGTCTTCTCTGAGAAGAAACAACTGGCGCAGAAGATTTAGGCTTGACATCATGCAAAAGTTTTGCGGCTCCACTGTGTCCATAATCATAGCTGGTAAACTTCTGTTTGCTTTCAGTCATATGCCTAGCTTCAACTTTAGGTCTTGTTACTGGGTTCAGTAAAACATCCATAGACTCCTGAGCATCTTCATATTCCTCATAAATTTTTAATTTGGCATGTGAAGCGGCAAGATCAGTGTCAATCTGTAGCTGCTCTTTTCTTGCTCTCAAGCGCACTTCTTCTGCTTTCAAGCGCACTTCTTCTTCCTCAAGCTCTTTTTTCTTTTCCATAGCCGCTGCTTTTGCTAGCAATGCTTCATGTTCTGCTTTCAGTTTCAAACGCGCTGAGCTTGTGTTAGATCGTTGAGATGCACGGCTCCTAACTGACTGGGCCACTGAAACACTATCCTGTGGTCTAACATTATCTTCTTCCTCTTGGAAATCAACTTCAACACTTTCAATCCATTCATTTAGGTCGTTTATGAATGCCTTTAATTCGTCACATCTACTATGAAATGTCTCCTGATCAGTGTTTTGCTCATCTTCACTCATAATCTCACATAATTCTTCATTAAGACGTTTATACTCTCCAAAACATTTTTCTAGCTTAGGCAGATTGTCCCATTTTAAGTTTTCAGCATTGCCTTCATCTTCTTTCAATGTTTCAATCACATGTCGTTGCTTTGTTAGCTGTGACAACTTTCCCCTTCTCTCATCTTTTAATCTCCTTATTTTCTCCTCTACAGCCTTTTCCGTGGGCTTTGGCGCCCTCTTCTGGTCACTACATGCATCCGCGTTTGTTTCAGCCATCTTACTTCAGTCATGAATCTTTACACATTAACTGTGATGATTTTAGAAATTCCTCACAGCTTCTGAACTCTTCCTATGAATTCACAGGCACTTGTGAAAAGAGTTACTGATTGTGCAAGATCGTTTGGCATAAACATCAATGACTTTCAGTGCAGGAAGTCCTTTGGGCATTTGCATACAGTTTAGCAGGATAGCTAGCAGGCTAAATTAGCATTGCAGGCTAACGAAATGAGGAGAGAATATCAGACCTGACCCAGGGGACGCTTGCTCCAGCCAGCAGTGCAGTCGAAGTATTTCTTTAAATGCTACAATTCCTCTCAAACCTTCGTGCTGGTTTCAGTTGGTTCTGTTTTCTTACTGAGCTAGCAGCATCCAGCTTCTCCTGATCTGCTCTGCTCCGTAGAGTAGCTCCGCCTCGGCGACCCTCGTAGCTTGGGCTAGTCTTTTGACTTGAATGTGAGTGCAGGTGACCCACTAGCCTTGAACCTCGAAGTACTTTCGGACGCGACACATAACAGAAATAAAAAGTTTGGAATCCAAAACTTGAGTTTGATGTCTTTCTTTACTGAAACTTAAAATCATACAAAACAAAAGATGAATCCCTAACTTCTAAATAATTATTTCTATAATGAAATGTGCCGGTCAAAAGACTGTGATGCTCCTATGGCTCGAGGCTTCTGTTCTGGAATCTTCACACGTACGTACGGTTTTATATCAAACCCAGCAGCCAATCAAAAATGCACCACAGTAACTAGTATCTAAGTCAAACACTACATTACTAAAATAATTTCCTATCTTACGAAATATGCATACAATAATTCTTATATTCCTTCATTAACTTAAATTCTGCAAAAGTCTTAATTCTAAATATGAAATCTAACTATACAAATATACATTTCCATTAAAACATAAAAAATGGCTCTAACAATCATATTAAGTAAGTCTGGCCAAACATACACTTTTTAGCTTAACTCCAGTGTGAACTGGTTCTGTAACACACTCATCCTTTTTGCGCCTAGCTGCCACAGTTAACAGCACCGAAAGCAGGTCGTCTTCCCTGCTCAAAGTTTTTGTACCCTTCAGCTTTGACACGACTAAACGATTTACTGTGAAGTGCTGTTTGACCTCAGGATCCTGCAGCTCCTTAATGCAACGCTGCTGGCAGGAAAATGAAGCACACTGGCTGATGTAAAAAAGTCTTTTTGATTTATCATCTCATTGTTTTCAACTTTCAAATGACCATGAGCACCAGCTCAGGTTAATAGATGGAGGCGTTTACATTATGTGGCTGAAAGTGTCCAGGTTTTAATGTAATGGCACAATGTAAGGCATTTTGTGTGCTGATGGCCTCACATTCATGTTCACACAACTCATGAACGATGGATGTTGATCTAATCGAGTGCCTGCAGGCTTTATATCCACTGAGTGCCCCTGTCCCTCCTGTCATTCCCCGACTCAATCCCCACCTTCTCAATATGTCCACTGGTCTAACCCCCAGAATAAAAGATCATCGTTGTTCATTTTGTTGTTTCTGATGATTAGGCTGTAACTTTCACACTGAAAAAGATGCTGATTATTGCTGTGCACACTTGTGTTAATGTCAGTAAAAATATTGTGAATGTTTGTGTTTATTCTGTTGTCCTGCACAAGGGCTGCATGAATTTGCCTGAAAACTAAATTATATATTTTTTTCCAAATGAAATTCAATCTCCAGCTTAACTTGATTTGTCTTTCTCAAAGTAAAAAAAAATACAAAATATGGCAAAATATACAAAACAACTTAGGCTGTTATTCTGTCCAAATATATACACTGAATTTCCCTCTATTAGTAAAAGTGCATGTTATAATTTTGATGCTTAAACATGTGCAAGCTGCACTATTTTCATCGAGATAAAGAAAAAAAACATAAAACTCTCCTAGTATTTAATTCAATAAAAAAATATAACCCCTAAAATGTGAATAACAGGCACTTCCCCGAATGAAAACAGTTATTCTTTCTCCAGAAAATCACAAGCTCATGTTTTGGTTGTTTAATTTAATTATTCCATGTATTTCCCAGATATATTGTGCACACTGCATTAATTACTTTATTTATCTGAGTGTGTTACAAAACCCTGAAGAGGACATAAGAAAGAACACAGGCATAACTTTAATGTTTCTCTCCCAATGACCTGAGGGCCTTTTCAAACCAAACTGAGTGCTTGAACCTGGAGTATTTATCTCTGTGTTTTTTGGTTTCAAATGTCCCCACCTTTCTTTCAAAAACTTTTTCAGAAGCACATTTGGTGTGAAGGCCCCACTCTCTTTCATATTAACATATAACTGACAAAATGTGTGTGTTTCCCAGCCAAACGACACAAAACAACACTTACCTACAGAAAGTATGCAGATAGTTATGTTGTTGTCCTACTTCATTCTCATCCATTACGCAACCACAAACCCAACCATTCTTCAAACTAAAAATAAAGGCAGCTCCATGCCCGAGAGGCAAAAATCTCACCGGTGAGCAACAAGGTTTATGAATTCTGTCCAGACATAAATAACAAACACCTGCCTCATATACATAGCACTACAGTGTCCCCACCTGATGGATTCCTGGGGGTAGGCCTGCCTGCTGACGCTGACGGACACCGGCACAGAGAGCTCAGACAGTTTCTGGCACAATTTGACTGCCTCCTCTTTGTCCCCTCTGTTCAGGGCGTCAGTCAGGGAGACGGCCAGCTCCTCAGCTGCACACACAACCACAGGGAGAGTTCATATTATTAAATGATACGTAAATGATGTATACATAATGATATATAAACATAACGATATATGTTTACATCAGGGATGTCTAAATTCTTTCACAGAGCGAAAAAATATAGGAATATCTGAGCCATGCTGCCCTTTTTACTTAGGTTGTCATTTTAGGTTTAGTTAAAGTTATCAGTATTTGTTTTTTTCCCATAAACAAACACATGCAGTTTGTTTGAATCACAAAACAGACACAAATGAAATTCACTGAGAAATTACACTGATCAGAAGAGATGTAGACTGAAGTTAAAGCTTATAATACCTACCCTTTTACAACAGCTACAAAAACACATAAGCAGAACACAAAAACTTTTTATTAGTTTTTTATTAGCAATTAATAAATAACATGAAATAAAACAAACTTTATACATGAGGAAGCAGGATATTTTATAGTAGTTCTGACATTTAACTTTGCTGTTTTAAATTCTACAGGCAGATTATTAAATAACATGACATAAAAAAACTTAATACATGAGGAAGCAGGTTGTTTTATAGTAGTTTTGGCATTAACTGTGCTGTTTTGAATTCTACAGGCAGATTATTAAATAACAATAAACAAAACAAACTTTATACATTAGGAAGTAGATTTTTATTAGTAGTTTTGAAATTAACTGTGCTGTTTTAAATTCTACAGGCAGATTATTAAATAACATGAAATAAAACAAACTTTATACATGAGGAAGCAGGTTGTTTTTATAGTAGTTTTGGCATTAACTGTGCTGTTTTGAATTCTAAAGGCAGCACTGACAGTCACTGTCCAATTTCCACAAATTGCAACCATAAAGATAAAAAACCTTCTTTTAAGGATTTTATTCTGAATTTCCACTGACAACATGGATGAAAATGCAAAATATTCCCGCATTGCTCTTTAACAACTGGCTTTGTTTTATCTCCTGTAATAAATGAGTACATATTATTGCCAAAATGTTTCTGTTAAGGTCTTTTCTAAAGCATTTCAAGTGCTGAAGAGAAGAGAATTAACTCAACTTGAATGTAAATGACAGCCAATAACCAAGACTTTAATGAAGGCTGTGTAGGAGAAAGATTTTTTTTTTAATGGGGCCTGCTGTTAAAAAGGGTCAAATTAATATTGTATTAAAAAAAGTATAGTTTATAGCTTGAAAACATTACCTTTAGTTGACTTTAATTCCATATATAGCTCATTAAACTAGCTTCACTGTTTGGTTGTGACCATGAAAATGTTGATATAAATCCTGATAACACTGGACATGTATTGTTTAGTTTAAATGCAAGTGATTGTCCCATTAATTATCCTTTATTTTGTATCAATGTGACCCTCATCCTGAGAATAATTTAGTGTGGCCCTCATAGTAAACAAAGTTGTTCCCTTATCTAGCTGCTGTGTCCATTTGTCCCTGTACATCAGTCAGCACAGGCTCCAAGCTCTAATGTGGCCCAAATTTTATTTACGGCCACCTAAAAGTGGACAGCAGGCTACAGCTGGCCCCCGGACCACAGTTTGGACACTTCTGCTTCACATGAGCACTCTTCATGTTTTCTGTACTTTAGACAGGGCTTCAATCCTGCATGGCAGAGTCTCTGTGTTATGTAATTCTGTCTTTGACTGAGACAGTCTATGAGTAACTAAAACGATGCCTGAGTATTAAAACCCTCTGAAAGTTTTATGACTGAATGAAAGGGGGGTCACACAGACCCCACCTTTGGGGTCTCTGCTGGACTTCTGACCACCAAGTCCCGTGAAATTAAAATCGAAACTAAGTCGACTAACTCACCCTCATGAAGATTCTCCTGAGGGTTAACTTCAGACGCCATAAATACACCTGAGAAATCACAAAACACAACTAAAATTAAAACATTAACAATTTTATACTAAACTCTGGATTCCTGGAGTCAGGTTAACGTCTTACCTTTTCAGGCTGTGTTGTCGTAACGTTGTCCGCATCCAACACTTCCTGTGGTCGACTTTAAGACGTTAAAAACACTTTTATTAGTCCAATATGAAGGGTTAATAAGGCTCGGAGAAAAGTAAACAACTGTTTTTCTTCCTCGGTTTCGGCGTCCGCTTCTGACTTCTTCTTCTTCTTCTTCGGCTGCTGAACGGAAAGCGAAACTGAGCGGAGATCAGGAAGAGAAACTTGGCACCAAGTTTCTGCTCCGCCTCCCTCAGCAGCTCCGAGAGGGTTAAAGTTCCTATTAAATATTCTTAAATCAACAAAACTGATCAATTATCGATATCTACTTATTCATGT
Source organism: Scarus forsteni (assembly GCA_036419115.1). Classification (NCBI taxonomy): domain Eukaryota; kingdom Metazoa; phylum Chordata; class Actinopteri; order Labriformes; family Labridae; genus Scarus; species Scarus forsteni. Next base: position 7,088,399 of record JAZDUH010000468.1, read on the forward strand.
TTGTATTGTCTCCCCTGTTTCCCACTTCCGTCACACTCCAACGAGCCCTTCTGGACTTATCCGACTGGTGTACCGGTTTAAAGAGACACCGTGTTAGCTGGAGACTATCAGTCGAGGTCGTCTGTGGTTGTCATAGTTACAACAGACGGTGGCGACAGGAAGTTCTCTTATGAAGGTCCTTTTCCGTAGTTTTCATTATAGATAAAATCAAATGAGTGCTTTTACATTATAATAATAGTAAAAAAACACAGTCGTTAGGCCTCCTTTCGTTTTCTGTGGTTGTTACGACAACTGGTTGCCATTAAAGTCACCAGTTATCATGGTCACCCGTTTCACTAATACACCCCAGCGCTCACCAAAGAGGCACAACCGAATTTCTTCAGAGAATAAAATGGATCCAACGGATTAGAATTGGCGACATACGTTGTAGAGGGCAAATGCCGAAATAGAATAATGAGAAGAAAAAAAAGAGCGTTAGTGTATATTCACACTATGTTTAAATTATTCCTATGTTTAAGGAAGAAAACATAGATTGAGCAATGGCGCCCATCACCCGGCAGGTGGCAGTGCCTGTTTAAATATTCGACCTCAAAGATTAAGAGATCTCAGTGAGACACTTTATAGCCCACAACAAAGTTAACATTTAAAAGCACAGGAGACCTCAAAGTTGAAGTTGGAGCTTTAGAATAGGCGATTAAAGCGGATGCAATGCGTTTTTGTTTGTCTTATGAATTTTAAAAAAAGTACCGTGTCATATTGTGGCCATTTGAGGTTTACAAATATAAGATTTACCAACGTCTGGGATGATTTCAGTTGAAATAATTAATAATCTGGTGTAATGGAAATGAGAAAAATCACTGTTAACCCTGCTCTCAAGTTAAGCAGCAAAGCCTTTGTCTTCCTGCTCACATGTGAGTACTTTATCAAATCATGGACCAGCAACAATCTGTCCTTCTGTTCACATGCGAGTATCTGATTAAATCATTTATACATGCAACTGAGCCCTCTGTGTCATGCTCCACATGTCAGAGCAGAGTAAAGGGTAAAGTCTGTAACACATCAGTTCTTGTCATACTGTAAAAAAAACATGTGCTGTTAAACTGAGAGCGCTGACACAGCCACAGGCTGGTTTCTTGTCCTTCTCTTAGAAGTAGCCTGGACCTACAGCACATAAGAGGGCAAGGCCCACACAAGATTTAGGCTTAGCCTAACTAAGTATTACTGCATAATCCTAAGGTGATAGCTTGTTATTATGAAGGAAACTTTTTAAATGAAATTCTTACTTACTTTCAAAGTACTTTTAAAGCTCCTGTGAGGAAATTGACTTAATTAACACTCTATGCCTGGTGAGCAAATTAAAGGGATTTTCTTTATTGTTTCTTTAATCTTTAAAACTTCTTCTGTCTGTCTGCCAAAGGGTCAGAGAGCAGGCTGCAGAAAGCTTTTATTTAGCCCCTCCAACAACATTACAGGCAAAATGAACCTTTGGAGAAAACTTCACATCAGCCTGATGTGAACAGTGGCCTACGAGAAAAAAGCCATAATATGCTGTTAAAAGCATTTGCTGCTGTGGTCGGCAAATATTACATTCAAGCCTCAATCATATGTTTGATGGTTGAAAAAAAATTCAACCATCAAACTCACATAGACATTCTTTGCTTTCAAAATGATTATATGTAAGTTAATACTGAAGCAGGGATGTGTAATGTTAGCTATATTTTAGAAAAGTGAAATATTGGAATCAGCAGATTTCAACATTTTTGATGACAATTATGTCTGATAGCAAGCATATGTATTACTTATATCAGGTGAAATATTGGCAAAATGTATGAATGTACACCATCAGGGAAAAGCTGATTTTAGTTCAGTGGAGACTGCACATTTAAGACCAAAAAAAAAACAATATTTGTTGGGTTTAGTAAATGTTATTTTTGTCTTGTATTTTCTCTGTTTGCATTTGGATTATTTGCACACTTATAAATACTTGCTCATGCAGAAAATGAACTCTGTTTCATTTCTCACATATCATTGAATCCACCCCTCTGTTATATATATTCAATATATAACCAGTCTCCAGCAGCAGCACAGGGAAATATGCAAACTCCACACTCCTGACCAACCAACACAAGGTTCAAACCAGCAACCTTCCTGCTGTAAAGCTGGGTTCACACCGAACGCGACTTTGTGACCATAATCGCGTCGCCAACTGAAGTTGTGTTGCGTGTCTATAAATACCTCATTTTTTTCCACTGATGCCGTTGCCCAGTAACATCACGTCTGCTCGAATTTCACCATGATCATATCATATAATAGGATGTCTACACTGACATTATTCCAACTGTATCCTTTTCACTCATCTACCAACCACAGAACACTGCAGCTGATGGCCCTGCTACAGCATTGTCTGTGAGATCTCTGCGGTGGGGAACTAATGTACACACTGACTAATGTTTCACACATTGACATGGATTGTTACTCAGTGAATTGGAATAAAAACTGGCTGTCACAGGTACCATCAAACTCCCATCCAATGCTGATTGGCTGTTGCTGCACAGTCTTACATGACATCACCTGAAAAGATCAACTTTTTTAACTTTGCCAATGGAGTGATGGAGCGGTGGAGCGATGGAGTCGTCATTGCTTTGATCACGGCCATCACATCGCAGGAGGGTTATCCCCGCCCCATCGCAGCTGTATGTTGACTTTAAATGAAGAGTGGTGGCCAAGGTCGCAAAGTCGTGTTCGGTGTGTAGGCGACTTAAAACATTCACTATTGCATCACCATGCTCCCATGCTCACTAATCATATTTTTTTTATAAGCTGGTACTCTCCTTAAAGGAGACATATCATGCTTGTTTCTCCTTTTCACTATGCCAGACTAGGATGCCTGTAAAGCTTTTCTGCCCTCAGTACAAGTCATTTAGTTCCTTCATTGCCCCCAATAGTGTTCTCAAAATCCTCATTTTAGGCCATTATCAAGCTCTCGTTGAAACGCTCGGTTTTCAGGCTGCCCTGCAGTAACCTCGCAACGTCACAGCCCTTTGTGCTCTGATTGGTCAGTTCTGTCAGAGCTGCCAAGGGGGTAGAGCCAGCTTGTCCTTCTTCTTCTACTGTATTTACCGGCAGGCTCAAAGCAGCGACTGCATATTGAGTCCCCCTACAGGCAAGAGCTGGTAATGAATGAGTGTGAGCTAGGGAGCTATATACTGCTGCTGGGTGGATGTGTTCCTCGGTGACGGTTTTGTGGCTAACGGACATCACAGAGGAGGAAGTGTTTTATCAGATTACTCCAATAAAAAGAAATGTACCTTGTGTCTTCACGACAATTTAAATCTCGCGGTCATCTCACAATGACCTATTTTCAGAGGCATCAAATCTCGTTCTAGGATATCAGAAGAAATACAATATCTCATTTTTTGAAAATTAAGGGGGTGTAAGGTCTTGTTTTCAAATTTATTATATTATATGTAAGTATTAAATCATGCATCAGCATGATATGTTTCCTTTAATGTCATTTTTAATTTTGATGTGAACACATGAAACTGTGTTTATAACATGCATGTGTGATGTTTGTCAGTAAGTACATATGAATTTGACTTAAAACTGATTTTTAAAAAATATATTGTCTTTACAGAAGAAATTATCATAATACGTATTGAGTATCACCGTTCAGCTAAAAAACAAAACATCGACAAATATGTTTTGGTCCATGTCGCCCATCCCTACTTTAAAGGTGAATCAGTGTAAGATGAGGAGTTTGATCCAGATGCGTGGCTCAGTTAAATGGACCAATCAGAGGAGCTCCAGCAGGAGGGGCCAGCAGCTCTGCTCAGCAGCGCAGCTCAAAGTTCCCGAGCATCAGTGTGTCTCCTCCTGTCTGCCCGCTCCACCTGCTCCGTCTCACCAACAGCCTGCTTCTCATCCCACTTTTAATTCATCCTTTTCCCTCTTTACACTCTTTTGATCCGATCGAGGAGCGGACGAGTGCAAACATGCTGGCTTGTACGGAGATGATCACCATGTGCCTGCAGTCCGCCAAACAGAAACACCTCCGGGCTCAGCAGCAGCAGCAGCAGCAGCAGACCGTGGACAGCACCGGACAGGGACTGACCATCTTTCATGATGTGAGTGGTCCCGCTTTTATTTACTCAGCAATTACAGTTTTAATGCATCACTTATTACGTGAACTGTAAAAGTCAACACGGGCTGAAACCGCAAGAAAAAAGAGCATAGAGATCAGAAGATTCATCTGCACTGCTGTTCATTCAAAGTTTACTTTTATCCCCTCTTGTTTTAACCAAAGTTTGGTGTAATTAAATACACGTTTTTCATTTTCTTGATTCTCACACTCAAACCTGACAGTATTTGTGCGTGCTGGAGGAAAGTAAAGGCTGCAGCTGCTGCCTCTGCATGATGAAGCCCTTACATTTCGGGATTTCAGGGACTGCTAGGGCTTCTTCCCAACATATTTGAACATAGTAAACACCAACTAAAAGAGTACAATCATCCACCAATGCATTTTAAACACTATCGAACATGTATTGTCAAAATGTGTGAAAATTGCCCTATCTTGCACTGTAAACAAATCCTTATAAAAAAAAAAAAAAAAAAAAGTATATATATATATATATATATATATATATATATATATATATATACATATATATATATACATATAAGTATATATGTATATATATATATATAAATATCTATATATATATATCTATATCTATATATATATGTATATGTATATATATGTATCCGCATTCAGATTCCGATCTCATCCACTAATCCCTTGTTCCATGACTAACATTCCCTGAAAATGTCTTTAAAATCTACAGACAGCTTACTCAGTTATTGGTAAAAATGTGGAAAATTGCCATATCCAGCAATGTTTACAAATTCTTTACAAATCCTAGAGCTGCATCAAACCACCTTTGCCTTGTGCCATACCAACATCCCCCCAAAAAGTCACAAAAATCAATTTAATAACATTTCAAATTATCCTATTAAAATGAAAACACAAAATATATATTTCCCTGGCGGAGACTATAATAATTCGGTGGTTCTCAGGCCCTCTGTGGAGGCAATTTTCAGCGTTAAATGGTAATCTATATCCCAAAATATGGATGCCCCAATTAATTTTGTTCTTTCCAATCTTGTTTTTTCTGCTTCTTTATCAGTTGGTCAGTATACTTAGCTGTGTACTGTAGCCTACTGTGACCTCCTGTAACCTGATAAAAAATGGCAAATGTTGTACATATTTGTTGAAAAAAAAACATGCGTTTTGGGGCTATACATCAAAATACTGTAATAGTTCTACACTATTTTTTTTATTTATTATGTAATGAAGTTTTTGATACAAGCTATGTGTTGTAGTTCAGCTTCCAGCCACTAGTTGGCCGCAGGCATTTAGCTATTTTCTCTCCGTAACATCTTTACAAAGTTGTGCAGGACGGAGTTCAACAACGTGGAAGTTAAGTAGCATTTTGCACTTCCTGGTTCCCAAAGCCAAAAGTATTTGGGATTTAGAATACCAGTTTCGGATAAAAATCTGAAATAAGGTTTGTGATGAACACATGCAGGATTTGAATGTTGTAACTGAATAATCAAATGAATCTGATGTTGCCAACTTTATAATTTTAAGGCAGTGTTGTGTCTGAAAGGATGGTTTCCAACAGTCTGCTAATAAAGACTACAAAAATGTCTAGGGCCCATTATGCAGGCATCGCTGATCATTTTTAAATAATCAGAAATTCATACCACGTTGACCAGCTTGATCAGGTTATTTGATTAAGAGGAAATTTTCAAACAAGAAGTCACAACAACACATTTTACATTAAAAATATTGTAGTTGCTATCAGTTTAACCATTATGTTGCAGTTGCACAATAGCTCAATAGCTTTTTAGTCTTATCAATGATCATGAGCTTAAAAACAGTCAAATTTAGGTTCATTTGTTAAGATTAATACAAAGAACAGACCATTTACTTCATTTTTTTTGTTTGCAGCAGACTTGATCAGAAATGATTTTAAACACAGTGAAAGACAGAACCCATGCAATGCTAACTTCTGCATGCCTATGCAAATATGTAATTCCTGCATCACTATGTAACAAAGGCCAATATATTGTGGAATTTTTTAAAATCTTTCTTATTCATAGAAATTTGGTGCATTAGCTTTGTGTTGTTCTTCAGTTTCCGTGCCAAAGGCATGAGCATGGACTTAAAATAAACTTTGGGGATTTTACCACGGCTGCTACAAGTGGATGACTGGTGTGCAGCAGCAGGCAGGTTTACTGAGTCTTTTCCTTGGTGACAGTCAAAGGTAACCTACAAAGCAAATGGATTTATCAGATTCCATGTATTTCATTAGGGAGATCCATTTTGCAGTGCTCCAAAAGGAAACAGTTGTTTCTGACTTTTTAGGAACCTTTTATGATCAAAGAGGTGGTATCTATAAGTAATGTTTGGTAAAGTTTATGATTGACCTGTAAAGGACATGGCTGACAAAATGCTTGTTCATTAACCCTCAAGTTTTTCTCAAAAAGTTTGTCTCTTTGCACTCACTTTCCATGAGATGTTGCCCAGATGGACTTGAATAAATCCAATGATATGTGAAACAGTCCATCTGGAATGTCAGGTTAAGTCAAAGCTGCTGCATTGTCAAAGGTAGGTGCCTACAACTAATGATCACACAGTTCATTTCTATAATTACGCTATACCGCTTCTTCAAGCACAGACATCAAACTACTAACTAGTTATAGTAATTTTAACGTTTTGACATCTTAAAGTAAAGCTGGAATCCCCATCGCCCTCACAAAGACACATTACATGTGCAAATAAACTCAAAGTTTCATTAAACTTTGATTGTCTCTGATAAATAAACAAATGACGTTAAAGTCTGTGATGCAGCTCAAAGAAAGGAGAAATGCAGTGAGGCATAAACATTTTATGAGTAGTGGGTAAAAGGAACTAAATAATAAAGACTTGTTACGATATGACAAATCTGCATACTATGCGAGTACCACAGATGGACCATCGTTTTAGTTTGTTAGCTTGAGGCTAACACAAAAGAAAAATTGAAAACAGTTAGAGCAAACAGATCAAGCTTATATAGACCTAAGGGATGATCTGTTCTGCTCACGATGTCAAAAGAAACAGATCTTGTAACTTTATCTTCAACTTAAGGGTGCTGAGTTATATAACTTGTTGTTTTTCAAATTCTGAGACACTAAGTGTGTCTCATCATCTCTAAAGTCTGTGTCTAGGGCTGGGAATTTCCAGCAGCCTTATATTGTATATTGCATATTAGTCACTTTTATAAATCAAATGTGTCACATATCAAAGTACAAATTGTTATTTTTCTTGATTCACATCTGTTTACAACACAAATTGTCTCCATAAAAGGGAAAGGTCCATTTAAGTGAAGTGGAGTCTTTGTGCTCCTGACAACAGATTTCTGAATCGGTAACAGAAATAATGAGTTTGTTGATATTAGCATATGGGATACTAACAAAAGTTCACTATCCTGCATGCCTATTAAATAATGAAAATCACTTCCTGATGAGCCGAGGCATCTCCATCCTAAATATTATGAAAGAGAAAATGGATCATTAAAGTAATTGAAGTGACTGTACCATTTTTTATACCTCAATCTGTCATTTTAGTTGTGATGTCTCTCTAAAATCAAACATAAATACACAAACAATCACTTCCTCCTGCAGCACTTCAGAGCAGTGACAGCCATTGCTGCAGCATTTCACTGGAAATCATCCATCTGCACAGCAATTACCCATCCATCACATCCTGTCATGCTCCGTGTTAGAGAGGACGATAATGTGTCCGACAGCGGAGCTCTTATAAAACTGACAACTCTGTCTGTTCCCTCTCTAATACAGCACACACACACTTTGTCTAAATAAGGACACATTACTCATATTCTGCAGGGTTTGTCACAGTATCTGTGTCCCTGAATGGGCTGCAGCAGCAACACAGCTCCTCCACATTCACTACAAGACCTTGAGGCTTTTTTCTCTGCTGATGGAGCTCTAACACACACAGGCTCCCTCTGAATGTTTGAACCACAATTACATTTGGTTAGTCTAAAACAGCCTGAGTAGGAGGAAATAGAGTCATTAAAAGCACTCGTTTTGATTGGTTTGCTTGTCTGTTTAGTGTTTTATTTTTGATAAGGTCTGTTTCACTCTTATTGGGTAAAGGAGAGGCAACATGCTAGTGTTAAAAACCTTACTCCAGCTTTTAGGACTCTAATTAAACAAGTTGCTTGAATTTCTTGTTTAAAGTAGGCAGAGCTATCTATGCTGCTGTTGTGGTCTTTCCAATAGTTTCTAGACTGTGAAGTAAGCCAGATTAAGTCTGCTAATAAGCCTAAAAGAGGAGAGCATATTGCCGAGAGCAAAATTTGTACAGCAGATCAATGCTAATCGATTTTGTTAAGGTAATTCCAGTGGATTTAACTTTATTAGTAGAGCAGTTTATATTGATTTTCATTTAAGTACTGGAAAAATAAAACACAAACAGAGGTCTTTTACACACAAACTGAGGCTGAATTCTTCCTGACTTTCCTGTTCACAAATGTCAGGTGGTTAGAAGGTTTAATGTGGAAGACAGCAGGATGCAATAATAATAATTGATTAACGACAGATGAAGCGTCAGACTCAAGCTGTGATGACAGTTTCTGGCCTCTATTAAAACTACGTGTAGAAATATTTAAAGTATCAAAAAATATGTGGTGAAAAACATACTAGAACATATTTAGGGGAATGGACTTCTTGGCAAAAGCTGAGACAGTAAGGAGTGTAAATGGCATATATATATATATATATATATATATATATATATATATATATATATATATATATATATATATATATATATATATATATATATATATATATATGTGTGTGTAAGTCTACTAAAATGCAGAGTTGAAGAGACAGAGGGCCGTGGCAGCCCAGCATGTTGGGGAGGTGCAGTGTGACTTGGACTCGTGTGCAGTGCCAGAGTGCATGCGGATACAATTTCCAACCACAAGAAATTCTAAATGTTATTTAAGGCCATTTACCTTTGCAACCAACCTACCTGCCAATTGCATGACATGTACAAACATCTAAAAAAAAGAGATATGTATGCATATATTTTGTTCTTTTTTTAGCTTTTGTACATTCTTAGAGTGAGACCAACAGCATTTTTTAAGGTGGACATATTTACTTTAAATCAGGTTCATATATCCATTTTCTATACCTGCAAAAGAGTGCTCTCGATCACTAATGTTGGAAATATCTTTAAATTTTAGTTTACACACACTGAATAGCCCTGATCCACTTCTACTTTCTCTCTGAGGAGCTCTGTTCGATCACTTGTTCCTTAGAGGGGTTATATTTTGCCTGAAATCAGATTCATACATTTGCTTTTGATTAGTATTATTTACTTTTAAAAAACATTTTTGCTCAAATATACCGAGCACCCCTGATGCAGCAGTTTTCTCTCCCTGCCTGACATGCTCCGTTAGGCCCCTTTAAGGCCTGGTGCACACATTTTTATAAATCGTAACTGGTTTATGAAACAGTCAGAGGGCCCACACACAAGGATAATAATGTCAGATTTATCCGTTTATGAATCTAATGTAAACAAATGTGGCTGAAAATGTCAGCTAAATGTGGCTATCAGTTAGCTTCCTATGACATCCTTGGCAACAGCTCCTCTTTTAAAAGTCAGTCATTTATGATCGTGCTGTTTAGACGGTCATGTTTTACCACAGAGCAAGTTAGTCCTTCATTTCTGATGTCCATCTAACTAGTAACTGGCTAAATGGTCAACTGTGTGATAACTGGTAAGTTCAGCACTGCTCAGTACCATATTGTCAATTTCTCTGCATTCATTCAACCCTCTTTTGCATGGGGCTTGCCGCGGCAAGGCAGTAGGCTTAAGCTACTGATAAAACAATGGTAGAGCGTGATACTACTTGGTCTATGTAGGTTGAACACATCGTCAAAAATGATTCATTACAGTGCTGAGTGGATCTTAAACACATCAAAAATGTTTAGTTGTTGTGCAGTTTGTTTAGTAAAATGAAATTTAGTTAATAAGCTTTTGTCGTTTTGGTCTCTGCACAGATTTCAACACAGACTTTAACACTTGATCCATGTTTTATGAACTAATCGGGCTGTCAACAAAGTTTTGTTGAGTTTCCTTAAACAGGTGACAGAGCAGCAGCTAATGGTGTTTTTAACTTCAGGCAATGGTATCAGTCACCAGAGGTATTCATTTTGATAAGCTGATCATGGATTTTAAAACTTGTTTGCTTTTATGATCAGCTAATTGATAGGGATGGGAATTGATAAGATTATATTGGTACCACTGTTATTAACAATCCTACTGATTGATCAAATTCTTTAACGATTCTCTTATTGATTCCTGCAGATTTTTCATGTGGGCAAATGTTGGCCTGTAGATTTTCAGTGTCAACAATGTCAAACACATGTCACAGCATAAATAACTGCTTTGGCAAGTTGCAGGTGTTTCCACTAACTTAAGGTTGTGCAGTAGGCGCCTTTTGTCAATAATTAAGCCACAATTCTGAACCCTGTCAGTGGAAGGACTTGATAAGGGAATTGATTAACAAAAAGACTCATGATATGGATTCTTTGATGGAGCTGTTAACGACTCTCAATGGGAATTGGTTTTTGATTCCCATCCCTACTTAGTGATCAGTCAAGGTACTTCCAGGGTTTTGAATTACCTATCTGAATTATAGAAATAACATGACTGACATGACTTATCGTCCACAAATACAAAATCCAAAGCCCTGCACAGAATATTTTGTGTGTGTGTGCGAGAGAGAGAGTTTGTGTATCCGTTGTGCCAGCGTCAGCAGAGAGATCCCACTGTCTCAACACCTGCCACTTTGACATGAGAACAGCAGCGCCCTGGGAAGCAGCTCTGACCTTTTCCTGGCCTGCAGTAAATGATGCATTATGGCCTCCTGACACCGAAGAGCCCAAAGACACAGACTAACAACAAACAAGTCTAAAAGCACTGTGTCTGCTCTCCTTGATTTGAGCTTACGGGGTTGGAAAATTTTGCTGGTTAGATCAGTTACAGAGCCAGAGGGAGAAAAGAACAGACTGACTGCAGAAGGAAAACCAGTTACCTACTTCACATCACAGTATTACCCCGACAGAGCCACAGAAGAATGTCTCACACCTTTCAGATTTAATATAAAAGTCTGTTTTTATATCATAATGCACAAAAGCAGCATTTTGCTATAACTGAGTCAGTTTTCCGAGCCTTAAGTCCTTGTGGATATATATCATATAAACAGAGGCCTGAGTCAGCTGTGGAGTGGTTTGATATTGCTATTTGTCACAACTGAAGCTGCAGACAGACAGAGACAGAGAGCAGGAGCGCACAGCTCGAGCATGTTGACCCGTGGAAAATGAAAGTGAGAGGGTGGGTTCTGCTTTTATTAATGACCTGTAGGTCACAACTGATCAGCCTGTCCCTGCTGAATCGTGCCTAACAATGAAGACAAAAAAGGGACAGGGGAGAGAATCAATAGGAAGTGACTGATGACATTTTCATTTTCACTGCATTGCCTCATTCAAAATCTATACTGACACATGAATTAGACCTTGTTTGGAAATGTATGCTTGCAATCACATTGTAAAAGCATATCAAATTCTTTATGTATTTATTTATTGAACTATTGATTGGAGTAAATGAAGTGCTAGCTAAATAATAAAACAAAGCTGTCTAAGATACCAAAGAGGACCATCACCAATAGGATTGCTTTGTTCTTCACTGTTAATTTTAATGCCTGTAAATATCGCAGTGGGGTTTATGGCATCGCTCAGCATTTTTATATGTGTGGTTTTTAAGTTTTAAGTCACTGTAAATACATCAGCCACAGTGAAAAACAAGCTAAAAACAGTGCTTTGGTGATGCTGCTTCAGTGTGCTGTTGTCTGTGTAAAGTATCTGGGCTCTAGTGTGTGCCCAGTGTAAAACATTTTTACGTGCAGTGCAGGTGTCTTTCCTATGTTACTCCTGATGCAATCGTCATTTTATTATTGAATCTGTTGAGTCAATGTCTGTAATCAAACAGATCCATCGACCTAAGCTCCAGTCTACAATTATTACGCACAGCTCAAAGTAGAAAGGCCTAATCACATCCTTTGGAGCAGGAAGAAGTGGGAGCTATGAGCAAGAAGAGAGATTAGCATAAATGCTTAGCAGTTTTATCAGATCTGGACTACATTTCTTTATTAAATGAAAAACAAATATCAACTCTAAAAGCATAGAAAGGATATTTTACTCCATTTCTGACATTTTGGTGAGAATTTGTCCTATGAAGTGGCTCAGAAGCACCCCTCTACAACATTTTCTGATTGGCCCATAATAGTTGTGATTGACAGAACAATCATCCAATCACTTGTTGGATATGCTTTTGAGGGGTTCTGCCCTCCCTAAACACTTTCTTTGGGCTGTTGCCCAGGTGGACTAGTGAAATATGGTCGAATGGTCCAACTGGTGTGTCACATTAGTCATTTAATACGATGCACTCAGTCTGTTTGGATGGCAAACAAGCATGCATTCCAGTTTGTGCTCAGAATTGTATTTCGCTAAAAGAAAGACGTGGTCAGGCACAAATGATATTAGTTATTGGTGTTGAAATATGTATGGCAAAAAGTACAGACATTATATAGATTTGAAAAAGCAAATCATGCCAATCACCAACTGTGGTGAAAAAATAGCAAATGAAGGACTCAAACTGCTGTGTGCCGTGCACCTTTACATAAACACACTTGATTTATCAGTGCAGGACTATTAGTAGGGTAGGGAGATATACTGAGTTTTGAACAATGTCTTTATATGATCGTACAAAATATAAGTTCAGATAGTATTGGTCATGTCAATATTGTCGATGACAGTGGGTCACCATAAGGTATGCCAAAGAAAAGACTTAAGCATAATCATTTTTTTTCAGATCTCACATGGAGTGCCACAAAATGCAGTATGATGACTCTGAAAAATGGTGAGCTGCAGCCCCAAACCTCAAGCTTTTACAGCAATGCCATTTAACCTGTATTTTTTAATTGTCTATCTGGAAAAAAAGGACATGATATCTATGTGGAATATCCCCATTCAGCCAAAAAAATCAAGATTTTTACATTGCTTAGCCCCAGCCCTCAGTTTGAATGACATTGGTCACTTGGTTGCTGATGGGAGGTTTTGAAACCAGCCTGCCTTGGTCCCCATTTGCTCTCCTCTTCACTGGTTTAAACAACATTCATAGTGCCTCCGCTGACTCAGACTATGAAAAGTACTGGACAAAACCATTCACTAAAGAAAAGTGATTGTCATCAAAGCTGTTAGCAGTAAACATCTATGACTTTAACAATAGCTACTCCAAACTACTTCACTTTTGTTCTGATGTAGCTGTGCACATGCAACAAGCAGTTTAGTGAATGATTTCTGAGACCTTTTTATGTTTGCTTTCAGCACATACACTGTAAGTGGTTTGGTCATCATGTTCACTTTTAGGGACTTATTTAAACTCTGAGTGGTTCTACAGTACAGACTGTGGCTTTCAGTGCAGGTTATTTCGTACTTCAATGTCATTTCATCCATCACTTCTTTGTGCTGATGTCCCAGCTAAACTAAAACCCGATTTTTTCTTTGTTGAGCAGGAGGCAGCCTCTGTTTGCAAGGCTGTCTGCAGTTGACTAAAAGCAATCACATGGTCAGCCTAATAAGACCTCATGTTTGGCCTTTTGTGTTGTCCATGCCAGCTGTGAAATGGCTTCTCTGGATTAAACACGGCAAAGAAGTTCTTCTGCTGTTGATATCAGTTTCTTTGTGTCAGACAACTCTATTATATACTGCCTTAAAGCAAAGTAGGATCAAACTGCTTGCAGTGTTGTGAAACTTCTGTTAAAAGTAAGCTTTTCATCATTTAACAGCTGCCAAGTGTTGAAGACAACTACGACTAAAATCCCTGCCAAGTCCATGCACGAATACTGATGACTGTGCAAGTCTGCTTAAGGAAAGAAGAACAGATGATTGTCAGGATGTTTGGCTGCATGGGTCCAGGATTTCATATGATATAACCTCAACTTTGATATATAAAGGACTGCACAGATTTTAATTTTACCTATTTTAGATTGGATCTTAGTTTTGGATTGGGATATCTAAGATAATAGAATCAGAAATATCAGAATCATAAACACTTAATTAATCCCCAAGGGGAAATTTGGTCTTTTCAGTTCCACATATACACACTATAGCAGTTATACAGACCTAGGGCAGAACAATTAATTGCAAATTAGATTAAATCGCAATATGGCTTGTTGCAATTTTCAAACTGCAGAAGGTTCAATATTTTTAGCCCAAAATGTGTTGAACATTTTGGCATTGTGATGTAGTTTTTTGCAATTTCATGCCTATTTTTTTTTACCTCTATTCATCCACTTTTTTCCCCACTTTTGGACCATTTTAACCTTTTTTTAACCCCCCTTTACAACTTTATGCCTATTTTGCCCCCATTCATCTTTTTTAGCCACTGTCAGAACCATTTTTGGAATTTTTAAATGGTTTTTGAAATCTAATTTCAAATTTAATTCCCAATTTTGCTGCCATAATCAATTTTCCTAAGCCATTTTTGTTTTTTGTTTTTTTGCCAATTATTCCCTTTTTTTGTGATTTCATACCTTTTTTGCACTTATTAGTAACCTTTTCCGCTTTCATACCATTTTTACCCAGTTTTTACAATTTCATACCTATTTTGCTTCTGATCTGCACTTCTCCACTTTTTCTCAAATCTTTTATCCTTAGATTAATTTAATGTCATATTGCTTTTTCTATAAAAAGATCTACTGCTTATGTTTGTTTAAGAATACATAAGATGAGGAACATTAAAACAATTGCTGGGAAAATCGCAATATTGGGGGAAAAATCGCAATGAGATTTATTTTCTCATATAGTTCAGCCCTATACAGACCTCAAAATAAGATAAGGGTATCAAATATATGATATATGCATGCAGGGGGTCATAAATGAAGGCACATAAACCAAGGGCCTATGCGTGACAGGGGCCTCTAGAAATTGTTATTAGCAAGGAAGCACGAATATTCGGTGACCGAATATATTCGGCCGAATATTGCAAAAAAAGCCATATTCGGCCTTTGGTGGAGTGAGCAAATAACAAGGCCTAATAGCACCACGTGAGGCAATGACGAAATCAAATATGTCTCTGTATGTGACTGTGGTTAAGCAGACTTGTGTCAAAAGGACAATAATTCATTTGTTGTGGGTTTATCCACTTCAGTGCACTCAGGCTTTTTTTTAATGCATGTTTTGTTTAGTTTGAAGACCTAATATGAATGAAAAACTTTTTTTTTGAATAGCAAAGGCTACTGGAATATTAAAAAATGTCATAATATTCAATAAACAATCACTTTCTTTTAGAAACATGTCTAAAAATTATTCTAAGCTATTTATGCAAAAAAAAATATTAAAAAATATATTGAACTGCTTAGCCTCTGCATTGGATTTTGAGTATTCAGTTTTAGGCCAAGCTTTTATATTTTATTCGGCTTCGGCCACAAATTTTCATTTCGGTGCATCCCTAATTATTATTATATTTTACTTATCCATTAGGCCATAGGTTGTTAAATGTTTTGGTTCTGTTTGTATACAAAAATAACAAGCTTTCTTGTTTTTCTTTTCTTGTTTTAATTAAAAAATATTAATTTGCATGTGTTAACTCCCATGGAAAATATGAATTTATAAAAACAGCCTTTTTTGAAAATGTATTAGAGGATATTAGTTTTGTTTATGGTCTTGCTTTACTAAATAGTACTATAAAATGTTTAGGTCTTCAGAAAAATAAGATACAGAGCAGGATAAATGTATAATTTGCCATTTTTTTTATTTTACACAAGTCAAAAAGACCATAGATTCATAAGGGAAGCTTATATAATAAATAAATATATTTCAAAAAGGCATTAAATAACCCAAATGCCAGAAAGATCTGTGTAGTACATAGTTCAAGTCCCATGTATTCTATCATTTCAGTTGAAGCATGTTTTCTTCTAACTTTAAGTGGTGAATTAAATATATATCATATTTATTTACCAGTTTACTGCCTTGCATATGCTTAGTTTGAGAAACTGTTCAGAGCTGGTTTGGGATGGGGCCAATCTGATATATTTTCATGGGGCCAAAACTTTCTGCCCTGATTGCATGTGGTGCATATTGTAAATTATTGAGTAGTCATGTTAATAATTGTAATTTTAATGCCTACCAAGATTTTTATTTTTTTTTGCCATAATCAAGCAGCCCTACATTCAGATCTCACAGCCCTTCACAATGAGACACCAGCTCCCGTCCCTTTTTATCTACAACTGCTGCTTTGACACAAATCCAAACTCTATCACTGGTATTATAGCAATATCACATCCTTGCTCAAGGTTGCGCTGCTTTTCATCTCCCCTCTGCTTCTTTCTTGACTAGCACATTATATACACAGTGGAGAAATATCATGGATAATTAATGCCTCTGAGGCCAACACTAATGTCCTGTATTATATGTTCTGTTAGCAAAAACTACAGAAGTGTTTCATCAGAGTTTTCTTCTGAAAAACTTATTTTTAGCTCTTTATATTCTTGTCTTTGTAATTGAAAAAGATTGCTGCCAAAAAAAAAGAAAAACTTATTTTGCACCATAATAAAGAAACTCAGTTTATGCTTTAATTGTGGGTAATCATTTCATTCAAGGTGGTGCATGTGCATGTGCAAAGTGTCCAATTATCTCTCGTGCATCCTCCTCTTAGTGGCCTTTATACCACTACACATCTGACTGGAGTCCTGCAGCCTCCACTGGCAGTCATTACCCTTCTTAAAGGTCACAGTGGCAACGAAGTGAGATGCTCAGACCTTATATGACTCTTCATTACTGTATATATTCTCGTGTAAACAAATATGGCACAAACAAACCAGCCAGTACATCCATCTTTTTAGATTGAATAATATTGTGCTGTGTTCAAAGGTTGCAATGCAGTCATGGTGCGTTGCCAGTAAATAGCAGCTGCAGGAGCAGCTGGCAGCAGAAAAGCTTGGGTCGGCTTCTTTCACAGAGGATGCTACTCATAGCAAGTTGAGTACAAGTGTAATTAATGATGTCAAGAGGGACTGTTTTATGAGATACGCAGGGCTGTAAATGAACCAGCATGCATTGAGAGGCCCTGAAACTTGTCCTAGTGACAGTGACTCAGCTCTTATATGAATTTTTCTAGAATGGCGTTGAAAGCTCCTGTGAGGAGTTTAAACTGCTAATGCAACAGATCAGAAATTAGAGTGATTCCTCAAACAAGATCATGAGCATCAATTCTGACTATATCATCACTCTGCATCGACAGTCTTTTAATCTACTGCAGATACTAAAATATATTTTCACTGTTAAAAGATGGGCTACTTGATTAAGGCAAAAATCCACATAATGAGTATTCTGAATAACATTTTAGTCCTGATTATTGATAACAATTACCAATTTATTATACATTTGAGCCTGATGTGCATACATGGCCTCAGTGTTGATTGTTTCTTTTGATTTTGACAATTAAGTTCAAGTGGAAACAGCTTTTCTTATTATTAAAATATATTCCTCAAAAGTTTGGAAATGTTATTTTGGTTGATTATGTCTCCCCTTTAATAATCCTAGTTGATATGTTATTTCCAATTGTTGGAAAGCCTGATTAGTCACATTTAAAGTGAGTTATGACGTGAAAAGATCATGCATCAATTGAATGAGCAACAGCGAAACATGTGGGTAGAGCCCAAAAACAAGTGCAACAATCCCTTAAAACTAGAAGCTGGTGTTCCTGTACGCAGAGTGGCAGCATTATCTGGTGACAGCCCTGAAACCACTTCCAAACTTCAGACCAAGTCCCATGAGACTGGTGAAGGCAAGACAGACCAGGAAGTGGGTTTCCCTGGGTTGACAACACCACAGAAGACCAGCACCTCATGTTTTCATCCTGAGGAACTGTAGGCTTTCTGCAAGGGGAAGAGGGGATTTTGGCACTACTACCAACATGTTTTGCTGTATTTCTCAGTTCATGAATGCATAATTCTCACAAGTTATACCTCTTGAAAAGGTGTCTAATTAGTCTTTCCAATGATATAAGAAACAACACTAATTGATATTTATAAAGGGGAATAATAATCAACCAAAATAACTTTTCCAGACCTAATTCGAGTATATACATTTAAGTGCAACTCAGAATGAAGACTTACTCTAAAATACAATAAAATCCAAACAATGAACATCCAAACAAGAATTATGAATATAGTTTTTCCATAGTTATGTCTGTATTTAAACATTTAAGTAATAAGTGTGATTATCATCTGAATCTGTGTGCATGATTACATATTTTGGTGGCCATTGACCTTCTGACTAACCTCTCAAAACTCTGTTTACTCCAAATGTGTTTGTCATTGAATCTATTTAAGAACTGATGGATGTAGCAAAGAGTTATTCAGCCTTGGATGGATAAGTGCTGTGAATGTCTTTTTGCATGCAGCTCATGTAAAAGGAGCCAAACATCCATATTGTGTTTCTATGATTTCCATCATTCCCTGTATATCGATAGTATTTCCCTTTAATCCATTTACTGAGGCTTATTAGAAGCTAATAACCGTCCTTTCCTCTTTTCTTTTTTCCAGATTTTCCGCCGAGCAGACAAAAATGGTGAGTAAATAGAACATAACATGATGAACATTGCGACAGAATGCATGCCTGCAGTTTCCTCCCATCTCATTATTATGCCTCAAACAATCAGGGCGGGGAAATAGCAGATTTGCATGAATGCCTCATGAAGTAAAGCTCTTTTCCTTTTCATGCTTCAACAACTTCCCTCGCCCAATTAAAACGATGCTGAGATCCTGGGTTATAGCCACGTCTGAAAGAACATGTCACACAAAATAAATCACCTCTCTGTTGGTGCTAACACAGATGACTTGGTGTTGTTTACAGATTAATGTGAGTCATGTTAGGGCAGGCTCAGCAATCCTCTTCATGATGTGGCTTTATTAGCCAGAAAGATTAAGGTACCCAGCTATTCATAGTTTTTATTATTTATCCCTCATACCCCAAACTTGTAAATTGACTTGTTTTCCAGAATGTGTTTTTTACCATCAGGAAACAAGAAGTTGAATCACTGGCCTTTGTATCTGTAGGCTGGCTCAGTTAAAGGCTGAAAAAGATTAATATCATATTTTGGTTTAGTTGTGTCAGGCCGGCAAAAAAAACATTGCATATTGTGCAAAAAAAATGTCTCACTTTTAATCTATCTGCATAAATTTGGTGAAGTCTTAAGTTCAGCTGTGTCTGCAATCTAGCCCGAGCAAACATGTTTGTTATCTGTGTTGGTTATTTCATTCTTTGCCAGGTCTCTCTGACAATCCATACAGTGCACTGCATCTTCAAGAAAAGTGATGAAATGCATTTTCATACAATTTGATGGAGATGCCATAATTCGATCAGGTTAGATTTGATAGTACTTTATTAATCCCTTGGAAAAACTTCCTCAGAAAAATTGGTGTTTAGTAGGGCTCGGTCTTTCCAGCTACCCTACGATTGTATCCCGATACTAAGGCCACGATACGATATGTACCCCGATACACATCAATTGTGAACATTGACTATGCTTTTAACAGAGTTCCCAGCAACTTTTTTTATTGCAAGAAGAAAAAAAACAAGGATGAGTTTTAAATAATTCTTCAACTTAAGAACTTAAATTCAGATCCCCAAAGATGGTAGACTTCAGTTTAAATTTGAAACGTGTTAAATCACGTAGCTTGGCGTCTACTTTGAACTGTGCCATTGTTAATATGACCCAAAGTGTATTTAGAACAACTGTCCAAACATTGAGGTGGTATCGATTCTGTAGAATCCTTATCGATACACCTATCCCCAAGAAGTGCATGACGATACAGGTCTAATGTTTAGCTGCAGTTCGGTAATACAGATTAAAAAAGATACATCCAAAAACATATATAAATAAACAAAAATAAAAATAATAAAAATAAAATAAAAATAAAAACATGTGGCTACCGGCCTGCTGCTCACCCTCCCATCCTCTGTCTTCCTGTTACTCCTCCTCCCTCCCAGTGAGGAGTTGTACAGTCTGATGGGCTGAGGGACAAAGGAGTTTCTCAGTCTGTTGGTCCTGTACTTAGGAAGGAGCAGTCTTAGGCTGAAAATAAAGGGACATGAGGTGATGTGATGTGACTAAATGTGATCTGATGTAAGGCATCACCATTGATCCTGTGATATTGTACCATTTTGTATCAGTTTTTTTTTTGCATCATTATCTTTCTTGCATCATTTCATATTGTGCTATATCTTGCACCATAATGTACTTTAAAGGGCAAGTCAAGTATTTTGAAGTAGGACTGTATGGCTTCTGTGCACAAGCTTCATCTTTAAGTAGCTCTGAGTGTGAGCTTCCCATATTCCTGCTTAGTCCCGCTCTGTTTACATTTACCTAAAGGATGGCAAGATTCTCAAGGTGCCTGCAAGATTTACCAAAATCAAACATCAGTGATGAACAAGGAGCCTAATTTCTTGGTTTATTTTTCTTAAGCTTCACTTCCAGTGAGCCCACGCCTGACCATGACTTGTTGGCACGCACTTCACAGTCAAAACATGCAACATGGCCGCCTGCTTGACTGTGTTTGTATCATAGCAGTCCATTTTATTTGACCAAAGCTATAAAAAGTAGATGGATAATGATGTATGAAGGAGGATTGTGTTGGAGCTTCTACCATTGTGAACAGATGGTCCTGAAGTAGCTGTGGTAATTTTAACTCCTAAATTAAAAGTGGAAACTCTCCAAGTCCTCCTTTCCTTTACAGAATTAGATGGACTCGTATAGTTTCTGCTTAATCAAAGTGAGCACTGGGTTATAGCCACTCGATATTCAGTCTGGCTTGACTTCCTTGGCATGCTTTTGTTAGAACGTACAGAATAAACACACTGTCATACTCACCATCGATATGTTGTGATTTCATGCTGTTTAAATGTGCTGTTTTTGGTATGAAAAAGCCATAACCTGTTCATGCATGACATCAATTTACAAAGAAATACTTTTTAAAATGTTGTTTATTTTTTTCAAACAAGCTAAAAATCATGTTCATTTTTTCAATGTTAAATTTTGAGAGAGTTATAAATCAGTCCACTGCAGGGGACACAATGCATCAACGGTATAAACAGTAATTTAGTGGAACTTAGTAAAGATCCACAAACAAATGACTTTGACAAACTGCTGTTTAATCAAACTATTCACTTGTGATTTACACCAAAATGTCAAATATGAACTACATTATGTGAATTCTGAAACAGCAATAATATCAAAATAGCCTTCATCGGCTATTTTGGATTTAAGATGCAATATCTTGAAACGGTAAAAATGTGCAAAGATAATGTTTTTATGAAACGTAAGACAAGGGTTTGGGAATTTACCTGGTAGTTGGACATGGTGCTGCAACCTAAAGGGGTATAAAATTTATTCCAAATATACAAATATCTGTCCACTGTCATGGACACCATGCATGAAAGGGTTGATACAAAACCAAATGGGTTTCCCGTCATGTTACACACAGTACAGGACAAAAGTTTGGACACACCTTCTCATTCAATGCGTTTTCTTTATTTTCATCACTAATTACATTGTAGATTCTCACTGAAGTAATGATGGCCACTCGTTTCTCTTAACTTAGCTGATTGGTTCTTGCCATAATATTAATTCTAACAGTTCTCTAATAGGGCTGTTGGCTGTGCATCAGCCTGACTTCTGAACAACACAAATGATGGTCCCAACCCCATTAAAAAGGCAAGAAACCCATTAATTAACCCTGGAAAGGCACACCTGAGAAGAGAAAACCATTTCAGGTGGCTACCTGTTGAAGCTCATAAAGAGAACGACAAGAGTCTGAAAAGAAGTAATCAGAGCAAAGGGTGGATACTTTGAAGAAACTAAAATATGAAACAGGTTTTCATTTATTTCACACTTTTTTGTTAAGTACATAATTCCACACATGTTCATTCATAGTTCTGATACCTTCAGTGAGAATCTACAATCTAATTAGTGATAAAAATAAAGAAAACACATCGAATGAGAAGGTGTGTCCAAACTTTTGACCTGTTCTGTAGATAGCTTTCAGTCAAGTGACACTGGTCACTGTAAAGTAAAATGATTTTTCCCATGTTATGTGGCTCCATATCACAAACTACTTTGACCTCTTACAAAATGCAGTGGCAAGCCAAATAAAAGAAAACAAGACTAACAACTTGTGACATCTTCTGCTGAGGTCAGCATCCTGGAGTTAATAGCAGTGGGAACGGGAGAGTTTACAGCGAAGCAGGAGCTCCATATTCACACAGAGCTTTGTGCCTCCTGCTGGTTCAGCTGATGCTTTTCTCTACCTCTGTCATCAGGACTTAAACCACTGAGGAAAATTAACACCATGCAGAAAACAAGTTGACTTTAAGATTGAGAATGAATCAACAGAATCATCTGGGGAGTGCTAACTGAGGTCATAAACTCAGAGTCAGGGTAATTTCCAAAACACTTGAGTTCAGACTTCTTTTGTAACAAGTGGAGCTCCTCCTGCCAGCCATCAGATGAGCTGACCCCAAGTAAATCTGTATTCAGCAGAGACAAATACGATGAGGACAGATTTATGTTCTTGGCATCTATGGGGTTGTTGCAATCATAAATTCTTATTTTTAGTCTCTTTGTCTGTACCTGAATGGATACAGTCTCTGTCTATAGCACTCTAAGATAACACTTATTATGAACAGGCGCTACAAAAATACAGATTCATTGATTAATAGTATTTAACAGTCTGTGTGTACACTATAATGACAGAATTCTGACATTGTGATAGCCACTATTAATTTTTTTTACCAGCAAATCAAAATATGACATTGAATTTTTCAATATATCAAGCTTTCTGACATTCACCTGCCTTTCACAATACATGATGTGAAGTGTCATTCTTCTTGGTATATTTATCCCACACAAGCACAAATCCCTGACTTTGTATAGTTGTATTTTCTGAAGGTTTCAGCAGAGACTTTTTTGTCCTTTTGTGTCCAGTGTAACAAAACATAACTCTCCTAGCTGATTGTTGTTGTGCCAAAGTCCTTGGGGGCTCTGCTGGTTTGGAAATCAAACAATAGAATCAAATGGGTTTGTTGGAGTTTCAATTTGTCTTCGTACCCTCTGGATTCTCCTGCACTGCGATACATCATCAGCCAGTGTGATAAAATTCATTTTGGGAGTTGTGTTACAGTTAGATTACTTTTCTCTGGTTTATTCGCTTCTTCTTGAGCTTTCACTTCTAATTTATTTGACTGATTGTCTTGACTTCACCTGCAGGTTTGAACAAGTCCCTGGAAATGTGACTGAGCCAATTTCACTCAGGCATGGAGCAGAGACCAATGCAGTCTTTGTGGCATGATTGGATTCCTTAAATTATCCGTTTTCTTTAAAATTGTCTCTTCAAATGTTAGTCTGTGGGTTAGATAATGAGCAAACTCAGCTACTTCTGAGTTTATTGGAAATATTTTACCATTAATCCTGTGAGGCTGATGTGGAGTCCCTGGGAGTTTTTCTTTCATTGTTTCACTTTGACTGCCTTCTGTGTTATAGTTTTATTGGCTCTAACCCACTCTGTAACCACATCACTCAACCACGCAGCAGCAGATCTGCATTTATTACCCGTGCAATGAAAGCTAAGCCTTATGGAGAGCTTTCTAGACATGCTGAGATGTTTCATATACTGTATATTAGTTGTGCTGCTATATTAAGGATTTAATGACACAAAATTCGTAATTAAAATTAATGAACATAGATAAAGACAATGGGTCAGCTTTTACAGCCTTAAACTCTTTTTACACCTGGGACTGTTTTGTGAATCGTCACGATGCAAAAAACTTCCACCCTTTCATGCAAAATCAAGTTTCAGAAAAAGTGAATTTAAGCTGCCTGGACCATAGAGTGCAATGATAATTCAAAAAAAGACCTTGAATCTCAAAAATCACTCCCGGCTCATTTACTCCTTGGGTGATAGGAGGAAAAAGAACATGCTGACAAATCATATCTGACAAAACTGCTTTTGAAGCTGTTAGCATTGATGCTAATCTCTGTATGAGCATTCACTTCCTGCTGTCATCTCACTCGTAGCTCCACTTCCTCCTGCTTTTAAGGATGCTAATTGGGTCGTGCTGCTATGGGCTGCTCAATCTCTGTGGATTGGATCTTGGCAAGATGGAGCGCCATCATTACAGACATTGAAACAGGCAGATCCAGCTGCACTGCAAGGTTACCACAGATTGGCCTAAGGTTTGACCCCCAAACACAGTTGTTCGTATAAATTCAAGGTATTGCTCTGGAGATATAGTTGTTTATGAAGCAGATATCAGGAGTCCCCTCTCTTGTTTGATTGCTCTTGTAGATGCTTATGTAATGCAAAAATCATTAGCAAAAAACTGTCAGCTGTTGACTAAGGCTGTATGTGTCTATATATTCTAATCCATATGCTCTGCTTTTACAAATAGAATTTTTGTTAGTGTTATGATATAGAGAATTATCATGTTAACCGTTGACCACTGATTACTGCTGTCAACACCTGCAAATGATAAACCCCCCTTAATCAGGCTTTAAATTTACCCTTTTATACTGTATGTTATGTTAAACATCTGTAGATATGAATATCTGTCAAAACATTCAGAAAAACATCTGATCTCCTTACTGCTCCAAATTCAACCATGACTCATTTTGTTGGTTGGTAACTAGCATCCCACAATGCAAAGTGTGACCAGTGGGCATGGCATTTGTTTGCCTACACATTGGGAAAAGCAGGCTTTGATGAACAGCCCTGCATTGGTGTGTTAGTCAGCTTCATTCACATTAATGACTTGTGAAAATGAAAAAAAAAAAGAAAAATGCAACGAAACATGACTTTATCATCTGAATGGAAGTAAAGGAAACAAACTGTTATAACTTAAATACAAACATAAAACTAAATAAAGTTTAATAATGTCCCTCAGCTTCATTTCTACAAATACATTCATCCAGACCTGCTGCTCCAGCAGCACACAGACAATTGAAAGGAGGAAATTGATACTTCTGAAGAAAGTGAAAGATCTAATCAAGCAGATTTATTCTGGCCAAACAAATAGCACTCTAATGAAGCTGGAGGTCACATTAAACTTGTACAAGAGAAGTGGGGCTTAAATTCAGGGAAGATTGATATAACCTTAATGACCCAATTAGAAAAAGGGCCACTTCACATTAAACCCTGTCCATTTACTCTGCACTCTCCACAGGCTTCGATAGTTCATCTAAAATGAATGGGGAAATACTCTGCTGCAAATAAATTTACTGCCCCATCAAATCTTCCTGTCTCACAGCAGCATCCTGAGAGCATTATGTGCCTGACATATCACATATATTTGGAGGTAAATTCATTTCCCACACATGAGATTTAAATAGTATGTAATAACTCTGCCTCGGCTCAACTGTGGCCATGACTTCTCTTCATCCAAAGACATTTATGCTTCTCTAACAACAGATGAAATAAGTTGGCAAAGCAAATCAAAATGGAGTGGGCAACAGCAGGAAGTTGTTGCGGGTACAGCGGCGGCAATCAGTGCGACTCTGAATGGCAATTACTCCTCAACAGCTCTTAACCTTCAACACGAGGAGCCTTGGACGTGATGAATTGTTCTGTGGCTCGCAGCCAAACACATTCACTGTGAGATTTTTATGGTAATGAGCTCTGCTGAGAGGACTGTCATCACTGAGGCAGTTATGGAGAAGGGATGGAGGAGAGGGGGGAGGTGTTGATATGAGAAATAAAAAAGAATGAATATTAACTGCTCTACAATCACTGCTCTTTAAGTGCAAACGTGGGATCAAATTTGACTATGATATAAACAATATGAAGATTAAGAGTTCAGCTGTGAAATGTGATAAGTAATGTAATAAGAATTGATTTATCTCGGAAACATTCATTGTTGAAAGCGATAATGCAAAGAATAGAAAGCACAATTTGAGAAATATCTATTACTTTTATTGGCTGAATGGAGTCAGATGAGAGCAATTATGAAAAAACAATCACAGCTTCAAGGCCACTTTATGAATCTGAAGCTGCATCAGTTTGTCTTCATTACAGCTCGTCAATGCTTTTATAAACAAAGAGCCAGATTAGATCTTTATGTATTCCCCTTCAGGTAATTGTTCTTAATATATCTTAGCAGTTAAAGAGTTGTTTTTGGTCTATAAAGGAACAAAATAATACAGCCGACCAAAGACACATAAAATAAGAAGACACTTTCACAAGAGAGAATAGAATATCCTGAAATAGACTTGAAAAGACTCAAAAATAGACAGGCATATCACAAAAAAGAAAAAACAAAACGAGATGCATTAAAAACACAGGATAATAATGATTAATGTTAAAACTGAACCTGGTTGACTCTTAATATGACTAGGAGGGCTAAAACCGCAAACCTCCACCAAGGTATTTCTGACATTAGCAGATGAATAAGTTTCATGTGTCCTTTTGCACAATGTTAAAGGAGACATATCATGCTTGTTTGTCCTTTTCACTATGCCAGACTGGGATGCCTGTAAAGCATTTCTGCCCTAGTACAAGTCATTTAGTTCCTTCATTGCCCCACAATAGAGTTCTCAAAATCCTCATTTTAGGCCATTATCAAGCTCTCGTTGAAAAGCTCGGATCTCAGACTGACCTACAGTTACCTCGCAACGTCACAGCCCTTTGTGCTCTGATTGGTCAGTTCTGTCAGAGCTGCCGAGAGGGTTGAGCCAGCCTGTCCTTCTTCTTCTACTGTATTTTCCGGCAGGCTCGAAGCAGCGACCGCGTATTGAGTCCCCCTACAGGCCAGAGCTGGTAATTAGTGAATGTGAGCTAGGGAGCTATAAACTGCTGCTGGTGGATGTGTTCCTCGGTGACGGTTTTGTGGCTAACGGACATCACAGAGGAGGAAGTGTTTTATCAGATTACTCCAATAAAAAGAAAGGTAGCTCGCGTCGTCACGACGATTTAAATCTCGCGGACATCTCGCAATGTTGCAATGCAATGTTTTCATATTTATTATATTATATGTAAGTATTAAATCATGCATCAGTATGATATGTCTCTTTTAACACATGAAAAAAAATCCTGAACTGCACCTGGATTCAGACCAAACTGTGGTTACTAGAAGTGCTCCAGGAGCACAAACCTCCACCGAGGCATGTCAGTAACTGTTTTCCCGACCTTCCAATGTTAGCAATTCTTTAAAAAAAAAAAAATCTGAATTCAAATCACCATCAAAACAATGCTGCCTTATGCAATGACCAACATTCCCTAAAAATGTAATCAAAATCTCTTCATAACTTTTTGAGCTATCTTGCTGAAACACAACCTCCTGGTAGGAGTGATAAAAAAAAAAGTTAAATAGCGACAAACAGACAAAAGACATGACCAATAAATTACTTCAGCCAATCAAAATTGCACTCAAAAACACAAATATGTAGAAAAAAGAAATCAGTGAAGTGATTAAAAAATAAGATAGGGCAGAGGCAGAGTAGTAAAACCATCAAATAAAAATTTTTATCAACATCCATGTAGTTAATTACAATGATTTACAAAAAGGAATTTACTACAAAGAAGTGTTTCGTGAGCACAAACCTCAAATAAGGAGAGCTGCCAAATAAAATGTTCTTAGATCACAAAACACTAGAATGTAAAGGTGATGTGCTGAATCAGAAAGACCTTATGAGCTTCTATAGTGCTCATTGAGCTGATGTAACCACATTAAATTGCTCCAAGCATTCAGGACCATATGGAGGAACTGCAAGTTGAGAAAATAAAGACTTTGCTCTCAATCAAACACTCATTCAAAACGTCTTCTTTTCTTATTTAGAGGCACAACATGTCTGCTTCCTCCTTCTCTCAGTCCCACAGTGTGTCAGTAGGGATGTCACTTTCCCAAAAAATCAGATTCAAACGGTTATCAAACATACACACGAATAAAAGATGTTTGACTCCTACTAACCCGGCAGCAATACAGACATGAAGGTTTCCCATTACATTGTTTTGCTATTTAACTCTCCTAAGGCCACACCTGTGTAGCATGTCCTTGCATGTGAATCTTAAATTCATGTCAGCGATGGCTTTTCTCTGGCCTTTTTGGTCGGGGCCTGCTGAGGAGGACCTGTTTGCACTTGGGTGGAAGGCTGACAAATGTACCAGCAGATGTTGTTGGGATGAGGAGTTGGTCAGCTGCTTTGCACATTGGCAGAGTGGAACCCAAAGCTGTTTAAAGGTTTACCTGTCTTTCATTTTCACACTCCCTTCATTTACCCACCCTGATTTGACAAACCAATTGGTGAAGTATCTTCACTTGTGATGCTTAAACACAAGAGATACTGTGTCCTTCACAGCACTACACGCTGAACTGCCCACATCAGAGGCATCAATAAAATCAGCTTGGGTCCATATAGAAAGGCAGAGTGGACTCCACTCCACTCCACACAAAGTTAAAGTTGATATTGAGGCATTCAGGAGGATAAATGCTCTATGAATGGCTCTGAAAGCAGAAGAAACAAAGCTCAACAGGACTCTGCTTGAATGCTGATGCTGCTCTGCGCCTTTAAGATGTGAAAGGTACTTGAAATTTTACTTCAGTGCCCTTGAAGTTTTTTTATTTAACTTTTTGCCTTTCTTGTGCAAGATGGACCAGTAAAAGTGTAAAATCCCCGGGATAATAGGCCTTCTTACATAACTCCAACAGGGTCACTGCTTAATTGGAAAAATAGTCGAGAGATAAGAAACCATGTCTTAAGTATTCACAGAACATAAAGCCACTAAAGGTTGATCTTCAAGAGTGCTTGAAATTATTAGATTTAAATAAACTGAACTAATTTTTGGTCGAAATTATTTGATATTTTTTGACAGCTACTTTCATTAGTTTTTCTTCAGATGTAAAAGCAGTGTGAGAGATTTTAATGAACCTCGCTCGCTCCCTGACATCTGCTCCATTGAGGTGGAAAAAAGCAGCGTGCTTCAGACAATTACTGAGCTGGAGAATCATGGAATAATAGGATGTGCAATCAGAAAAATGCAGCATTCAGGCTTTAAGCTGGATAAAGAAGCTAAAAGGCGGCACATAGCACAGATTTGCTCACAGATGGCCTGGTGGTGGAGGGACACCTCGAAGTAGAGCATGGATGCTAAGAATACCAGAATGTGAAATGGTTTGGCTCTATACTGTGGTACATATAGTAGAACATAAAAGACCCTCTTAGCAGAACTGCCTTCTTTGAAGCTGAGATGCATCCAGGGGAATATGTAAACCACTGAGGATGGGCTGCAAAGGGACTAACCTTTGGATATAAAATTGCGGCCTACTTTGTGTCCTACTTTTCTGGACTTTCTCTCCAGCTTATTTGGTTCTTGTTTACTCTGAGCTTTGTAGAATCTAAATTGTGTTTATAACCTTTTAACATTCCTCTCTTGAACTATTTGCAATAGTACCCCTCAGTATCTGATTGGTATTAGTCAGATTTTGTGACGCACACTTGTGTTCAAAACAAGTTCTTTTAAAAAGTGTATACCCATTCAAGGGATGTTAGATGTTTTCAAAATTTTCATGATTTAATAATTTTAGACACTTCAACATATTTCCTGCCATCTCAAGTGAATTTTTACTAGCAGCCTCTCTCTAACCTGACACATCAGATGGATTTTTTAAATACATTTGACGAGTCCATCTGTTCTTCAGCCAATAGAAAGTGTTTTAGGCTGAATGTTTTAAGAAGTATATCCAGCAGGCAGTGGTGGACAAGGTACTCTTTTCCATTACTTGAGTGAAAGTATCGATACTCCTGATTATTACTCCAGTACAAGTGAAAGTTGTTAAACTACATTTTACTTAAGTACTGGAGCACCTGCTTTTGAAATTAATTAGTATTAAATGTACATTTTTGTTTTAATGTCAAAACGTTACTGTAATATTGCCACAATGAATTTACAGAACTTAATGACTCAAATAACCTACTAATACATTGACCTGAGGAATAAAATCTTGTAATCTGCTACAAAACCTGTAGAAATACCCATTAAAACACGATTGAATTGACAAAAGGACAAACATTTCTGTTTTCAAGTGAGTGGCACATGCACGGGGTACAGGTATGGCATCATCACTTGAACAAATTGCTCATAGATCCCATTTTAGAGGAGAAAAGATATGTCATCCTCTGACTTCAGAGCTGTACTGAAAAATAACAAGTGACGAGGCCTTCCTGGAAATGCAGTGGAGTTAAAATGTACAATATTTGACTATCAAATGTAATCGGGTAAAGGTTATAAGCTTAAAAAACAGTACTCAAGTTAAGTACAGATACTCAAAAAATGTACTTTAATACAGCACTCAAGTAAATGTACTTTTTTACTGTCCAACACTGCCAGCAGGCGATTGAAAAAACATTCCATCAATCACATTCATTACAGGCCAAACACATAAGGATGCTACTGCTGCGGTGGAAAGTCCAAAACGTGCCGTTTTGTAGAACAAATCATCACAAAAACATGGAGCAAAAATATTATTATATTGAGAATTGTTATTTGTTTTGCAGTCAATAAAGAAATGCTGTCCAGATCTGAGAAAACTGCAACTGAAGCTATTAGCATCTACGCTAATTTCTGTACAAGCACTGGCCTCCTGCTGACGTATCTCTCGAAGCTCCCAGCTCCTCCTGCTTCAATGGACACTAATCAGGCCATGTTGCTTTGAGGCAAGCACAATCAACATAAATTAAAACATGGCAAGATAGATCTGTCTGACTACAGACATCAAGCCAGGCAGATCCAGCTGCATTGCAAGGTTATAGCTACCACTCACGATATCAAAAATGAATGGCAGGGGACACACTTTGTATCACAGCTTATGTGCCATCATAATGTGCTATATTTTGTTGTATGGAAAGAAAGCATAATATATTGGATATGTAGTTTATGTTTGTCCGTTCTGAACTTGTTGTACACCGGATTATTATTTTTTTTTTTGCTCTTGAAATCATTGGTATTTTGTTTGGGTCAACTTCTGAGCACATTTTTAAATTTAACTTGTGACTCAACCTCAACTATGATTCATGGCTTTTACCTTCACAATGGAATTTCCTGTGCGTCTGTGTGCTTTATGAAAGCCATGTGTGTGAAAGGCTTTTATTCATCTAAAGGTTAAAGAAGGATATCTGAAAATACAGTTTTGCCTTTCCTTCATGGTCCCTTGACACTGTTCTCTGCCAAATACACATTCATCAAATTGTGCTTCATTGATTTTAAATGAAACATCTGTGCCGACCTGGCCTCAAAAATGACACGAGACGTGTTTTTTTATTGTCACTGAGGTACAGTGTTTTAATTTTTGTGATATTTTTTGTCCTTCTCTGTTGCTTTAGAGTTCAAGGCCCTGTTATATAATCGACACATTTTGATATGCAGCCCATGTTTTCAGCAGTTTCCATGTCTTTACATCCAGCACCCATGTTGTTTGAATAGAAAATGACCATGTCCTGTTGTTAGAGTAGAGTTTGTCTTCAATGTGGAATTGTTAGGATCAAAACTGGTGTGTTTCTATGCTGAGGACACAGAAACTAGCTGCACCTTCAAACATCTTAACCTGGTCTTAAGCCTAAAATGTATGTAGCATTCACAGTATACTTTTATCATGAAGGTTGTCTTACACACATTAATAGTATTTCATTAATAAGGATAAGAATAAAAAAAACATCCAGTTGAGAATCAATAACAACTAATGGCCCTTTTCCATTAGCCCTACTCTACTCTACTCGACTCTACCCAGCTCTACTCTACTCGCCTTGTGCTGCTTCTCCATTAGCCCCAGTCGCCTGCCCAATGGGGTGTTGTGTCGCTGAGCGGCGGTGACGTCATTTTGAGCGCGACACAACAATCTGTGGCTTTTTTTTCACAAACCGAGTAAAAAAGGAAAGCAGAAGAAGGCTGCAGGTGGCAAGAAGAAATACCCCTTGAGAAGCAAAGGAGAGTTTTCGAAGCTATACAACAGATTGAAGCCGAGGACGAGAGCAATCAAGCTACAAAGAAAAGACGTATGAGGGTAAGCTAATGGTAGCTACTGCTAGCATGCTAGGTCGTCGCGCTCATGACTCATCGATGACGATATTGTCTGACCAATCATTAGCCGGCAGTCGGTGACATCATCTTTTAGGATAGACTCAGCTCGCTTGGAACCAGAGCGGAGTAGGAACTAAAACTAGCTTTTTTTAGGAGGTACCGAACTAGTGGAAACACGCTGCAAATCGAGTAGGGCCGAGTAGAGTAGGGCCAAGGCGTGCTAGTGGAAAAGGGCCAAAAGAAGTCAGAAATCATGACAGATGGGGCAGAAGTGGTCAAATTGTGGCTTGATTTTTAATAATTAGACACTCGTAACAACTTTCAGTAAAAGGAAACACAAATTGCAGAAGCATTTATCTGTTTAGCTCAGCATTAATTATCAGGAGCGTTATGTGGTTTGATATTGTTGCTATTGAGAAACAGTGTAAGCAGACGTTTTTCCACATGAATAAATCAGCAGAAATCGATAAAGTCTTCCACTGATAAGCATAATACTTAAAAGTGCTGGTCAAAGTCTCTCAAACTAAGCATCACATTTTTCATGGAAGTCTTTAAAAAACAAATTTTATTCTTATTTCAGTGTTTGCATATTTTGAAAGATACTTACTGATATAAGTTGTGGTTGGTAATTTGCAAATAAGGTTTAATAATGAACAAAAAGTAATCTTGAAAAAAATAAAGCTTGATAAATCTTCATAAAACCAATATTTTGATACTGACATAGAAAAACGCAATACTGTTTTTTTTCCCATATCGCCCACCTCAAAGAACAAGAGATCACACTTTTATTGTGCATTTGTTTACATCACATGTATAATCAAGGCACACAAACCATCTATAAGTGATGTGGTGCAACATCTGTCTCACGCTCAGTGAGGACAAGGTATCAGCCTCTGACTGTCATCAATGTGAACAACATGAAGTTCATTCAAATACTTTGAATTTTTGGGGAAAGACTCAAAGCTTCAAAACATGGAATGCTACACATGTGAAATGGATGTGTAATTATCCTTTTGAAATGTAAAACAAAGTTCAGAATCTAATTGGAAGGGATCTGATTGTACCAACATATTTTGTCTGCACTCAGACAAGTCCTGTTTCCTCTCAATCAGACAACATCACTGTGCAGAATGTGATTTAATTTTACAGACTTTGATTGAGTTATTTAAAGGATAGGTCTGTTACCATATAATTGGATGAAATACATCCTTCAGAAATAGCTCAATGCTTCCTGAACCACGGCATGAATGATGTGTCTTGTGTTTATAACCTTGTGAGTCTGTTGTGGTTGTTTTTAGAATCCATGATCTACTTGGAGCACCCATGTGTGTTTCTTGTATGTCAGTAGGTCAGACATGAATAATGTATCCATTTAAAGGCATCAGCTGGCATGCTGGTCGGGAATCTCTTTAAAAAATGAACGCTGCAGCAGCTTTAATTTGACGGGAAGAGAATGAGCTAGTGCACGTGTAGGTGAAAGAGATTTTTAGTTTGAATGTAGCAACGATGACTGATGACTTCTACATGTGTTTGCACGAGGGGTTGTGGGATTTGACTGTTGTAGACCAGGGAGAACACGAATATATCAGCAATATGCCAAGCAGAGAGCACATAGGAATGTTCATGGAGCTCATCCCTCGGACCAGGAGTCCAGCTGAAAAATTAAACTTAATATTAAAGTTTGATCACAAAGAGCTGCACCTCACTCTTTTGGGACTGCTTTAGGATTTTTCTACTGCTGCAGGATGTACAAATCCCAGACATATCAAACACGCAAAAGAGAACACACAACTAAGTCCGAGCCCCAAAGCTGTGCCAAAAATGCCCAAATTTGCTCAGTTAAATTGTTCAGGAAGTCGGGGAATAGTAGTTCTTACCTTTCAATTGTGGGCCTTCACACCTTGAATTGCCAGTAGTCTAGAAAAAATTGAAATATCTCATGTAATGAACACACATTGTTGCTGAAGACAAGTAAAAGTATATTACATCCCTTGACTTGTATTCTGCTCTCAGTAGTCAGCAAAAAAACTACTGGGAAGAAAATCAAAATTGTGTTTTTGCCATAAGATATTTTCCCCTAAAATTCCCACCCCTGGTTTGTATGAACTATAATATATTTGTTATGTTTCCATGCCAGAAGAACAGTATTTAGCTGTAAAAACCCAGCCTCTTCATGTTCTGTTCTTCTTAAATGACCTCATGCTGCCTCCCAAACTTGAGACTTTCTCCTGCAAAACAACAAATCAGTGCAGAGCAGCAAAAACAAAACAAGTGAAGTAATATTTTATAAAGCCGTGCAGCACATCATAAATGATAAAAAATTACTGCAGAAGCACGCTTGGTGGAACAAAGATGCTAAGTTTGGAAGACAGAGCTGCAGCTTCTTCATTATCCCCTCTCGCCCTAGATTGCCTCTCAGAGATGCCTGAGACATATTTTGGTTGCATGTGTTGGAATTTAGTGAAGGCTCACAGGTATGAATAATAAAATAAAAAACACGTAATCTCCCCACCTGCCTCTAATCTCCCTCCAACACCATCTGGCACAATCGTCCCTGCTGTTATGTATTTAATGTATGCAAGATCAATACAGCCATGTGTTGCTGAGTATGGTGATTATACTTTCAAATAACTTTCTGTGACTTTAGAACTGTGGTCAGATTCACAACATAAATTGAATGGACTGACCTGAGGTGTTTTTAGTCCTTGAGTGAGAGAGACATATATAAACTATATGATATGTATAGAGGTCTGATGAAACAATGGTAGGATGTCACACTGGTCTATTTGAGGGGCTGGGGTATCAAAACATTCGGGGTAGCTGCTGGCTCCACATATAAAGGAAGAGGTAGAGGCTTTACTGCCACAGGGTTTTTGTCTTGTGTGTAGAGGTGCTCCATCACATGGAGACAACTTCTTTAACACATTAAAGAGCAATGCAAATTTTAAAAAGCATGATGGTGGCACAGCAGGGGTTACACATACCTCACAGCCAGAAGGTGGCTGGTTTGATCCCCAGGCTGGTCAAGACCTTTCTGGGCGAAGTTGCATGCTCTTCCTGTGCATATGTATTTTTTTCCGTGGCACTCCGGCTTCCTCCCACAGACCCAAAGCATGCTCATCAGGTTGATTGGTGACTCCCTTAGGTTGTGAGCATGAATGATTGTCTGTCTCTCTATGTATGCCTCTTGTCCAATGTCAGCTCCAGATTTGAAATATATGTTTAGCAGTAAGATCATGTCATATGGACTGAGGCTGTGTTATTCCAGGTTGGTGGCCCAGGTCTTGGTCCTGCCTGTGGCTCCTTTCTGCATGTCACTCCCACATCTCTAGGGTTCTATAAAATCTGTTATAATGGAATCAAGGTCAGAATCATGGAATTAGACATTAAAGGTGTAGTCAGCGATGTGGGAGAAAACGAGTGGAGAGGTTGTTGATAAACGAATTTAGACCCGCCTTTCCCTTCATACCTCACCCCTGACTCCACCCCTTAAAGCTGATGGACATGCATCGTCATGGAAATGGCCGTAGAAACTGCGAGGCCGACCAACGTAGCTAAGGTAACCCCAACTCGTCAGACAACTCGACTGCCATTATTGAAAACATCACAACAACAGTACATTTTGGCGGATTAGACAATGAGATGTATGCCTGATGGCTGTTACTGTTGTGTGAAGCACCACAAAGCTAATGTTGCTTACCTATTCAGCAGACAGACGGCGACATCCGCGTCCCTTTTCAGGTCTTTAAATTCGCGGAGTTTCCTCCACCTTCGGAAAGCAACACCAACGTTGACCCGGGTCTTCGTTCTTTCATGGTCATAGCCCTTCTTTTACACTTTTCACTCCTCTGACCTTTTTCTTTTGGGCTGTTTTTCAGCCATTGCTACTGCACATATTGTATCTCTCTCTTATGCTAACTACGCACGCTACACAACCTACAACTCCCCCTCCCCCCTCTGTCTGATCTGCGCATGAGTATGATCGCCCCCTGGATGTGGGGGGTGTGTACCCTGTTTTGGTGACTCGGCCTGAGCCACAGTATTTACCAGCTGAAATTCAGAGCCAAGGCTGTGTATTGAAACCGGACTTTTTTTCAACATACTATCAGTGGTGACATCTTGTGGATGGAGAGGAGAAATTCGGTGATTTCAACAAAAAGCAGAATAGCACTGAAGTGGCCAACATTTCGCGAAAGCCTTTTTTTCTGAATAAAAAAGGAACATATCTTCTCAGGAAAATGCTCAGAGGGGGTCACTTAGTCTGGGGACAATGCACACTTGACCTCCCCTCATTAACAATGCAAAAATGTTGTAGCACTGCTGAGACACTGGCTAAGTTGGCAAAGAAACTTCCGGCTAACTCCAAAGTACAGGGCAGAGCAGTCTCCCAATTATTATGTGTCAGGCGCTAAAATTTTCTGCATATTTTTTAGATTTTATAGGGCTCTACATCTCCTTTAAAACATTTCTTTATACACTCTCTTAAAGAACAACATCATAATTAATAATAAAAAATTAGAATATTTTTTTGAAATGGAAGAGTAATATTTTAATGTGAGTCCTTACGGTGTGCTCTCCTCTTAAAATTGTTGTTTGATTCTTTAATTTTGGTTCTTCCTAAAAGTATGAGGATATTCCTAGACTGTCAATAAAGATTTTCATGTACAGGGTGACACATTCACACAGTACTGACCATCTAACAACTAATTCCTGATTTTCCTTCATTATCTTTGTCTTTGTAAGGAAAGGGGCTAAACATAAAGGGGAACATGCTCATGTGGGTTTTGCGGTCACCTTCTGTCACAAGGGAGATATTTAACCCAGAACTGTCAAAGAAAATAGGAGAGTCTGCCAGTTCATCATTAGTCCATCAAACAGATGATCAAGAGTGTCACTTCTGAGCAGAACTGCTGTCTGTCTCATTTGGCACCCCAGATACAGGAAGCTGTCCAAAATGAAACACTGTGAGAAGAAGACAAAAACTTCTGGAGGGAATATCAGTCATACTGACAACAGATGGCATCAAAACATACATAAATCTGCTCCAGCTAAAGGAGACTATAACATCTAGAAAGCATGTGTTACAGGGTTTGATACTCTAAATAAAAGCTGCTCTAAAGTTCATCTGCAACATGATTAAGAACAATTTGTTGGCTACATTTACAAAGGTCCTATTGTTCCCTCTAACAGAAAGACTGAGCTCAGAGATTGGTGGGCATATTGAAAGAAGGATTTGACTCATTTGTGATTATGTTTAAACTACATCAATCTTGTAGTGCACTCATCAAATAACAGCTAAAAGTAAAAAAACACTAACCATTAAGCCAGTGTCTAACAAACTCTTTTCATGTCTATAAACTATGACCAAGCTAGAGGCTGACACTTAAAGTGATATTTCGGGATGGAACAATTTGGGTCCTATCACAAGGTTTAGGGCATAAATTACTCCTACAGCAGTGTTTCTGTGCAGCAGAAGCCCAGGGCGCTAGGACCAAACATCCCCTTCCTCCTCCGGTCCTGCTCGTCTGCCGATTCCTCTGCAGTCACACGGGGCCATATTTTACTTGACAAAAAACACAAATAAACGGACTCCCACCGAACAAATCTGATATCAGTCTGCATTCACGCTTTATTTAGAGAATTTTCAGCGTGTTACTTTCACACAAAAACTC
Source organism: Scarus forsteni (assembly GCA_036419115.1). NCBI lineage: Eukaryota > Metazoa > Chordata > Actinopteri > Labriformes > Labridae > Scarus > Scarus forsteni. Next base: position 7,126,332 of record JAZDUH010000468.1, read on the forward strand.
AGCTAAACAAGGCTCTAGTTCTCATAGCGGCGTGAAACGGCCTCCGCTGCAGAGCGGAGCGGTGGGAGTCCGTTTGTGTTTTTTGTCAAGTAAAATATGGCCCCGTGTGACTGCAGAGGAATCGGCAGACGAGCAGGACCGGAGGAGGAAGGGGATGTTTGGTCCTAGCGCCCTGGGCTTCTGCTGCACAGAAACACTGCTGTAGGGGTAATTTCTGCCCTAAACCTTGTGATAGGACCCAACTTGTTCCATCCCGGAATATCACTTTAAGCTGGCTCTGTGGATTTAGGCTTGTTCTAGACGACGTGTGGTCACAGACCTTGTGGGCCTAAGTGTTGCTTGGGAAAAAAAAGTTACCACTGACAAATGGGATCTTAATGAACTGGTATGCAGAAGAACGTTTAAAGATGGAGTCATGAATGGAAGGAGGGAAGGAGAAACTATTGTGGAAACTGAGGCTACATTTACACATACACTCCTGACTTAAATACGCAAAGATCTTTTCTTTGCGTTTTCAAAGTCGATCTGCGTTCAGACGGAGACGCATGAAACCGCTGTAGCGTGCATGCCGGTTCAGTAGATGGCAGTGTAGATCTGCAGAGGGGCAGTGCTGCTACAATAGACATACGAAAAAGGAAAACTTCACAAACAACAATGGTGTGTGGACGCACAGAGACGCAGGAGTTTCTTTTCTGTACAACCAATCAGCTCAGACAACAAATCTGTCTTGATAACAAACCGAGCACGGTAAGCAGCTCATGTGTTACTCGACAGATAGCTGAAGTTGTTGTTGTTCCTGGTATGTGCGTCCAGCCTTTATGTGAAAGAGAATTGCGCATGCGGTGACGTCAGCGTTTTACACTGAAACGCTCTGATATGGTTGTACAAGGCGCTGCATGGAGAGTGTATTCAAAACTTTCCACTCTGGAGCCCGTTTCCAAAAGTTATGTTTTTGGACAGTAACTTTAATATTTCTGTCCGCAAAGAGTTTCTATGTAAACCCAAGGCCAAAACGCAATAAAAACTGATCGGATCTGACCATATTCGACCCTGTGTAAATACAGCCTTAGTTGCAGGACAGATAACGAGTTACCAGGTGGTGCAGATCCACAAACTGTGAACCCATGTCTATGAACTTGGAGGTCTATTGCTGTCACCAGTGGGAGTTATTTACCTTACATAAGAACTCTTTAATTATTTAAAGTCTTTAAACTGCTGTCGTGTGTCATAGGCCTGATCAGTAAAATGGGCACCGAAAGTATGATGTTCTGTCATTGGGAAGTGTAAGTCCTGATGACCATGATTAAATCAACAGGTCAAATTCTATGTCAGAATTTGGTAAAAACTGAATTTTTGACCATTTCTTTTGCCTATTTTTGCATCTGGGATAAATTCAGGGGCAAACCATCTTCATAATATCCAGGGAAGTTAGATTTATATCAGTTTGTGCTCCAGTGATCACTTACTGACTCTGCCACAGCACTCTCACCTGAACAGAAGAACCGTAGGCTTCCTTCAGGGGAAAAGGGGATTTTGGCATGAAGATGAACTAATCAGGCTTTCCAACAAATTAAAAACAATATCAATTGGTATTAATAAAGGGCAGAAAATAGTTTTGCAAACTTAATTTGAGGAGTACATTTGTTCCTCTCTCTGTCACAGCTAAAAACTCACCACTGAGTAGGGATGATAAATTAATATGATTTAATTGATAACAATACAATACTTTGCTATGCATATCAATTTGAGCCATTATTGACTCCCTTACTGATTCATGTTTATTTTCTGTAAATGAAAATTGACCTACATCAGTTTTCACAGTCAACAATGTCAGATACATGGCACTCCTGATTTTCATAATGTGACACATCATGCTACAAGTTGCCGCAGTTTGCACTCTAGCTTGAAGTCAGTGTTTTTGTAGTTAGTGTCAATTTGTACAAAGTTTAGCCAATAATTTGACCACTTCCATTTTCATAACTACATCTTTGACTTCTTTGTTTGTTATTGCTGACTGCTTCGGTTGAAATCATGATGTCCTTGACTTGCAAGGTAGAACAAAGTTTAAGGAATTGTTAATGGAAATGTTAAGCATAAACACTAATGATATTGATGTTTTTTAACTCGTTCTTATCTGTTCTTAGCTGGATCTGGTGTTTAACTCCCATCCCTACCATTAAGATTTTAATTGGTCACCAATATTAGGCAACATATTCCTTAAAGGAGACATATCATGCTGATGCATGATTTAATACTTACATATAATATAATAAATTTGAAAACAAGACCTTAAACCCCCTTAATTTTCAAAAAATTAGATATTGTATTTTTTCTGATATCCTAGAACGAGGTTTAATGACTGCAAAAAAAGGTCATTGCGAGATGTCCGCGAGATTTCAAACATCAGTGACATCACGAGGTACCTTTCTTTTTATTGGAGTAATCTGATAAAACACTTCCTCCTCTGTGATGTCCGTTAGCCCCAAACCCTCACCGAGGAACACATCCAGCAGCAGGGGTATAAAGCTCCCTCGCTCACTCTCCCTCATTACCAGCTCTGGCCTGTAGGGGGACTCAATACGCGCTCGCTGCTTTGAGCCTGCTGGAAAATACAGTAGAAGAAGAAGGACAAGCTGGCTCTACCCCTGATAGAACTGACCAATCAGAGCACAAAGGGCTGTGACATTGCGAGGTAACTTTAGGTCATCCTTGAGACCAAGCGTTTCAACAAGCGCTTCATAATGGCCTAAAATGAGGATTTTGAGAACGCTATTGTGGGGCAATGAAGGAACTAAATGACTTGTATTGAGGACAGAAATGCTTTACAGGCATCCTAGTCTGGCATAGTGAAAAGGAGAAACAAGCATGATATGTCTCCTTTAAAATGTAAATTGTATTTTACCTCAGCAATCAGAATTAGGACCCGTTAACAACTGTAATCATTAAATCATTTGTCCAGACCCAGCCCTATCCTTAAACTGATTGAAAAATGCAGAGTAATGACTTTGTTTAGCTGACTTTTAAATCAGCCTTGGGCAATTACTTACTGAACTTTAGCAGTTAGCCAGCTAATGGTGCACGTCCCTAATTTAAATCCTGTTAGATCAAATCTTATTAAGTATTAGTGGGCTTTGGAGATTACAGAGGCATATAAAGAGGTTCAGGCAAACAACAACCACAGCAGAGGGAGAGAAAGTGGACCATTATAATGAGGCCAGAGCTCTATTCCTGCCAGCACATCACACATTCTGGTCAGAGGTGATGATGATGATGATGTAGGAGAGGCTGCAGATGAACAGATGGTCCTCAGGCTTGCCCTTGAGTTTGTTCATCTTTGCTGACTCAGCCAACTGGAACTCTGTGGCTCCTGCTTGACCTTGTCTTTATGTAGACGGAGCTGATATTTGCTCGCAGTAGTCAATGGGATTACAAAGCTAACAGTCATCCTGAACTCTGAGGGTTTAAACCAATGGCTGATATTTGTGTTGTGTGCTGAAAAAACATGGATGGATAGCTTTTGTTTGCCTCGGTTGAATGTTTGCCTGATTCTTCAAATATTTGGTGCTACTCATTTGTTTGTTCACCATCTTTGGCTCTTTGTTTGTCTCTGTCCTTTACATCCATCAACTGAACATCTAATTTTATATAATAAACTCCTGGGTCTTTTGCTGCTCAGGAAACATTCTCTACTGAGACCATCTATCTGTTATTTTGGACTTTTTGTGAGGATTAAAACATCTCACAATTTCTCCCTGGCCGTCTAACCGCCGACTGATCTGTGTGATCGGTGCCAGGAGACAGATTGATAGTTGGCTCCCAGAGAACTCCTTCGCAGATGACAGCAGTGCTATTTATCTGTTGTTATTGATTTTTGGGTGTGCATTGTCTGTCACAACAATCTGTGCTCTCTGTTAACTAGTCTGGGAAGCGATAGAATTTTCCAATCTGCTTGCAGAATATGCCACCTCATCATTTTAGAATGTAAAGTTTGATGAATGTTTCTGCATAGTTTCTTTTGCAATGCAATTTTGGTGAAATCAGAGTTTCTTAATAGCTTATCCAAATGGAGAATAGACGAATCTGATGACCAATTTGTGGGCACAGCCAGAATGTGGCCACTCAGCATCTGCTGCTGCTTGCTGACTTTGGCCTTTTTCTTAAAGCGTCTGCTGCAATGAAGCTCTATAATCATTACACTTCCAAAAATTCACATCAATTCTGCTTGGACGTCACATTTGGACCAGTTCATGGTGCCCTAACCCTAATCCCATGATGTTAAAGTGGACGCAAAGCATCACAGAGGTTTTATTATCATGGCTTTTACTGGAAGCTTGGAGGAGGCTATTCATTCTTTGAGGATGCAATATTTGGACACACCCCCCCCTTTGCACAAAACAAAAAGTCTGCAACATCTGGAGTTCTCCCTCTCCCAAACTTTACAGCACCAGAATATGCCTAAAACGTCTTGTGCACCCATCACAATCCTACCAGCGTGATTTCCTACCAATTGCTTCATCAGCATTTGTCCACTGGCTCTGAGTGACAAGCAATAACTGGAGGAGAGATGGTAGAATGAAGTCAGAGTTGCTGACAAGATTGTGCCAAGGAGAGCTAAACTGAACAAATACTTAAGAACTAAACTTGAAAGAAGCTTAGAAGTTGCAGAAGCCTAACAGAGTATCTCAGAGAGAGAGAGAATACAGCTGGATCAGTGGTACTCAGTATATGAAAACCAGAAGGCTTCTTTTATATTATTGATAGTGACTGCACACAAACAGTCATTAAATTCATATATATGAGCTAAGGCAAAATATGGGCTCTCTAAAATTAATGCTAACACACTGGGCACATCTTTTGCTCAGTGTGCAGAGAAAGTAGAGAGAGGCTGTGCTGGCTGCTAGATATAATTTATTTAGCCTGCATAGACATTCTGAATCTATTCAGAAGCTTTTCATGAATAAAGTTTAATGTCAGTGCAAGTAATTCAAAACCACTTTTGTCTTAATGGAAGCTTAATTGATGACTCATTTGAAATATCTGTTTTTGTTCATGCTTACTGCCTCACATAAGAATAGAGATGGGAATAACAATGATATTATGGATTGCAACGCCATGAGCAATTCTGCTTATTGATCTAACTGTTGATAAAAACCTTGATTAACTATTTTTTCTGTGCATAAAGAGCAGTTCTTGAGGATTACAAACACCAAATTATCATGTGTATTTTTTAAATATATTTTTTAACTTTAACATGTCACATTGTGTCTTGAGTAGTGTATCACCTGCAGCTGCTTGGAGGGATCGTGGGACACTAATTTAACTGATGCTTTAATACACTCTCTACTGCGTTACTGCAGCAGCTGTCGTCACAAAAGTAAAAGATGTCCTCAATTTGTAAGGCAGGAAGTGGTTACTAAGGAATTCATATGAGCACTGTAAGGCAGAAAGACTGATGGTATCAATTCCTGTAGTGAATTGTTATTGATTCTTAACTTTGTGAATTCATGTTTTAAGAGAATAATCTGGAGCCTGTTCTGGATTCACATCCCTACTGGTGATCAAGTCTGTTGAACTACGTGTATATATATATGTGTGTGTATGTTAGGGATGGGATGAAATATCGTTTGGCAATATATCGCGATACAGTACGTGACGAAATGCATCGAGTTTGAAAAAAATGGATCGCGAAATAAAGACGTCACGTCCGGTAACAGCACATGTGACCAGAAGTGATGAAAAAAACATTAGCACCAACTACTTTGTCTCCAAAAAGCCGAATGATGGAGTCGAATGAGGTCGAAATTGAGGACACTCCACCTGGATACAAGTCATCTGTCTGGCAGTATTTTGGCTTTCTCATTAAAAAAGGCGAAGACGAGCCTACCGCTCATTAGCATACACTCTCTCTAACCTCTCTAGGGTTAGAGAGAGCGTTAATGTTTGTGTTTGGCCTGTTAGGCCTTGTGTTTTCCTGTGTGCAACTCAAACAAAAACAAATAAGTTGTAATTACACAGTAATATTTTTTCTTTTTTAATTTTTTTGATATTGTATCGTGACGTATTGTATCGTGACCTGGGCATATCGAGGTGCAGCGTATCGTGAGTTTAAGTGTATCGTCCCATCCCTAGTGTATATGCAGTTTTCTGCTGCCTGACATTTATTTTCATATTAATCTGGAGAGTCAAAGTTTATCAGTTGAAGTATTATTCTTCTCTTTTCTTTAAGTTATTCTTGACAGAAATAAGGATTTTTCTGTCAGCCTACAAAAGCATTTTGCTGTCAGATGTTTCTGGCAGAGGACACTAGACCCCCTTCTCTTCCTCTAACTAAACATATTCGCCTTTGACCGAGCCACTTTAGTGATAATTTTGTTAAACAATTTCTGCAATTTCACTGTATTTTTCATTTTTATTTTTACTTATTTTACTCTGTAGACCACATATTAAATACCCAATTATGCTATTTGTATTTAATGTTAATGAAATGAAAAACTGTTCATTGATTGAAAAATTTTTAATCCAGCCGTAGAATTGATCATTCACATTCTCTAGAGGAATGGTGAAATGAAAAGAAGAAAAAGGCTGGGTTGAAGAAAATGAAACCAGAGAACTCATTTTCACTGAGCTGAGCTTCATCATGTTTGAGATTAGTTTGCTGTAACCTCAGGCAGAGGAAGAGGGATGAGACAGAAGTGGGTGAAGTTCTCTCACAGACAAAGTTCTGAAGGTTATTGTCTGTGTATCCTGTGGCTCTACAGTAGAAATGAGGTTTAATAACAGGGTCATATTGCTGAATATTTTACTGGTTTGTATATATAAAAATATATATATATATCTACTGCCTGGCCAAAATAAAGTCAGCACCTGGATTTAACTAAGCAAATATGTACGAGCCTCCTATTGGAAAATTACTGCATGTGTGATTATCTTTCAGCTGGAAACAAGTTATTTAACCCCAGCTAAACAATGAGTAGCTTCTCTTTTCTTAAACAACTTTGTCAAAATACACATCCTGTGGCCTTGGAAAAGATGCAAGTCTGTTAAAAAAGGGCATGCATCAAGCAGAGAAAACATCTCAGGAGATTGCAGAAACTACTTAAATGGGGTTAAGAACCGTCCAATGCATTATTAAAAACTGCAAGGATAGTGGGGAACCATCATCTTTGAGGAAGAGATGTGGTTGGAAAAAAAATCCTGAATGATCGTGACAAGCTGTCACCTCAATGTTTGGCCAAATCAACTCGAAGAAAAACAACAGTCAAACTCACGGGTATGTTTAATAGTTAAGTGAGAGCATTTCTATACACACAATGTGAAGGGAACTCAAGGGATTGGGACTGAACAGTTTTGTAGCCTGAAGAAAACCACTAATCGGTAAAGCTAACAGGAAAAAAAGGATTCCGTTTGCTTGGAACATAAAGATTGGACTCTGGAGGACTGGAAGAAGGTCATGTGGTCTGATAAGTCCAGATTTACCCTGTTCCAGAGTGATGGGAGCATCGGGGTAAGAATGGAGACAGGTGAAGTGATGCACCCATCATGCCTAGTGCCTACTGTACAAGCCTGTGGGGTCAGTGCGATGATCTGGGGCTGCTCCAGTTGGTCAGGTCAAGGTTCAGCAACATTATGCCCCAAAGAATGAGGTCAGCTGGCTACCTGAATATACTGAATGACCAGGTTATTCTATCAATGGATTTTTTCTTCCCTCATGGCACGGGTATATTCCAAGACGACAATGCCAGGATTCATCGGGCTCAAATTGTGAAATTATGGATTGGCCATCACAGAGTCCAGACCTTAACCCCACTGAGAATCTTTAGGATGTGCTGGAGATGGCTTTGCACAGTGGTCAGACTCTCATGTGCAAACTTATTTCATAATCTCAAAGTTCTTTGGTCTGACATCTCACATCTGTCCAGGCTTAACATTTAAACTGCGGCTGCAGAACACCGTGATTCAATGAGATGCTGACGTACTGCACTGTTGATGTAATATGGAGCTGAGGCAGATGCAGAAAGGATCTGTGTGTCCACAACTCCCATTAAACTCACAGATGAAAAGCCAAAGATCCCTCAGAACAGTACTGTCCACTACATTATGGATGCTTCTGTTGTTTTGAAGCAGACAGCGATGTTTTCTGAAAGTTTTATGACTGTCTGGTTAGTTTTTGTTTAATTATTTCTCTTCTTTCCTCTTCTGCTCTGCTTATCTTCCTCCTAATCATGCAAGTAGCTGCATTGGGCAACAGTACAGTCATTCATTATTTTAAATCTGAGATCCATGTCAGAGATCTCATTTAGACTTGCACTGCTGCCTTGGGGCTTTCTCCCTCCTTGAGGTATCTGAGTACAAGTTCAGTGATGGGTCAAAGAGAGGACTGGGGGTGGGTTTCGTAGAAATCTTATGGATTAAACGTTAGCCTTCAATGTCTAAAAACCTAATTTGGTTGCTTGAGTCAGAATGGACATTTGTGCAAAATTTGAAAAAATCTCCCACAGTGTTTGTATGATCCCTTGTTTATAAGAAAGGGTCAAACACGAGGCCTAATAGCATCAAAACTTCAAACTCTGACCTCTAAAACTGAATTCGTTCATCCCATAACCCCTTCTTTGTATTTTTTACATCTGTGATCAGAATATTAAAGGATAACTTCGGTTCCTGCAGCTTTTACATTGTTTATAGAATGAAGAACAACAATATACTCACCCAGAAGGCTTTCCTGATGCAAACGGTGCTTCGGGAGATATTTAGATCCAAAATCGAGCAGCGGACACCGATATAATGTAGCCTGTAGGGCATAGATCGCCGCTCCTAAAAACTGCATTAATCGTCCAAAAAGTCATGTTTTTCACCAATATTCCATCATGATTCGCGCCGAATGGACGGCCATTGTAGCCTGTGTCTCTCTACACAGCGCTGTGTGGCTGAACTAACCTCTAAACAGACGAGTCTGTTTGCATGCCCTTCGCGCATGCGCAGTACTCTCTGGAGCGTTGAGATCTCTTCCTCATTTCTATCAGCTCCTTATCTGTATAATCTGGCTCCAAACTGTAAGGACGTCCATCATATTCAAAGTCCTCCTCCACAACATCTTCATCCCATAGATATTCGTCCATTTTGCACAAAACTGGAAGAAGAAAGTCGATTTGTAGCTGCCCTGAAACAATGAGCCGCACTGCGCATGTGCGAAGAGCATGTAAACAAACTCGTTGGTTCAGCCACACAGCGCTGTGTGGAGAGACACAGGCTGCAATGGCGTCCATTATCATGATGGAATATTGGTGAAAAACATGAGTTTTTGGACGATTAATGCAGTTTTTAGGAGCGGCGATCTATGCCCTACAGGCTACCATTATATCGGTGTCCGCTGCTCGATTTTGGATCTAAATATCTCCCGAAGCACCGTTTGCATCAGGAAAGCCTTCTGGGTGAGTATATTGTTGTTCTTCATTCTAGAAACAATGTAAAAGCTGCAGGAACCGAAGTTATCCTTTAACTATCTATACAACTAATTATTATCCTTTCATTTTGAATAAATTGATCATTTCTATTTATTTATTTCTGATACCTTGGCAATAATGCCCAACAACATTCATGCAAATAAACCTAAGTGAGTGAAATTGAAGTGTAAATTTGTGCAATGTTGTCTGAAAATCGTTCAGATAAAGCACTCTCAAATGTGGGTGAATATACTGCATAATGCCCTTCACCTTTGAATTTCTTATCAGTCCATTGTACATGAATTAGTCATTTGTGAAAACTGCCCTATCATGTAATGTAAACAAACCCATTGAAATGATGATTTGGTGTCCTTTGTTTACATCTGGGTAAAAGGGCATCCTGTTAGCATCTGGCAGCAGCCATTGAGAGAACAACAGCACCAACCAGTGGCAGACATCTGGGTTACACTTTAAACAGAGAATTTGACCTGACAGTCATATTTTTATTGATAAATTATGTGGTGACAGTTATTTTGAAATGAACTTAACTGTACAGACAAATGTTAATCTATGAATAAATATTTAAAATGTGCAATGCAGTTGCATATCTGATCTTTTAACTGATTAAGCACTAATTTAATGATTGATTTTGAGTTGTAAACTATCTTGAGGGCTTTTAAGTCCTCATGTTTTGTTACTAGGGAGGAGACACATGAAGGCATTAACATGCCAGTGTGCAGCTCTGTCCATGTACTGACTGCTAACTTCCTAATCTTCTATTCATTCCTGCATACTGGTTGTTTTAATGTATGTATTGTAAGGCAGACTGCAAAAAAACAAAGTGTGTTTCCTCTCACATGACAGGTCCTTGTTGAAACAAGAAAATGCAATTTGAAAGTAAGTAATCCGCAGTAAACTGAGAGAGACAAACTCTAGGGTGCTCAGAGAGTTAAATGATCACAGTGAGGAGCAGGAGAGGAGGGCACACAGATGCTTTTATGTCTCGAATATCCTGTGTGGTTGTCTTTTGCAGTATTCATCCTGGATCTCTGACCCCCATTATCACTCCCTGTGGAAGTTAAAAATGTAACAGGGTTGAAAGTTCATTTAGATAGGAGACAATAAAAGGCTTTTAGAGACAAGTGGGACAGAAATAAAGGGAATACAAACTGGGGTGGTCCTTACTTTATTTTCTGGTAACTGTACATTCTCGGATCCTGTCCAGACTTTACTATAAATATGTAGTGTTTCAGCTAAAACATTGGCTCCATCCAATTTCCTGGTGAGACTAACATACCAGTGTAAATAACTAAGCATATGGCGTCATGACGCTGAGTGCAGCTCCCGCCATGTAACTCCCTGATGCTGCTGAGAATTTGCTCTGATGGTGGGTGCATCAGTGAATTTTTTTATGTATTTTTGGGCATTCTGTGCCTTAATTGATAGGAGAGAGACAGTGGATAGGCTTGTGAAAGGGGGTGAGAGAGCAGGGGAAGACACTCTGCAAACTGGTCCCAGGTGGGATTCGAACCTGGACCGGCAGAAGCAAGTATATGGGGTGCCTGGTTGCTAACCACCCCGCCAAACCAGCACCCCAGTGCATCAGTGATTTAGGCCAAACCGCTGTCACATCGACAGCTCACAACCTCAAACTGTTATATGACATGGACAGTGATGTTTAAGCTCTGTATTCTTCATGTTACCCTCCAAACAGAGACATAGTAGACACACATGCACATAGAAAATGAACCAAGCTGTGAACAGCCGTTTTCCATGAGCACCAGCTACAGCTCAGCAATGTGGTAAAGGTGTGCCCTGTCCTTTGCAGTGTTTAATACGTGCTATGTGTTAATATTAGCAATGACAGGTTATGGCGTAGATCTGCATTTTTTACTATTGGCATTGAAATACAATACAACATTGATATCAGTCCTCTGATATTGACAACAATACTATATTAGCGATATCAAAAAGCCTACCACTGAATACAATATGATTTAGAAGACTGAAATCGATATTGGATGGCATTGTGTTCAACTTGAACACAGTTTTATTCATAAATAAAATTGTCAAAAATAGTATCACGCTGATATGAAATCCTTTTAAAGATTACTTTGTCTGCTTTTGAGTTCACATCACCACCAAAATCTGTCTACTTCTTGCTTTTGCCACACCCGTCCTTCACTGAAAATGTCATGAAATCCATTTCAAACTTGCTGAGTAATTAGCAAAAATGTGGAAACCACCCTATCTACAATGTTAACAAATCCTTTAAGAAAGCCCTGGATCCGCATCCATACTCCAGTCACCAACAAAATTAAATAAATGCAATTTTGTTCATCCTTTATTTTTCAGATGATGGAAAGCTTTCCTTCGATGAGTTCAATGCCTACTTTGCAGACGGGATCCTGACCACCGAGGAGCTTCAGGAGCTTTTCTACTCCATAGACGGGCGACAGAACAAGTGAGTTGTTTAACAGCAAAGAGCTCTGATTTGAATCCATCTGGCTGAAAAAATTAAGTACTTTATCAAATTGCTCAGAACAGCATTAAGACTCAGCCTTTTAGTCGGAGACAAAGGAGACGGAGCAGTGAGTGATTTGTCATTTGAAGGCAGATAATGAGCTCCTTTTAAGTAATCAGTAAAAGGCTAAATGATTCACAGTTGGATCCAGACTTCTTACCAAACTGATGCAGACTGAATTAATGTGAGCCCCTTCTTTGGGACATGAGATGCTCTGGACTGTAGCCCACACCTCAAACCCTTTTCCCCAGAAACTGCAATCAAAGAGAGAGCCTGAGGGTTTGCTGCTGCAACCACCAGCCCGCAGAGAAATGTTAAAAGTTCTGCAGGAAAAATCTCCACTTTTTATCCTTTTTTCAGGTCAGTTGCCTCCTTAAACTAATGGCTCATTTGGGATATTTAAAGACCTCTATCGCCCCCATGCATCTTTATCAACACAGAGAGGACAGCCATGCTTTCAAACCAAACCTACCACCTTAGATAACATAATTAATTCACTGTGATTGTTGGGCCTCTCAAGGTGCATTCACAGGCACAAACAAACCCACGCGTGTACACAAAAGCGCAATTAAATGCTTTGAAGTTGCTAAATAGACTTTGTCAGATGTTTTTTTCTCCCTAGCTCCTAACCAATTACACTGAGTGTTGGGCTACAAGCAACAAGTTTGTCTTTATTTTTCTGTTTTGCTGCCAGTTCTTCTTTCACTGTGCGACACTTTTCAAACATTTTTGGGGCATTTTGTTTCTCTGGGACCGTCTCTGATGCGACAAACCAGCCCTCAGACTGCTTTAACATGGATCCAAGCTTTCAGGCTTTTGGCAAAAAACTGGGCTCTGATGTTGAGCTAAAGAAACTTCTGTTTTTTATCCTCTGAAAGAAATGGTTTATTATGATATCAGTCATGAGCAGAAATAAAACCAGAAACCTGAAAAGGCTTTGGTGCACATTTGGCAATGTGGATCATTTCACCTTGAAATGAACAAACAAACAAATGTTTAATTCATTTTAATAGTGGACTGAAAGTTGCTGTCTTAGTTGATATGAGAGGCAGCTGTTGCTAAGTTAACATAGACACAAATAAATGTAATAATGCCTGATCAGAAGAATTGCATAAACATGTCAGTAGAAAGGAATTTATCCAGACCAGGGGTGGACAACATTTGTCCCCAGTAGGGTGACAATATCTTTGTGCCCATCACTTGAGGGTCAAATTGTTAACATAAGAAGGATATTCCCAAATTTCCAAGTCATTTAATTAAAATAATAAATATAACATTGTGATTAGGAGTTTATATATCAACATTAACATATTTAAACTTGAATACATGTAGTGCGAGAGCTTATATTCTGCTTTTGAGGATTCCACATGCCCCTCTGTGTGTTCTGTATCTAACAGTGGATCATCTGGACAGATATGCGAGTGTCTAAAGCTTTAATTCTGATGAAATACTTGATGCATGTAAACACATCATGTCTCTATTTAACTTGCAGGGCTGTCACATTTCCTAAAAATCAAACCCGAGTATATGTACTAGCATTGGAAGGTAATCAAAACACAACAGTGAGCTGCATTTGCTGACAAAATTAATCACAATTATGTCGGTGAGGGTCTTTTCCGCACCTTTGGCGGGGGTCCTGCTAAGGAGGCTGTGGATGGAAGACCTTCAGATGGTGAAATCTGGTGGATAAGGAGAGGGTCAGCTGTTTCGCACATAACTTACACACAATCCTTTCCTAATAATATTGCCATCAGCGGTGTAGAGCCCAAAGTGCTTCCATAGAGTAGCTTTTCCTGTCCTCCATTTTCTGGGGGGCAATGGACGGTGTGGTTGTACTGGGAGCACCCTCTGCTGGATGGAGAGAGTAACTGCTCCATTATGTACTGCCTTAGCATATATTCTATAATCTGATGTTTATTTACAGATCAAGGCTGTGTTCGAAATGGCATACTGCCTACTATCTACTTACCTACTCAATCAGTACATACTGCATACTGAATACTCAAAGATGATTTGAGTATACCGCGGCTGCCCGAACGTTTACACACAGATGCATACTTAATACCCCAGAATGCAAGTCGTGCCAGCCGGGAGGCAGCGCCGGGAAAATTAAAATAGTCCGACCACAAGCAACAGAAAACGACTGCATTCCGGAAAAACTACAAATTCATTCAGTAATAATATATTTTCTAGCGAGAAAGTAAGTATTTACATCCCGATTATGAGCCCAGTTGTTTGAAATAGCGACTGTTTTTAATTTGTCTCGCCGTTTTCGGAGACCCAAGCATCCGCTTGGTGGGTGTTTCCGTCTACGTACCGTAAACACCGGGCAGCAGCAGCCCCCTTCACGTTTCCAAGTTATTGCGAAGTGTTTTCATTATCAACAGCTGCATGACACAAACCGAGCGGCAGTGGATGAAAAAAATTAACACTAACACCTGTGTATCCATGGTGATTTGTCTCCATTTTGTATTTCGTCTTCCCACGTCAGAAGTGCGCAATGCATTGTGGGGCAGAAGCAGTACATGAAGCAATACCATACTCAGAAATCGAAGCCGATTGAGTATACATCCGGGCATTTCTCGCACACACAAACTTTGCATACTGTACAGTGTGAACGTACTGCATACTCAATATGGGGTCGGGGTTAATATGAGTAGTACGAGTAGTATGCCATTTCGAACACAGCCCAAGTAAGGATTTTCACCACTTGCTCAAATGGATATTTGCATATGAAGTCTAAGGTGATGGTCTAGTGAACAGTAGGTCAGGAAATCCAAATCATAGTGTTGGTTATCAAAGTAAAGATATTGTATAGATGTAGACATTTTTGGCATGGCCCATAGAACGTGCTTTGTTTTGCTTGGACGCTCACCATATAAGCTTTTGATGAAAAAAAGCATTAAGAAGTTTTTCTTCTGCTCTGAATCTAACAGTTAAAAGGCCCATAAACAGACCATTTAAGCAACAGGGATGCCCATCAGGAAGCGATGGTAATGCTTCCATCAAACTGTGAGGCTGGAGCAGTTTAGCCACAGTGTAATTCTCTCTGCCACAAAGAAGTGGTGCTTCAGTCTCCGTGTTTTACAGCAGTAAGTTTAAAAATACATGTTCACAGCAGCTTCGACTGTTTTTTGCATTTCAACAAAGCCACATCTCTGATCTGCAGAATGATGGTCTTGTAAGCAGAATCAATGTGTCAGCTTTACTGAAGCACAAGAAAACAGGCTTGTGTGAATGAACTGTGATAGATGTGGGTTCACTGCTTGCGCTGAATGAGAATATTCAACCAGAATGAAGCTTCCAGAATGAAAAAGCAGCATGAATTTCTGTCATTAACTTTTATAACACTTGGCTGATTTTGATTTCTTTTTGTTTTGCCCTGCAGCAATCTGGACACTGACAAGCTCTCAGGTTGGTGGAAAAAAGTATAAGCACATCAATTTCTGAAACAACTTTGTCAACTTCAGTGATTTTTCAGTTATGCCAGCATCCATATTATAAATGATTTAGGGCACATGAATCTTAAAGAAGTAGTATAAATATTTAAAGTACATTTCTTGACCCCACACAAAGCAATTTGTTCATTAAAACAGCAAGGCTTGATTAAACTAGGCTTTGTGAGTCTAAAGACATTCAAACCCACTTTTGATTTCTGCACCCACTTTGGTCTTCATGGCCTACAAACAGCGCTGAAACCACACTTCAAGTTTAACAGTGTAAAGGAATCCTAACCTGGAATGAGAAGCAGACACCTACAAGTTATACCAACAAAGAAACAAGTCACATTAGTTTCTCTTTTGCCATTTTTTAGGAATTGCTGCCCCTTTTTAGTTAATTGGTCAGTGAGGCAGGTGACATGCTGAAAATTGGCAAAGAGATCCAACAATACATGGATTATAACAGGGTTTAGAACCAACTTGGGTAGTTTTCAGATTACATTAATGCCTTTTGAATTGGTTTTATAAGGATTTGGCCATGTGGCTAAAAACCATGTCCTCATATCCAGAGTATTGACAAAACCAAGGCCGCATTCTCAATGTAGGCCAAAGTGAATGATGTCTGAACAGCTTTACTCAAATGAAAACTGTTCATTTGACCTGATTAGGGCCGATTTTTGTAGGTCCATACAGTGATCTTATTTGGGCCACATATGAAAATGAATGTAAGCAGACCAAAAAAAAAAAGATCTGAGCGATAAATCAGAACAACGAGAAGGCACTCAGAGAGCACAAACCTCCACCAAGGTAGCTGTTACAGCCAAAAGCAATAGTTCTGTGATAAAGTTCATCATAATCTGATTCTTTGACCCTGAAAACCCATGCCTAGCACTCAGAATCATGTTTATATCATTATTAGTTGGACAGTTATTAAGCAAAATGATCAAAATGTATTAATATTTAGGTTGGGTCATCACCAACATCTCCTGAAAATTTCAGCAAAATCTATCACATAGTTTTTGTGTAATCTTGCTAACAAACAAACAAACAGCCAAACAGACATCACCTTCTTGGCAGAGGTAACTAACAAAAGATTCCAGCGTGGATTCAGCCAATGAGTATCCATTGGTTACTGCTAGCCTTCAATTCACCATATGGACATCATAGTCACTTATAAACACACTAAAGGAGTAAGTTTTCAGCATCACTGTGCAGCAGAACATGGAATCTATTGGCCTATTTTTCATCACGGTAAAAGTACACACATGACTAAAATGACCTGAATGGAGAGGAAATGGGACAGAGATCCGTAAAACCAGCAGCTCTCAGAATAAACCCCCTGCATTATTTATTGAACAAGAACATGACAACTTGTACATGTGATGTCAAAGATGTTGACTGTTTTCCATGACAGACTTAGACTGGTAACTTTCTCTGACCTAGTACTGGTATGAGACTCAGGGGGATAACTTACCTAAATACATATGTAAATATAAAATAGAAGGACATTAGCCCTCTGTGTCTGCTGTCTTGTGTCACATAATCAGGTTTTCACAGAGAATTAAAAGAAAATGTGATTAACCGTTTCTCTGATTCCCTATTAAAATGAATTCCCTGCTCATAAATGGACAGGTTAATCTAAATGAATCGTTTTCTTCCTCTTGTGAACTCCATCATTTGCATCACAGCACTGAGTGTGTGCAGGAGTTCCTTTATCATTTGGTTAAATTAAGTATCTAATTAACCTTTACTGCTCCTGTCACGTATCGTTCTCAGGTGTGAATAAGCTGCTTCTGAACTCATTAAAGCACTGTTTCAATCACACGGCATGTTGAGTAATGAAAGTATTGACAAGTAGGCACTCATTGCTACCAGCATGTATAAAAAATGTGTTAAAAAATGTGCTGTTATTTGTTTTGGTACATTTCTGAACTTCCTTTATCAAAACAAAATCCAAGAGAAACATCAGCCTTTTCGGAGTCACACTAGAGTTTTACTGATATTATATTTCCTTTTTCCCATAAAGATTATTTTTCTCAGCACCTTGGGGAGTATCTCAATGTCCTTTCAGCTCTGGAGAGCCTGAACATCGCCATTTTAAAGGCAATGGATAAAACCAAAGAGGTAAGTTCAGTTAAATGTTATTTTGCCTTAAACTTAATAAGCTTTGCTCAAAGTCGAGACAAGTGGATCACAAATGAATACAATCACGATCACTTGTCAGTCTTTTATGCTTGAGTGTGTTTTTGTTCATTTTTGGCTCTATTGTACATTTTATATGATTTGATATATACCCAAGTCAATTTTGACCTATTTTCTACCTATTTTTCTACTTTATTTATCCCTCTTGACCTCTTTTTCATTCTTATTTTAATTATATGTTGATTGTTTTTGTTATTCACATGAAGTCAAGCTACTTTGTGAAAACAACAAAAAAAAGACTTGTCCTACACTGTGAGAGAAACAACTTTTTTGAAAAGCTTATGAAAACTGACCTCTCATGCCGACACTGTGAGGCTATAATGAATCTACAGCTAGGAGATTGACACCTACAGTAAGCTGACTTGAACATAAAAAATAGCTACAAGCTTATTGAGACATTTACCATAAACTGTTTTCAACAACTTAAATTTTACACTAATTAAACTGCAGCTTTGAAAGTTATGGCGGTGTAGTTAGTTTGTTTTACTCTGACTAAGATGGTCTGAGAGCTGTAACGTACTTGGGGATGTTAGGAGTGACTCGTGTGCTCCCATGAGGGCTGCTCAAGTAATCGCGAACGGACATGAGCCTTTGCCATAAACACATATGGCCCTTTTCCATTAGCCCTTCTCTACTCTACTCTACTCGCCTTGTGCTGCTTTTCCATTAGCCCCAGTTGCCTGCCCAACGGGGTGCAGTGTCAGTGTAAACAGCTGAGCGGCACTGTGGTGACGTCATTTTGAGCGCGACACAACAATCTGTGGCTTTTTGTCACAAACTGAGTAAAAAAGGAAAGCAAAAGAAGGCTGCAGGTGGCAAGAAGAAATGAGAAGCACAGGAGAGTTTTGAAAGCTGTACAACAGAATGAAGCCGAGGACGAGAGCAATCGAGCTGCAAAGAAAAGATGTATGAGGGTAAGCTAACAGTAGCTACCGCTAGCATGCTAAGTCGTCGTGCTCATGACTCATCGATGGTCTGACCAATCAGTAGCCGGCAGTCAGCGATGTCATCTTTTAGTATTGACTCGGCTTGCTTGGAACCAGAGCGGAGTAGGTACCAAAACTAGCTTGTTTTAGGAGGTACCAGGCTAGTGGAAACGCGCTGCAAATTGAGCAGAGCCGAGTAGAGTAGGGCCAAGACGTGCTAGTGGAAAAGGGCCAATAATGACAGCCTCATCACAATATGTTCAAGACATTTGCCAATACACACCTCGAATGCAACTGATTTTAGAAACATGAAAAACCTGTAAGACTATTTTTTGTTGTTTTATTTAAAGCTCCTGTGAGGAGCATTTCATGGGTTATGAACTGGATTAAGAATTGATACTGATGCCCATATGTAAGCCCAAAGGCTAACAAAACCAACAAGCAACACTACAAAGTTGATTTTGTCGACTGATTATTTCTGTCATCGCTTTCGTCAACAACTTTTTTCCCCTGACGAAATTATACTATGACTAAAAAAAACAAGTGTACTTTGACAAAAGCTAGAACTAAATTGAATGACATTTTCATCAGCAAATAAAAACTAGAATTAAAGGTGCAGTGTGTAGAATTTGGCATCAATTTGCCAAATAGAAACGGTGAATATAGGATATAATGTTTCAATTTGTATGTAAAGTCCATTAAAATAAGAGTACAGTCATCCGCATAAAACGTTTGTTTTATTTTTATTTAGTTAGGAAAAGCTTAAAAAGTGTACATTACCATGGGCCATGTTTATGTAGGCTGACATAACGATCCGCCGTGTCGTCTACGGGTGGGTTTTGGGGACAAAAAGAGCGAAACAGGATTTTTGAATACAAGTCTGGCCGCCGGTCCTGAAATCTACCTGGATGGCATGTGGCATCTTAACTGACCTATAATCTATTAAAATTATAGTAACAAATATGCACGAAAAACCCTCACCTGGTAACTGTTGTAAATAATGCCCTGTTCACGATCCTTTTTGGTCTTCACCAGCTCTCATCGCTTCGTGATGTGATGGATGGGCTCATTCCAAAATTTAAACACTAGATGTAGCTGAAATGCCAATTTCTACACTGCACCTTTAAATGTTTGACAGAGAGTTAATCCAATCAGACCGAATTTCGTATATTCGTAATTCCGTAATTCGTAATTTCGTACGTATAAAGTAGGGACAAGTCAGAAATCATAGCTATTTTGGTTGTGTGGAAAGGTTAAAGGAGTTAAGAGGGACATCCAATCTCAGCTAACTTAGCTTCATGATGGCAGAATCAAGTGTAAAACATGACTTATGCCATATACTTTATAATTCGTATTGGTAGACTAATTTTACAGATTTCGTCAACCAAAATATTGTGAAATTTCATCAACTAAAACTAGACTAGAATGAAAACAATTTAGATGACTAAATTATGACTTAAACTAAAATATGTTATAGGCAAAAGATTAAAACTTAAGAGCTGTCAAAATTAACTCTGATGATTTGTTTCAATAAAGATGATATCAAGCCTAAAATCACAGCATCAGGGTAGGTGCCATCAAGTGCTGAGCTGTTATTTGTCAAAACCAAGTTTTATTTTGTAAGCTTTCTCCCTGAGTAATATATTTGACTGTTCAGAAGTCTATATAAACCAGTGGAAGAAAAAAACAAAACAAAAAGAAAACAACAATAAACTGCCTGAGACACAAAGGCTCAGCAAAAGGGTAAAGAAAAAGTTTTGTTTACCAGAAATGCCAAAGTCGACACAAACCAAACCAAAACATAATAAAAATATCTGTCCTTTATTTTTTTATTCCTTTGAGACCCAAGTTTTACAATTGAACTTTTTATTGAATTCAGGTCCCACATAAAAGAAAAGCACATTAATGGAGAGATTTAGCAGCATATTAAAAAAAGCGACTTTCAGGCTTGGGATGATTTATCTATCAATTTGAATGCTGGCACTGCTGCAAAAAAACTCGATATTGAATTTCGTCCCCAAATCCTAGAGATTAATGTTTGAACATTTTGCCCTGCTCAACAGTCTGCTCTGCAGTCAGTGCATTTATCAATATCAGCAGAGAAGATGTTTGAAAAGTGCCTTAAGACTTTCCGAGTTAACAACCTAGAATCAGGGATTTGAACTGAAATGAAAGTACAGGCAGCCTTGTTAAACCAAAGAGGCGAGGTGATGTGTGCTGAATAATTATGCCTCCTGACTTAATTAGATCACTGTGACCCTGCTTTCTGGCGCTTCTTTAAAGCTGTCCAAGGTTGGGAAATCCGCAGAGACCTGTGCAATGACTCGTTAGCAGCTGTGGCCTGTCACTGGGTGTCCTGAACTGCTAATCCCATGATGCATCTCCTGGAGAGGCTAGTTGTCATTTTAAGTTTTGACAAAGACCAACTGTGCTGTTCCTCTATTAGCAGGCTGCGTGGAGAAGCCTCCTCAGGGGATATATAATCATGATTGTGTGCTTAGGGACTGTGGCACCAATTATGTCTCACATTAAGTTCCTCCACCTTAGATTTTGGATGAGCGGTGCTGAATAATGCATGTGTTCCCAGAATTAATTAGCCTATTTGATTGCTGCTGTCACAAAAACAAGTGGGTGCAGCTGATTTTGTAAGGTGATGTCAAATCATATCCCTTTACATCTCTGCGGTCGAGCCGGTCGCGCTGCTTTCACTGCTCTATCTGTTTGTCACTCTTTGTCTCTCAGGAGTACCAGGGCTCCAGTGTGCTGGGCCAGTTTGTCACCAGGTTTATGCTGAGAGAGACGTCCAGTCAGCTGCTGTCCCTGCAGAGGTCCCTGCAATGTGCCATGGAGGCTGTGGAGGAGCAGAGCAGCCCTGCACCGTGAGTACTGCATTATGACTCAGGATGTATTCAGTGCCACTTCTGAACATTTAAAGGACATAAACACCAGACTGCTTAACTTTAAACACTGTTAATACACCACTATGTCTTGTAAAAGTATCTCAGCGACATGTTACTTTATGAAATCACATCAGTGGGCTTGATGAAAAGCTACAGTAGCACTAGCATAATGATCTCCAATCTGTTTTTTTTTCTGCACTTACTGCTCTGGACCCTTCACAGGTGGCCCTGGTCAGTTTCCCAATCACTGTAATGGTAGATCTGGCCCAGGATGAGAAGATTTCTCAGATGGAAGGAAGCTGCCCTGTCATTTTGTGTCCAGAAGCTTTGAGATATGATGTCCTTCCTCAAATTGGAAATGTTTCATCCCTCTTAAAGCAATGCTGAGATTAAACTCTTCAGGGCTTGGAAACCTTTTAATGTCTTTTTCAAAATAATAAAAAAAAGTCAACACTAGACTGAACTGTGCTTTGGCTTTGCCCTTGGCACAAACAACACACCATGGTGGCTGCAAGTTTAATCCTGACCATAAGGCATGTTTACATGGACACAAGTAATCTGAAACCACCTGATTAGAATAGAAATCAGTCAGGTGATCATGTCAATCAAAAGATTTAGCTCCAACAGAATCAGAAGTAGGATTCAAGCAGATAGTCATTCAAAGACTGCTCTTATGAATACTCATTCTGAACGAGTCTTCTTGGTACACTTTTTACTTTCTTTTACTTTACTAAACTACCCTGGAATAGAGCTGCTCAGACATGAGGAGAGAGGAGTCTGCAGTTTAAGGGTTTGAACACAGTTTTGAGCAGGAAGAGAAATGCTAGCAGTACATGATTTTGGTTCATGTCTGAATAGAAATAAAGACATCTGGAGTCACCGATGGAAGCAGGACAATATATTCTCTGTCCCTCTGTGAGGGAAGACAAGTGACAGACAGCCATGATTATTTATGACAGCAGAGGAGTCGGTTACTGTAGCGCTCTCATGAGGAAAAACTGGTGTACTAACAGAATATTAAACAGAATGTGGAACCTAAGTTTTTATTAAGTCGACCTTTGTCAGCATACACTACTTACATGAATTAAATGTTTCATTCAAAAGCTTGGTAGCTGCCACTTCACATTCTTTTAATAACAAACTAATGCAGACTCAGAAGTTAAATCGCTTTTAAAATATTTTAAGAGTTAAGATCAGCTGTCTCCTCTGCTGTCTCTGAGTTAGATCTTGGAGAAAACTCAGATTGATTTCGGTCAGACAGCTTTTGTATCTTTGTAAAATTGGGATGCCCAGAACACAATCTTGATTTATTGAAGTTCTTTCTGTGCTTGATGAAAAAACAAAGCAGATCTATAAAACTCAAGTTCAGCTCATTTTAAGGCAAAAATCTTAAGTTTTCTTTACAGCAAGACTCCCACTTTGCTGAGGGGAAGCACGATCGACAACCATACAATCTCTCTGCTGTGGTAGATTGTCTGTATATTCTAGCTCTTCAGGATCTGGGAGTGTCTTATGCACCCTTGTGGTAATGTGATCTGTTTGCTCAACCCTCCCCTTCCTCCCGAGTTTTCACTGTCTGCTGTTTTTGTCTATATACATGAAAACAAAAGACAAAATATGTTTAACGGGACAAAGCTTCATAGGACTGGTAAATCCATAAAAATTGTAGAATAGATGGATTGGTGGACGTAAAGGAATCCATACTCAAACACTGCTAATGTTTGCCTGCAGAATTTGATGGCTTCAACCAGAAATTAACCAATATTTACTGCCAAAGGCTGTTGATTGTGGTGTTTTGGTGTCAAAACAGGTCCTAATATGATCTCTTTTGCCTGTATCATATTAAGCTTTAAATATTACTATTGTGACAGCCTTAAAAAGCACAAAGCAATTATGGTTAAATAACATACAACACCTCATTCATTCCTCCAAACCATATAAGAGAAAATGTAACATATCAGATGTTTTCTGTCAGGAGAAGAATCGCATATGGCATAACCAGGAAACACCTCATGTTACTGAAAAATTGTCAGTGAAGATCAGCAGTTCTCTAAGGACTTTTCTTCAGGTGTATGCCTGTACGAGGAGAGCTTTGAATGCAGTCCTTGTCTTTCAGTAGCGTGAATAATAGGCAGGCTGCTTACAATTCAGTGTTAATGTCAAAGAAGTTAAAGCTTTCATGAAATATAAAAAAGCCTCTGTTGTTTTCTTATCATTTGTTTGGATTATTTGATGTGTATGAGTAGGCTAGCAATATAGTACCATATAATCTGGCTTTAAAGGAAAAGTCATTTTTATACATTTCTGTATGTTATTTCTTTTAAGAAAAAGGCTCTTAAGATGTCATTATGTACCATAAACAAAAAGAAATCAATAGAGTAGATGCTTGGACAAACAACTCATCAAGGACTTTACAGAAGGAATCTCTCTCCATAGCTTTGAATTTCAGACACATTCAAGTGCCTCTTTACATTTAAATAGACACATTTTGAGGCGCACCCACTCTGTAATACAGCTTGGAAGTGCTGCACTGCATGTGTCCAAGCTCAGCAAAGCTCTCCTGCCCCCCCCTCTGAGCGCCACACTGGTATTATTGGAAATAATGGAGCGGTTAGAGCCAAGGTGAATTATTGAGAGGGGACTGGGGGGGGAGGGGGGGTAAAGATGATAAGCAGTGGCATTGAAATACAGAACAAGTGAGTCATGGAGAGTGAGAACACAAAGTAAGATGATTATGAAAAAGCAAATGAGCTGTGCAAAAGTTGGAGAAAGAGGAGGAGGCGTATAAAAGGGCATGATTGGGGGCATTTTGGGCCTCAAATAAGTCTTTTAAGACAGTTCAAATAGGTATGGATTTTGGGAGAAGAAAGGAGGAGTGTGTATGTGAGGGGAAAGAGAGGCGTATCGAGCCTTCAGCAAACCGCTTATTTCTCTGCCTTGCTCTCCTGCAGTGGGTTTGTAGATGTTGCAGTGGCCTTTGGGATCCAGGCTTTTCTCAGCAGGAGGAGCTTCAAGCAATGTGCACCCTCTGGGCTGTCGGCATGACACTGAACACACACAAACACACAAATACACACTTGTGATATGAAACACAAACTTGGGGATAACAAAAAGGGGAAAGGGGTACACAAGGGAAAACAAACATGACCAGGCCAAAAAGTAATGGGGAAAAAGATTTCTTCATTTATATCTACATTATGATTCTGAAAATTATCGTCTTTGCCTCAACTCAGGTTCAAACATTTTACAGTGATGTTGAAAACCTCTCTAGTTTCATCTCTGTTCTTTGGTTTTGGACACTGTTGGAGCTTCTGTCATTTAAAGCTCGGGTTGGTAATTTGGAAAACTAGCATGAATTTGAATGTAGCATCTCCTCAGGACTCCTCCTCCCCATCAAGAACATTCAACTCAAAACCAGTCCTCAGCGCAACGTTTTAGCTTTGCACTACGTCAAGTCATGTCTGACCCAGCGGTAAGAAAACACCAAAATTTTATCATATGAGAAACTGACTCTCTCTCTAACAGTTAAAATGCATGCTGTAATTTCATCATAAAATGTTGATTATGTAGTTTGAACTTGAGTCTACTTGTATGTATGAACAATTAGGGCTGAGCTATTTTCACAGTATATTAAAATGAAGCTCTCTGATGAACATATAATCTCATTTAAAGGTGCTATGAGGAGAATCTATTACCGGCGACATAAAAACTCTGCTACCCGTGAGCATGTGCAGCGACTGTCGTAATGCTGCGTTCCAGTAACCTCGGAACTAGGAGTGACATCATCTCCGACTTATCGGCGTTCCAGTTGAAGTCGGAAAAAACATGCCGATCTACCAGGCTATTGTTAGCTGTTGTTAGCACGCCCTGTGTTGTTGTTCACAAATATCATATGGAGAATGTGATTATCACTATGGCAGCATTTTTGTAAATATAAGTCTAACAATACTATGTATACAGCTGATCTAGAGCGACACACCCCAGTCAGAAGTGCAAATAAATTGATTATTACAGGAGCTAAATAACTGTTTACACAGAGGGCATCCATCTGGGGGGTGGCGAGGTTTCACCGAGTTCCCAGTAGGAAATTCAGACTTTGGGGGATGATCCAGATGCAGTTTCCTACTCGGAACTCCGAAATTCCTACTTCTGACTACAACTGGAACGCACCAAAAGACATGACCCAAGCAAAAGCGTGCGTTTGTTGTGATGCTAATAAGTGCAGTTCGGACCTTCCTCAGAACTCTGCATTGCTTTACCACTTCTTTTTTCAACAACTTACAGGATGCAAAGCGACGAGGTAATGTATCTCTTTCTAGTTACATAGCGGTAGTTTTTGATGTGTTACAACAAGCAATTTTTGGAAAACTTAGTATGTGGCCGGCTATATATGGCTACTTAACAGCCCGGTGCTCTAAGACGTGTCCGAATAATATAAATCTGCTCTAGCTTCTAGTCTAGAAGCTAAGGAATAGCATTTATAGATAACCTATTTTGATGCTATGAAACTCATCTGAAAGTGTGTATTTCGATCAGGCATTGATCTAAAACTGAGACTTTTTTGTATTTACTTAGAAACTCCTCATAGCATCTTCAAAGAACAAATAAAAGCCTTAAACACATGCTTGTGTGAAACCTGTAAATTCCTACCACAATGAAATCTGTACATTTTCAGTAATTAAATTTTCAAACATTGCCACAACTTTTTAGTTGAGTAAAAGTAAGTTTAGAAAAAGAAAATCTAAATTTTTCATTTTTAAATCTGCAGAAAAACATATGGTATTAATTAATTTAATCGATATGTTTCCCAGCCCTACATATTACTGTAAAAGCTAAATGTAGCTAAAAGTGTCCAGCAACCACAACCAGCCTCTGAACTGGAACAAAGCTGTATGGTACCTATGAAAAGTCTTACTATAGCTTCTGCATTTTAATTCAAACAAACATACAGATAGAGACAAGATCCTACATGCATAACTTAGGCACAGATGACAACAAGAAATTTTAATGTGACTATTCTGCCTGTGCAAATAACAACTGTGACGTTGATATGAAGAATGGTTCAGCCCCTGTTCATGACCATTGAAACAGTGACTAACAAAGTTAAATCAAAACAAGCACATCACAACCACATTAAGGGGTGATTAACCAAATTTTAACTTCTGTAGCATCTTTGGCTTCCCTCAATCATGAAAAATAGACCAACATGTTTCAATTGTTATTGTGATAATTGCTTCAGGAGCTTGTTGTGTCCATATTTATTATGCTGTGCGCTCTAAATGGGCTTGTCCCTGATTTCCTCTACTCTGTCCCTCCCACCAAAACAGCCCTCACATTGTTTGAGGTAAGAAGCAAAGGAAGTCATGGCACATACACCGGCCAGTTCAGTAAAGCAGCTGTTGGATCACAAATATGTTCAAACATCTTTAGTTACATAAACTCACTCTGGATCGATAGCTTAAGACTTCGAGCGCTGACTTGAATAATTAGTTACATGATAGTGGTTCCCCTGAAGGAAATGCAGTGAATTCGTTTAATCATTTTAAACTTGCCAAGTTATATAACCATGCAGACAAAAGAACAAAAAGTGCTCAAAGGTATGAGCTCCTCGGCTTCTGCCATAGCACAGTTGGCTTTTAAGGACACATTTTACAATGAAACTGACTATCCAAGCAGCTCCAGGAGACATCAAGAAAACACAGAGGGCAGCAAAAAATGCTGAAAAAAGACATCTTCACAGTAAACCCTGTTAGTAAAGCCTTTGAGAGACGTATCAGTTATTTAAAAAGTGTTTGTTCTTATTATTATTGTTCAACTTTTTCTAAAAAGGTCAGGAATCAACACCCGTACTATTTCTATAATATAGATTAAATGGAAATTGTTGGATTTACACTTTTGATTATTCATCATTGGTACAAATAAGCTGTCAATTTTTGCTCTCTAAGGTAATTAAAGTCTAGGAAACAGAATATTTTCTCCTTAAAGAGGTCTGCATCAAGTGTCCAGTATTAAAGGCAGTGTTTAACACACACACACAAAAAAAAAAAATCTCACTTTTTTTCTGCATCTGTCTATCCACTCACACCCTAGATAGTCTCAGGAGATGGCAGTTCATAATTAACTTGGTTCTGCTCAGTATCTCCTTTGTGTTTATCAGAAGGTTTTTTTCTTACCACCATAAGTTTTGCTAGATGTTGTAAAGTGCTGAATTTATGGTGGCTTAATGTTGGATTTGGACTGATAAAATAATAACGAGAAACCAAAAGTACTATTCAAGTATAAAACTCCTCCAAGGTATCCCAGGTAGTGTTAGCCTAATTCTTATCGAAAAGTTGGAGAACTACCCATTTGGACTATTGGACTAACAATTTCATTTTTAAAAAAATCCTGAATTCAAATCTGGATTTGGATAACCACAAACAAAATCAAGTCCCTTCTTTCTTGTGTCATGTCCAGAATTCTTGAAAAACATCATCAAAATCAGTCATGTGCTTACAGAGTTATTAAGGAAGTCTTGGAAAACATAAATTCTTAAAAAAAAAACAACCAAAAAACTAAATCCAAATTTGGATTTATATTACCACCAAAATCTTAAACTTCACCACCAAAATGTAATCAAAATACATTCATAAATTTTCAAGTAATCATGCAAACAGCAGAAAAGCACAAAGTGTTGACACTCTGGTTGCAAATGTCTGTCAATACTTTTGTATTGGTTTTATGTCTTAAGAAGTGTGCTTTAAAGCATATTTTTTTCAGAGTAGGGATGTAACGATATGAAAATATTGTATCACGATTTTTGTGACCAAAATTAATACGGTTATCATTATTATCGCGGTATCGTTGCAGTGTGCTCAAAATGTTCAAAAAGTACTTTAACACACAATTGAAATCCTTTGACCCCTTAATATTTAAATCAAAACAGTTCTTTTTTGTCTTTTTTTATTAATTCATGTGTCAAGAAAGCTCTGTAAGTACTTTTCTTACCCTTCTTTCATGAGAAATAAAAATAAACAATTCTAGCAAGTATTTGTCACAATTATTATGTAATAAACGCTTAAACTGTGTAATTACAAGGAAAGAAAAAACAGATTTGAACTTTAAATAGGATTCTCTTCATAAACAATGAAAATGAACAACAAATAACCTATGTTACAAACACTCACACACTTTTGTTTTCCTGCAGCATTAGTGTCCATGATACAGCTCATTATATTAGACCATGTCTAGGTTTTTTTGTTTTTTGATTTTTTTTACTGACAATAATCCCTGAAGCAGTTAGCCCCCTTCGTGATCTGTCTGGTTTCCCCTCTCCCATGGCAGACCTCCTTGATATTTCCAAAGTTCTATCGATTAAATCCATGAAACACGAACTTTGACAGAAAAAGATGATCAATTTTAAAATTATGGCGAATACATGGCAAAAGAACGGCAAGAACACACTCCAGAATGATACTAATGCTATCATTTTCAAGATTTATACATTATTTAGACAGAGAGTACTGATAAACCACCTATAATTCTCTCAAGTATGGCTCACTGAATCTTCTCTCTCTCTATCTACCTCTACGGCTTGGTCAGTTCATTTACTGGAGGAGTTATGGCTGTTTTAATTGCGCACGTCTTTTTCTTTTGCCACAGCTTCATGTCTAAACAGGGTGACTTTCTTCTATCAGTTTCCCCTGAGCATCCTTGTAAAATCCAACACTCAACCAGACTCCAGAGTCCGTTTTGAGAGGGAAATCTCCGCTGTGTCTCGAACTTTTGCTCTCAGAGGCCAAACATTGCAAACTGTGCATGCTCGCCTCCCGTGACGCTGCTTAATCGAGGAACTTACTCGTAGTTCAGGCATTTACAGTCAAAGAGCAGCATCCCCGAGAGTTATTGACGCAGTGTGGTGATCAAACACGGTGAAACGGTAATTTTAATAGGACACTGTAACGATTACCGTGGAAAATGTTACCGCGGTTTACCATTTTACCGGTAACCGTTACATCCCTATTTCAGAGTTGTTTAATGTTAGTCATTTTATTGTAAGGAATAGAACATGAACATTGTTTCATCTCAGTCTTTGTCATATTCTGTGCATAGAAATTGAATTGGTGATTGAATACATTCATACTACATTCCATCTTATCATAGCTGTTTTCTATTCCTTTTTTTCCGGAATCCGCTATCGAGGACAAGCTACAAGTCCCAGCCGATCCAGATAAATAGAGATAGACAGATTTTTATTGTCACTACATATAGAGTGAAACTCAATAGGAGCAACCCATTTGCAGCATGTAAAGCAGGAAGAGCTCTGGGCTGCTGCGTCAATGCTCGCCGCCATTTACACAGCAGTTGTGGGTTTTTGCCAAGTTTCCCTCTCTTGCAACACTCAGAGGCTTATCCTGGATACTCTGCATCTACAGCAAACACTCTTCTTTTTCTGTCTGAGCAGAGTGTGTTTATGACTGTGTGTGTGTGTATGTGAACACTGAAGTGTGTCAGATTGATCCTCTAACCATCAGCCTGTAGGTTAATAAGCTCCGGTGTGAATCAGACCCTTTACTAAATGTTTTCATCTCTTCTCTGGACTCTTGGACCTTATCGCTGGTTCACACATCTCTGCTTTCTCTCCCTCTCTCACAGACACGAGCACTCCTGTAGCCTGCCTCAGTTCGGATTTAAATCAATTATTAACACTACCTTGTATACCTTCCTCCTCTCCACCATGCTCCCTGTCTCTCCATCTATCCTTACATTAGTTGTATTCAGTTCCCTCTTCTTCACTCCCCTGTGTTGTAACCTCTGTCTGCCCTATATTTAGTTTCTAGTTGACTTTATTTTTCTCTGATGCTGAATCTCTGACAGTAGCTGTCTCTTTCTCTCTGATTTTGTTTCTCTGGGTCTTCTTCGCTGTCATGGCAGCAGAGAGGTAAAGGTGCCTGAGCTGACAGCAGCAGAGAGGAATGGCAGGAGGTGTGGTCGCAGGATCCATAATAACCTGTGCATGTCGCCAACGGATCCTTGCTCACGCATTATGACCACGGGTAAGAGGAATACGTCATGTCCAAATCATTAAAAAGCAAAAAAAGTATTGTTTCTTTATTTCATTGAAATCTAACAAAGCTGAACCTACACTCACTGGCCACTGATAAGACTTTGGTCCATACTGACATGTTGATGAGAGTCTCAAGTTCCACCATGTACATGGGGGCTCTATTGTGGAAGCTACTGAACTAGGGTGAACTCATTTTCATATTTGGAAAACAACCAATTTCAGATTATACCTTGTTAGCCAAGGTAAGATCGATCCATGCTTCATGTTGTTTACATCAATTTCGGACCCACCATCTGAATGTTGCAGCAGAAATTGGGACTCATCAGATCAGTTTACTTTTTCCAGTCTTCTGTTGTACAATTTTGGTTGTTACAAGGTGTTATTTGAGTAATTGTTGATTTACTATCATCTGGAACCACTCTGGCCACTCTTCCCTGGCCAGAGTGGTTTCAGAGAAATGCCACTTGCTTGATGTTCTTTTCTCTTTTTGGATCATTCTCTGTAAGACATAGACATGTTGGTGGGGTTGGGATTCCTGTAGACCAACAGTTCCTGAAATACACAAACCAGTCCATCCAGCACCAGCACATACAGAATTCACGTATACACAGTGATAATATGCAAACTCCAATAGAAAGGCCCTGCCCAACACAATGATCAAACCAGCAACCTTCTAGCTGTGCGGCACGCTGCACCACTTTGCCTCCCACTTGTAACCATGCCAAATCCATCCATCCTGCCTTGTATCAATGGTCCAGGCTAGTGGTGGTGTAATGTGTGGGAAGTATTTTCTTGGCACTCTTTGGACCCCTAAGGGATTATTTAAAGCCCACAGCCTACCTGAGTATTGTTTCTAACCATGTCCACCCATTTATGACCAAAGTGTATGACCATGCTCCCAGATCTCAATCCAATAGAGCACCTTTTGGATGAGGTCAATTTGCAGCTGATAAATCTGTGTGATGCTATCATTGAGACATGGATCGAAATCTCTTTTCTAAATCAGAAGAGTTTTTTTATCTGTTTGAGAAAACAAAAACAAAAAAAAACAAACTCCCAAACATGAAGACAAAAATCAGGCGGAGCAGTTTTGGTTGTACTGTGTGTAGTGTGCTCAGAAACCTCACGTGACACAACATGATCTTACAAAAATGAAGAAGAAGAAGCTTAGCAGAAACTATAACTGTTGTCCATGGCAACAACTGGAAAAGACAACACAGAACACGGGAGAGGACATACAAGAAGAGGGAATGATGGTGGTCTTTGGACTATTTATGACGGAAAATCTGGAAATAAATTGAAGAAAAGACTGTGGAAAAATCCTGGAGACAGCATGAACATGTGAGCTGGTCCTTTGTTTCTTTGGTCCACTGAACTTTATGTTTATGTTTCAGGTCCACCTTACTTTTCATTATTTATGCCTGCTTCCTTGTTCCTCAGTCAGATCACTTCCTGATTGGCTACATCCTGTTCCAGGTCATATGGCACGGAGTCATGACTCGGGCTGTATCGGCTTTCCCCCAACACATGAAGATTTTTGGTCGTAAATATTGAACAAGTTTAATTTTTATGATTGTCTGCCCCGACCTGTTTCAGAGCCGATTACCGGGACAAGTTCACTCTCCTCGGACCACAGGATAGTCTGTAGGATAATCTTATTCGACAGGAGATAATCAGACATTTGCCATCCTTGGTCAGGAAGGGGGAAAGTTGGGACAAAAACAGCCCAATAATCTTTATATGTACCCTGCTTAAGGAATGTTTCTAACACCTTGTTGAATCAATGACACCTTTTTCAAATTCACATAAGGCTTGGCACGCAGTAATTCACTATATCAGCTGGATGTTGGGGCTGAAGGAAATATTTGTTCTAATTAGAACAAAACAGAGAATTTTCTCCACTTTATGAGTGTGAATTTCTGGCAGCAGGAATGTTCATGTGGGATTTACCAAAGACAAAACAGTACATTTTTATTGTAATGCAAAAACATTTTACTTAGTGCAGCAGAGCAGCCGGGTACACATTTTTCCTTTGTCTATGGATTATTGTTGTTGTAACCTTAGCACTCTGTCTGCCTGCAACTGCTGTCAATCAAACACAGACACCTACAGGCCACTGCAGGGGCTGAGACATTGAAAGAAGAAAAACAATTAAGACACATGAAAAAACACTGAAGCCCTTGTGTTGACAAAAAGGGATTACTAAATGTCATTTCAGTGGGGTTGTTAATCTTGTGCGACGACATTAGAGCTGAAAAATACTGAAGAAAGAGCTTTACCTGTCTTCTACATTTGACAAAGTATTCATTTATCATTCATGGTGGTACCAGATGTTTGTCAATCAGAGCTAAAAACATATAGACTGTTACGGTTACAGATCATTTGTCGAACATTTCAGACTTTAGGGCAATTAGTGAGACACTTTTCATTAACGCTTGTCAATAATGAGAAATTGCAGCCACTGGGGTGAGACTGTGTTCAGTGGTGGAAACAGATGAGACCCATCACTGTCACTGCTGGTGCGGAGGATAATTATAATCCTCTAAGGGTTTTTTCAGCTACAGAGATCACTGTGACTTTTCTCGAGACATTTACTTTAGGTCGAGCTCTATTTGTTTTCCTCGTCGTTGTCATTGATCGGCTGTACGGAGCATAATCAGCCTATAATGAAAAAGACTTGACTGCAAACTGAAAACATCTGCACATTACAAAAAAAGATATTTACTCATTGAAATCTCTTACTAAGGTGGGGTGTCTATCTTGAAGGTCACATATTTTACTCCTTTTAACAGGTTAACATTGGTCCCATATTTTAAACATATGTTTTAATGTTTTAGCATGAAAACAAACTCAGCACTGCAGACTGAATAAAAACCATCAAAGTGATTTGATGCAAAATATGGGACCTTTTCTAGCTTTTAGAAACATAAATATTCTCCATACATTCTCCCACATCCTGTAAACTCTTGAATATTCAAATGAAGATACCTCCATGTTAGATTGTTTTTACAAGTTCCAGTTTCATTCATGGCTTGAAAGCTCTCCTGCTGTCATGTGGACTCGACAGAGAGATCTTCAAACATCAAAAAACACAGAAATAAAACTCTGAGTTCCATCATCTTTCTGATTGTGTTTATTATACTATCCTCTGCAGGTGTGAATATGGAGGATGGGGAGAACTGGTGCTCTCAGATCAGCCGGCTGCAGCAGCTGCTGGATAAACTGGAGTGTCAGGTATGAAATTAATACATCTTTTGATCTTGAAAAGCAATTTCTGAAATCATAAACTGAGCCACTGGCTATAAATTAGTTCCGCTCTTGTTAGAGTGATCACCTGTGAAGGAAATTCATTTCTTTCCTTGTTTCAGGTCTTTTGTTATAGCACAATCTTTTATACTTACAGGGTTTTTTATTACACAGAATGTAAAAGAGGAAACAACACAATGACTTCTCAATGTGAATTTTTAACTCAACCACATTAAGTTTAGAGTGAATTGTACTGTCAGAGGGGCAAAGGTGATCAAAATTGGACTTTTATTTACAATTAATCTCTTAACTTTAATGACAGTTTATCAGTTAAACTCTACAACAAACATAAATTAACAATAAATTATCAAAGAACAAGAAAACAGGGGTGCCTTTAAACAAGTGGTCAGTCCCTGTACTGAGGCTCCTATCTGGCACTAATGTCCCAAGTTTATTGCAGCCTGTAGCCCCTTACCCATGTTTTGTTACCTGCTCTCTTTACTCCTATCTGACATTGTCCACTGCTCTCCTCCTGTCTAATAAAGGAAAAAGCTTGAAATAAAACTTTAAATCAGCAACTTAAAAGAGAGCTGTTTGTAATATCAGCGGAAAGCAGCATGTAGTTGTACTTTGGCAACAAAAGTAATAGTATTTGAAACAAAAAGAAGATACTCCAAGGCACTCTCTTTATACTACTAAAATGTCTTTATTTTAATGGTATGGTCATGTAGACCTTAAAAACAAACTTCGACATGTTTCGGCATCAAGCCTTCATCAGGAAGTCAAGTCATGCGTCATGTGTCTTCTGAAAAGTAATAGTATTACAGGAGGTGATAAACTTCTCAGGTTGTCCCCCATCCATCTACCAATGTAAGATCCAGGTCGTACTTTTACAGGTAAAAAAATAAATTGTGAGTAAACCCAATAAAAGTCGGAAGTTGCATAAAAAATAAATGCCAGAAACAGAAACAGATTCACCAGGTGATGAAGGTTTTAAAATATTATTTGGAATCAAAGAACAAGATTAACATTGGTTAGAAACTAACAGATAACAGTGTTTCCCCTGGCAGACATTTGGGTCTGTGGCACAAGGCTTGATCTCCAAAATGAAGGCACAAAATACTTTTCAAATGCACATCATTTATCTGCACTTCTGCAATTTTAGCAAAGCCCAAGTATCTTTTTTTCATTTCACTCTCCCTGAGTCACCACCCCTAATAGATAACTTGGGGAAACACGCAAATTATGATCAGCTGAGTACAAGATGTGGGTCTATCTATAATACTTAGCTTATTGTTGCACTAAAAGATCATTAAGGCATTCATCAGTTTATTAACATTCTAATTTTCCTGCTGTTTACCCTTTTTTTTCATGCTTTTGGATGTCATACTGGATCCATCCTCTTACTTAAAAGCACTCTCTACTTGTTCGAGAAGTCAAAAGACAGCAAGTGTCCAAAATGTCAAACTTGATGCGAGGAAAAGTTGACAAAAAGAACCATTAACAATACAGAGGGCTCTCTAATTTCTTACACATTGTGATTCCATGACATTTAAAAGAAATATATTTACGACAAAAACTGGTGGAGAATTTGCCTAATGGGAGTTAAAAAATAAGGCTTTGTGTGCTAAACTGTCACAAGCAACCCAATAAATAAACAACATTAAAAGTCATGTTTGACATGAGGAACTATGAAGACAATATGAAAAATGGAAATGCGGAATTAATTGGCTTTTCTTATTTCACTCTGTGCTACAGCTGAAAATATTAACGCTTTATTAGAACAGCTCATGAACCACTTCTCCAATTGTTTTTTTTACTTTTCCCAAACAGTTACACTCGATCAATGTTTGGACATACATGCCAATAACCAAAGATATTCAACCCCCACCAGTATTTAAATGAGATTATTTGTTGAAAAGGTCAAGAGAGCAATTGAAGATTGAGTTGCACTGGGAAGACCCACTATTGGATGAGACTGTTCACTGCTTCAGCTGCCCAAATGTGCTGCAGAGCTGTGTGTTTTATTTTCCAAAGTATATTTACAATACAAGCAGTGCTCATTTTGACAGCACTTTTTTTTTTTTTTTATGTATTTTTTGGGCATTTTATGCCTGTAATGATAGTAGAGAGACAGTGGATAGGCCTGTGAAAGGGGGAGAGAGAGTAGGGGAAGACACCCTGCAAACTGGTCACAGGCGGGATTCGAACCTGGACCGGCAGAAATATGTACACGGGGTGCTAACCACTCCGCCAAACCAGCACCCCTTGACAGCACTTTTAATTTAGTTTCAGTCTTTTGCCTCAGACATCTTTTAGTTTTAGTCATAATTCAGTCAGCTAAATGTATTAATTTTAGTATAGCTTTAGTTGATGAAATTTCACAACATTTAAGTCGCCGATCTCTACTGTATGGTTAAATTAGTCCACTGAATAATGAACCATAAAGTGTAGGGCATTTTTTTATGTTTCCTTTAGTTTCTGAAGTCACGTTTTACACTTGGATCCTGCCACCATGAAGCTCAGTTGTGATTGGATGTCCCTCTTAACTCATCCAAACTTTCCACACAACCAAAATAGCTGTGATCTGATATACTCCTAACTTTCCCCTACTTTCTACATGATGAACTAAGGTCTGATTGGATTAAGTCGCCGTCAAATAGTAAGGTCAGGAAATTTAGTTTTAGTCAATGTGCACATGTTCTGATTTAGTAGCAGTCACGCTGTTGGCGAAAACTATGACAAAAAAATTAGTTGACAATATTGACACTGTAATGTTGCTTGTTAGTTTTGTTAGCTTTCTGACTTACTAGGGCTGAACGATTTGAGAAAATAATCTAATTGCGATATTTTTCCCCAATATTGCTATTTACTCTGCAAATGTTTAAATGTTCCTCATTTTATGTATTCTTAAACAAACATAAGCAGTAGATCTTTTTATAGTTAAACCAATATGGCATTAAATTAATGCAAGGATAAAAGATTTGAGAAAATGCGGAGAAGTGAAGAACAGAAGCAAAATAGGAATGAAATTCTAAAAACTGGGTAAAAATGGTATGAAAGCAGAAAAAGGTTGATAAATAGGTATGAAATTGCAAAAAAATGGGAAAAATTAGCAACAAAAAAATTCGAAAGTGGCTTAGGAAAATTGATTATGGCAGCAAAATTGGGTATTACATTTTAAATTAAATTTCAAAAACCATGTAAAAATTTCAAAAATGGTTCTGACAATGGTCAAAAAAAGATGAAGGGGGCAAAATAGGCATAAAGTTGTAAAAACGGGGTGAAAAAAAGGTAAACATGGTCCAAAAGTGGGAAAAAGTATATGAACAGAGGTTAAAAAAAATAGGCATGAAATTGCAAAAAACTACATCACAATGCCAAAACATTTTGGGCTAAAAACATTGAACCTTCTGCGATCTGAAAATTGCAACAAGCCATATTGTGATTTAATCTAATTTGCAATAACTTGTTCAGGCCTAGGGCTTACATATGGGCATCAGTATCAATTCTTAATCCAGTTCATAGCCTATGAAATGCTCGTCACATGAGCTTTAAATAAACAACAGAAATAGCCTTGCAGGTTTTTCACCTCCAAGCTCAAAAGACATTTAAATGCCGTGTATAAATGACAGCCCTACTGCGCCATTACAATTATACTGTACGTGTGCAAATCCCCCACAGTGCCGGCCTTCAGATTGTTTTTGTGCTGTGTTTTTAATTGGTTGGTCAAAGTGTCTGCAAACACAAAATAAAACAAAAGGTGGCCCTCAGACCAATTACACTGAAAATATCAGCACCCAGAGACAGAGACGGTGTTTTCATGCATAACAGCACTCAAGTTTGCACCTGAGGTAGAATTCAGAGCATGTTTCAGGGTGTTTGTGTCACTCAAAAACAACAAAGAGGCGCTCACAGCACGCAAAAATCGATGTTTTTTTGCAAGAGCAGCTCGTGTAGATCTGTGTATCTGTCAGACAAAGGCGCACTCAACCTCTCTCATCTCTCAGGCTGAACTCTACAACCTGCTCTCAATACCTCAATTCAAATACCCACACACTTCTGCTCCATCTGATTCCCTCTGTTCTTTTCCTTATCGACTTCTTTCATTCCCGTCGTTCTG
Source organism: Scarus forsteni (assembly GCA_036419115.1). Classification (NCBI taxonomy): domain Eukaryota; kingdom Metazoa; phylum Chordata; class Actinopteri; order Labriformes; family Labridae; genus Scarus; species Scarus forsteni. The sequence continues at coordinate 7,164,179 of JAZDUH010000468.1, forward strand.
ATGTTCATTCCTGCACTCCTCCAAGCCTTTCCTGGAGTATTTTCACCCCCTTCTCGCCCTCACTCTTGTCAAGCCAGAGGGGCTCAGACTGCAATATCCAGGCAATTCATAACCTGCAGGATGCTTCGAGTGTAATATCAGTCCCCCACATCTCCACATCACACAAACATACTCACACGCCATCTGTCTATCGCTCCATGTCTGCTCTCTAAAATGCAACAGAATGAGTTTCCCCCCTTAAAGGTTACGTTTCTTGTACATGCACATACAGGACAATAACCTTTAGATGGAGAGATGATTCTGTATTATGGCCTCTGCTGTATTTCATTATTCATGACATCTTTTCTCATTGTCAACACTCTGAGGATATGTGTTGCGAAAATAAATAGCCAGATGAATATCATGTCCATTTGTGCACTACACTCCATGTCCTTCATGAAAGACATTATCCCATTAGCCTCATACTACAACATGACATTTTGAGCTATAGAGAACACAAGGGAAGTACATCATATAGTGGTGTAACCTTTCAAGGCTATTAGGGGCTTTCAGAGCAGATTTTCAGACCAAAATTAATACTCTTCACGGACATACAGTACCTACTTTCTCTTCCTCTGCTTCCACAATCCCCCAGCTGCTTCATCTTCAAGTTCCCTCAAGAATGAAAACAGTGGACGAGCACTGAAACACAAGTAAAGACAAAGAACGACAACATTTTGTAATCAGTTTCAACTGATGATATACACATCATAGCTGACTCAATTGTTATTCATTTATCCAAGCTAAATTAACTCTTCTCTCTAGTTTGGAAAGTCTGTTGGTGCTCCTTCTGCACTGACACTCCATCTTTGTGCCTGCAGAAGTGGGAAAGACGGCGGTAGTGCGAGGCAATTAATCAAGTTGCTGTTACAGTTTTAGCCCACCATGATCAGAAAAACAAGATAATCAGTTTGAGACTGTTACTGTGCCACATGCCACGCTGTGCCCATTCCATCCTGTGTGGAGAAGAAGTCTCATCCACTTACATTGAACAGGCTGTTAATAAAGGCTCATATTTTTTGGTGAACAGTGAATTAAACATTTCAGTTTTCAAGTTTTGAAGACACATGAGTGTTGTTCACTCTGGAGACAAAAATCCAGCATTAATGCACAGAGATACCATGAATTTTCAAGTTCTTTGTGCTGAAGGAGCTTCATTGGAGCCGGCTCTGCCTGCAGACACGTCCTGGGAAATTGGGAATATGTGCACATGCCTGTTGTATTTATGTTGATTAAAATGCATGTTATTTCATAAGAATGCCATGTTTTGATCTACGGGGACTAGCATTAGGAATCACAGGGTAGCTCCTGATATAATACAATATGACAAACAATACTAAGTCTAAAATATGAATATAAAGGTAGAACAATAAAAGGATATTTAATAAACAGCAATCCAATACAATTTCTGATTAACTAAGAAATATAAGATGACGATATCTATATTTTATGAATAATGTATTTAACCTGCAATTTAATGTAATGACAGAATTTGACAAAAACTGAGACAGAACAATGAAAAATTAAGAAGAAAAATTAGTGATAAAATACAGTTGTTACAATAATAACATAATATAAATACAAAACAGATAATCAGTGTGTGTATGTATGCACACCTGTAAATATAGTTTTGAAAGCAGTAATTACTTGGGTCAGCAGATCATAACTTGTATTCTTCATGCCAGGGTGATGATGTATTCCACTTAATGAATTGTTGCAACATTTAGTCATTTTTGCAGACCCATGTGTACGGTGGTTGGCAAAAGTTGCCTGAAGTTGGTCTCTTTGAAAACAAATAATGATTCAGTTTTCTGTGGGATGGCAAATGAGTCCAAAGAAAACATCATATGTTCCCTTTTGTGTTCCAGAGTCCCAAGTTGGAGCCGCTGAAAGAGGACACACTGGCCAGCACGTATAAGTCTGTAAGTCGGCATTTGCCTTGTCTTTAAATTTAAATTCATTTCACATATTTGACTAAAACATTAAGTGATGACCTGATATTTTGTCACTGCTGGGCCAAAGCCTTTTATCTCCCCTTTTCATGGTTGTTTTTCTTTATGCATCAGTTCTAAAATTCTGGCTCTGCGTTCTTGAGTGTGTTTTGTATGTCCGTCTGTCTATGAGCAAGATAATTCAAAAAGTTCTCAACAGAGATTGATGACATCTTTGAAAATGCTGGTCAAGGCACAAGAACAAAGTGATACAATTTTGGTATTTGATCTAAATATGATCAGGGAACAAGGACGAAGTAATTCAATTTAGGTGAAGACAGGAATCTGGATGTGGCAGTTTTCCACATATCTAAAAACTCAGCTAAGAATACCAGAAATGCTTTGGCCGAGCTTCTGCTCTCTTAGCGTCTTTCTTGAGTTCCCTCTGTGTTGACAATATCTCTTAGTTCCCTCATTTGTTGAAAACAAAATCTCAAACTAAATCAAAAGTATCTGGTCAGAATATGCCCTGGCTCATTAGCAGCCCTTTAGGACTATAAGCCTATAATGGCCCTTTTCCATTAGCCCTACTCTTTTCTACTCGACTCTACCCAGCTCTACTCTACTCGCCTTGTGCTGCTTTTCCATTAGCCCCAGTCGCCTGCCCAACAGGGTGAGCGGCACTGCAGCGGCGTCATTTTGAGCGCAACACAACAATCTGTGGCTTTTTGTCGGAGAGTTTTGGAAGCTATAGAACAGAATGAAGCCGAGGACGAGAGCAATTGAGCTGCAAAGAAAAGATGTTTGAGAGTAAGCTAACGGTAGCTACCGCTAGCATGCTAGGTCGTCGCGCTCATGACTCATCGATGACGACACTGTCTGACCAATCAGTAGCCGGCAGTCGGTGACGTCATCTTTCAGTATCGACTCAGCTCGCTTGGAACCAGAGTGGAGTAGGTACTAAAACTAGCTTGTTTTAGGAGGTACCAGGCTAGTGGAAACACACTGCAAATTGAGTAGGGCCAAGTAGAGTAGGGCCAAGGCGTGCTAGCGGAAAAGGGCCATAAGTGTGGGTTAGGAGTGATGAAAGAGAGAAATCACTGTTAGCTTCTGACATGTCTGCATGAATCTAACAGACTGAACATCCATTCAGTCAGCTTCCAGTTTTTCTGGACATGTTGTCCCCAATCACTTTGAATGAGGACACGTCCAAGATGGACCTGAAATTGAGTAAAACCTATGGATATGCTAACATGCCATCTGGGATGTCAGATTAGGAGTCTTACAACTAAAGGAAGTAAAAAATAGTTGAACTTGATATTAAAAAAAAAAGTTATTGATATTTGAAAGTCAGTTCTGAATTTCACAACTGGTGCATCCTTATCAAAGTATCTAGTTCTGACTTCAGAAAAACAAGATGCATTGACTCTCTGTTTAACCTCTGATCACTAACACCTCCACTCGTTACAGTATGTTCCAGATAGCAAATTATCTAACCATTTTCAGCTCCTCCTGGCAGTCATTCCCTGAAAAACAGGAGTTTACTCATCTGTTCTGTTCACTGTCCTCATTTTTAAATGTCAAGCAGTACCTCTCAGTCCCTCTTAAGCCTGAGAATATTAAAACCACCTGTAAAAGTAGCTCTTATCTTTGTTTAAGGCATCTCAACTCTCTGACTAACACATACAAATAATCCAATCATTGTACAGGGAACCTCAAATTAAAAAAAAACTGGCAGTAGCCTGTTCACTCTTATACAACAGAGTCAGAGTTTTGACATTTGATAAAATATTGTGAGAAGGATTTACTGCGTCATGATCCACTTCAGAGGTGTGAAAACAATGACAGATGGGTGAGAGAGAAATTGTGACAGACAATTCAAAGTAGTTAAATATACTTCTTTGTTTGGTTGCTTATTAACTTGCTGCTTAAAAAAGGGAAAATGTGTCTTTTTAAAGATGAAAGGCTTAGACTTTTATTCTACAGTCAAGTTTCAAACAAAAATTAAATAACAGCATCATTCAGTACTTTTAAAAAGGCAATGGACGACCAGTTGTCCCATAACAATCTACATTTTCTTTTAAATTATTCAGTTTTGTATTTCCTGTCAGCTTAGAACAAGAAACTGGGGCTACAGTTTGCACTCACCACAGCTGGACAATAGAGGATTGTTAAATATTACCCTGTTGAATGAGTCTAGACGTCTTCTACAGCATTCAGATGCTAGGGTCAGAATTTGGTATGAACAACAGAACAGACCAGATCCATCCTGACTGTATCACGTAGCATGTTAAAAAGAACATATCATCCCAGTCTGATCACCTGAAAACCAGTTCCAGTTGAGAATCGTTAACAGCTCCATCAAAGAATTGATATTATGAGTCTTTTTGCTAATCAATTCCCTTTCCCTGGCTCATTATTTTTTTGAAAAGGCGCCTACTGCACAACCTTAAGTGAGTGGAAACACCAGCAACTTGCAGAAGCAGTTATCTATACTGTGACGTGAGTGATTGACATTGTTGCCACTGAAAATCTACAGGCCAACATTTGCCCAGACGGGAAATCAATAAGGGAATCGTTAAAGTATTGGATCGATTAGCAGGATCGTTAGCATTGGTACAGATAAAATCTTATCAATTCCACTGCACCCCTGTACCTCCTCAGCAACCAGATCTTGATTCAGTCGAGCACCTCTGGGATATAGTGGAGAAAGATTCACACCGGATGATTCTATCGTGCCAATATGGACCAAAATCTGTGAGGCTTGTTTTAGCTCCTTGTTGAATCTGAGACATTACGGATGTAGGCAGGTCAAAGGGGTCCAGCCAGATACTATTAGAGTGTTCCTTAAAAACTGTCCGGTGAGTGAGCAAGGCTGTATTGTAGATGTAGATAGCATTTTACAGCAGACAGCTCTGAGGCGACAGGCACAGCAGGTTATTTTCTTTTGAGCTGAAAAAACATCTAATCTCATAAAAGTGATGAGATTTCCTCATTCTTGATATGGGCCACTGCCGCCTGATGGTCCTGATGGTTGTCATGTTGCAGGATATTGAAGGCGTGAGTAAGGCCCAGAGTGCATTTAAATTTGCAGAGATTGTCCCAAAGCTCCAGGCAAAATTATCTGTTAAGGCTTTGACGACACTTGAGTTTCTTGCTAGAGGTTCTTTTCCTTAATAACTGTATGTTAAAGCACTTTTAATGTAAAGTATATGCTGTTAAAGTTCAAACTAATGACTGAAACACTTAAAACACGTGTGTTATTCAGTTGTTTTTGCGTATTTTGAAGAACCATTATATCTTGTTTCGTCAAACAAACGAAATGGCACACACTCATACAGTCACATTTTTCTGTTAACCTACATATTCTTGATGTAACTTGTGCTCTATGTTGTCTTTTAAACTGATTGTCCCAAAGTGAAAAGTGATGGCCTAAACCAGTCATTTTATCTTCAACTGTCATGCAAAACTATTTTGAAAAAAACAAAAGTCGTTACAGCCTGCCTTTACACAGCATTTTCCTTCAGACTAATATTATTAAAATGTGTGCTCCATTGGTGCAGGCACAGCAAACGCAATAAGTCAGAACTCCATGTTTAGCACTTTGGTCTCTATTTACTGCTCCACACAGCGATAAACAACACAAAATAATTAGTGACTCCAACAGAGGTTATGCAGATTTCTGTTCCACAGCTGAACTTTCAAGCTTAATACAACTTCTTTCAGTATATTTAGAACTGTGAGATCAGCAGTTACAAAAGTGGCATGAGGAGAAGTCTTACTCAGTTGCAGTGGCATTTTACCTTGAATTGTTGGGAAAGAGAACAGGGCAGCAGGTTGATGGGGTGATTGGAGACCATGCCAGGCGGAGAAGCTAACAAACTCTGATTTCCCTGAGGATGCTGCTGGATCATTGTCAACTGTTTGCTTACTTGGCACATCAATCACTTCATGGATGAAAGTTTAGTCCAGGAAAGTTTATCTTTTTTACGAAAGGGTCCAAAGACTGGTATATAAAAAAGGGATTGAGGGACGAAATCACTGTAAACATGGACATGCATCGATATGTTTTAAACTCCCATCCATCCACCCAATATCTACACATATCTTTTTTGAGGTCTCTGAGGGCTGGAGCCGATCCCAGCTGACCCTGGACGGAAGGCAAATTACGTCCTGAACCAATCGCCAGCTGATCACAGGGCTACATACAGAGACAGACTACCATTCATGGTCATACCTCAGAGCAATTTGGAGTCACCAATTAACCTAACAAGCATGTTTTTTCTGTCTGTGGGAGGAAGCTGGAGTGCCCAGGGAAAATACAAGTATGCAAGCGGAGATATGCAAACTCCAAACAGAAAGGCTCTGACCAACATGGAGAAAGAATCAGCATGCTGCACCACTGTGCCACCCTGTTTAAACTCTATTTTCTAAACATGAATATAATTTTCTTTTGTCCTACAGTCTTATCTTGCTCAAACAATTCTGCACAAGAAAACAAAAATATCAAGTGTATAAGAGAAATACAAAACAACATCAAGCCTATAAAAAGTGAAGAGTGGATAAGAATTACATTTACAGAAACCAAACCTAAAAGGGATGAATAGATGATACAGTCGTAAAAGAGTAAGATAAGTTCAGAAGTAAGTAGAAGTGCTCCTTAACTGGTGGAAAATCACTTCCCCCCTGTGCCGTGCCCAATATTTCCTGAAAATGTCATCAAAATCATTTCAGAACTCAAGTTATTGGCAAAATGTGGGGAAAAAATGTGCATTTTGCAATGTCAAAAATCCTGGATCTATATCCAAGTCCGCTCATTACAAGCTTCTAAGGGCTGCAAATCTTGTGAGTCATGGCCGTAGGTCTTGGTTTTTTGGGCTTGTTTCTAAATGTGAAGTTGCTTCTTTGGGCTCTTCTGTCTGAGTGAATCCCCCTGATTATCTTTCAGCTCCTAACAATAACGGAAAGCACTACTGGGGTAGGCAATTTGTCCATTCCTTGTTTCCTGGTTATCGGGCACCCCCCCAAACACACTCACGCACATAGCCCATGTGCCAGAGCCAAAGTTGCCAGGTCTGCTTTTTATAAGCGACATTCTTTTTTGAATAGATGCTTGGCACTGTGATATTGAAATGTAATTTAGATGAAAATGAACACACTTTATGTAGATTTCTGTTTTTTAAAAGTAGTATATCACATTAGGAAAGTAAACAGCTGGAGGTTGCTTATTTTGGGCTTGTTTTTATTGACCTGATTGCTTATTTCATAAGCACAATGTGGAAACACTGGACAGGAGCTCTCATTCCACAGGGTATGTGACATGATTTTGTAAAATAAAGAGCACAAAAGAAATAACTGTTATGTTCCCTGTAGTAGAACTTTTTGTAGGTCTTCAAATTTAGGACCAGGTATGGGGTTCTGTCCAAAGTCGAGCAATGTAAAAGTAACATAAAAGTAACGAGTAACGTGAAAAGTTATTTTCCTAGAGGGTAATTAAGTAAAGTAACAAGTTACTTTTTTAAGAAGTAACGAGCAAACACTACTTTTTAAAAGTAACTTCCCCAACACTGGTGGTAACACAGTAGATTTCCTGTATCAATTAGTTTTTCAGTTGTTTCTCAAAATCAAATTAATTTTCTTGTTAAGGTAACAAAGGTTATTTTCTTAACAACCATGTCATTCCTTGGTAGTCAAAAAAAAGCAAAAACAAAAGCCTGGGCGCTGTGACATGCCACACTTTAATGACCTACACTAATGATGTAAGTTAAACCTATCTCTGAGTTTGTTTATACACTCCTAACTCTGGGGATAAAAGAGTAAAGAGTCAAGACCTGGAGAAAACAAGGGGAAGCTGACTCATTATCTGGAAAAATGGACCAAATAAATGTATGATTGCATGTCTCCTGGGGGCTCCCACAGTTCTGTGATAGCAAAAGTTATTTTTATGCCTCTGTGTCTGCCATAGACAGGACTGGAGGCTTGTTGTGAGGCACCAAGAGGAGGTTGCAGAATGCCTTCCATAAAACACAAAGTTTTTTAAAGTCATTTCAATGCTGAATTAAACCTGTTACGTTAAAATACCTGCATACAATGAGTCCATTCAAACATAAAACTGTTGTCACCTGCCAGGTTTGACCAACGATGAAATAAAAATAATGTATGAAAATCCTCATAATGTAAATTTATTTTATGCTTTCACTGATCTTAGGAACAGTGTGGGTCATTGGATGTTGACACTATTATTCAAGGGCTTGCAGGCTGAAGTTTGAGCTTTTCTGTTTACCAAATACTAAAAATAAGTTGGTAAATACTTTTAAGTCTAGACTGCATGGTGGTGCAGCAGGTAAGTGCTCCTGCCTCGCAGCATAAGGGTCACTGTTTTTCTCTCCTGAACCAGTCTGGGCCTTTCTTTGGGGAGTTTGCAAGCTCTCCCTGTGCATGCTTGGGTTTTCTACAAGCACTCTGGTTTCCTCCGACTGACCAAAAACATGCTTTGATGTTTACTGGTAAATTGCCTTTAGGTCTGAATGTGTGTGTGTGTCAGTTATTGACTGTTTCTGCATATCAGCCCTCTGATTGGCTGCAACCAACTCATTTGGCTACCAGGCAACCAGAATGATGGCAAAGAGCTACTAAATAATGTCTTTTCCTAGGAGTCCCCATGAAAACAGCAACAGGTTAAAAGGATAGTTTCAGGTTTTTGAAGTGGGATTATTTGAGGTACCAGAACTTGTGCCACAGCTTAGCTCTCTCTCCGTCCAGAAAAACTTGGGAAAGACGCTAATGCTACACATTGGTGTACATGGTGCCACCATCTCAGGAGAAAATAAGCCACAAAGACAGCATGGGGTCATCCAACGATACAGTTTGTTTACAACAACTTACCTTCCCACTAGTTCCTAGTTTTGAGACATGGCACAGACTAAAGGTAAATCCCAATTGTACCCCTTAACACCCTTCCCCGTCCACTTAGCCCTCCGTTTTGAGGGCCAAGGGGAAGGGGTGAAAACACAATGCCGAGAAATGAGATGCCACTCCATTTCCGTGATGTCATCACCCAGAGCCGCTCGCTGGCTGTGATGTAAGCAGATGCGACAATAACCGTAGCAACGGCTGTGAAAGCTAGCTTGTTATAACGAGAAAGTTTAAAATACATCCAACAACTAAAATATAATTCATATTTCCTTGATGATTTAATAATTACTTATAAGTGCTTCCTGTCGGTGGACATGGTGTATTATGGGACATTCTTTTACCTCTACATTTCAAGTGAGGTTCTGGTCTGTTTTCATTTCAAGGGCTGTGTAGCTCTTGTTCTTAGCCCTTCCCCTAGGCTCTACAGATAATTGGGACACCACTTCACTAGATGTGAAGGCTCAAAACCAAGAGATAAGACAAGGGCTGAGGGGTACGACTGGGACAGACCCTACATGTCCTGTCATCAGAAGTGCAGACTATAAGATGTCTAACAATGGCTTGGAGTTGCAAGGGCCAAATGTTTCAGTTTACTGATTGACTTTCTTTTGGATCCAATAAAATCTTTACTCATTTTGACCCTCTGGCAAAGCAAATGACATTTCTACTCAGGTGTGTCTGTAAATAAACGAACGTTGACCATAAAAATCCATATTCATAACTTAAGATTTTTAAGCTCCTATAAATGTTGAATTCTCTACAATTGTAACCGTTATTGTGTTTTCAAAATATTTTATATCAACTGATATGAAAAATGAAATAGCATTACATTTGTGGCATTATTACATTAAAAGCTGAAGATCTGTATCATGTTGGTGGTTGATAACATTTACAGGCTGTTTTTGTCTAAGTGGGTCTAGCGCAGGCTTTTCTATAAGGCAGGTAATATCAGACGCACACACCTGTTTATCTCTTGAGCACCAGATGCTTCATGTGCCCTCACCTCATCTTTCTCTGTCCACCCGTCTCGTCTCTCTGCCAACAGAACATCCTGCTGGTCCAGAGGCAGATGTCAGTGACCGACCAAGACCTGGACAACTTCAGGAAAGTTCTGAAAAGCTACATCGACGCCACCTCGGCCCACTCTGACAACCTGCAGTGAGTGTTTGCTTATATCCAGACAAAGAAATGTGTGTTTCAAAGTTGCATCAGGGCCTGTTGCTGAGGTAACATCGGCTCGATCACGGCAATCGTTACTCAAGGATTTACATCAACAATTATTCCTAAACTAAAGGGGAACAGGATGAAAAATAAGTACTGCTGATTTTAGTTTCCATTTAAATTTCATCATCATCAATCTGCTCTCAGAATGTTCAGTTTTTTAGCCCTACACCGACAAACTTCATTTAAAAATAACTTTCGTAATATTTTAATAATTTCCACAAATAGAATAAAACAGGGTTTGTGTTCTTTTCTGCCTATTGATTTTTTCTAAATTTATTCTCCCTGCCTGGCTCTGACCTCTCTCAAAAGGGTAATACTTTTGGTGTAATTTATCCTCACAGTGTGTAAACTCTCCCTCACTTTGTATCCTCTCCTCACCCATCTCCACTTCTTCATCTCTGTCCTGCTGTCAGCGTGTCCGTTCAGAAGCTCCCAGGGAAGTCGTGTTACATAATGTATGAGTTCTGGCAGGACCGCATCTCCTGGATGAGGTCAGTTTGCCGTCTTGTGTGTGTTACAGTGTGTGTGTGTGTTGGATCTTGGCAGACTGTTTGGCACAGTTAACTTTTTGATGAAAATGTTCCACACCAGCGAGAACGAGCAGATGGCCCACCTCTCAGTCTGCAAACACACTGAGCTTTAATTGTGTTAATTTGGGTATTAATACTATAAATATTACAATGGATTTATTCATCTAAAACTGGTGCGGTTTGTTTGATATCAGAATTCTTCATCATCGACTAATTTGGGATGTACAAAACTATATATAGAATCCACTGGGCCAATCATTTTTAATTTATTTTACCCAATAAAAATGATACATACACATTTTTTGTAAAAAGCACCAAGTCTCTCTTGTACTATAAGACCAGTAGACACACTAAAGGGCATAAAACTTAAAAAAGAAGACTTTGCTCTTAAAACAGCCTGTATTTTGCTTTTAAAACACTTGTCACCCACACAGGTGTTAGCTGAAAAACCCTTAATCAGACCTTTTCTCAGGATTGTGCGGATGTGGTTGAATTTGTTTGGGCAGCTCCAGAACAATGTCAAATATGTAAGAATGTGCAGTTGTAAGAAGGACTTGTTGACCTGTTTTTACAGCAAGTGATCCTTAAAAATGATGACATCGGAATGGGTGACCAGGGTCTTAAACTTGAGCTCTTATATATGACTGCATGAGTATGTTAAAAAACAATCTAGTTTGACACATCCAGTACCCCTGATCCAGCAGTATTCTCAGTCTGTCCTGAAAAACTCACACTTTTATGCTGCGTTCACACTGCAAGCGACCCAGCTACCAAAATCACGTCACCCACTGACGTATCGTTGCGCGTCCATAAATACCTCATTTTGGTCACCGTTGCTGCCGGCCGTCGCTCGGTGACATCACGTCTGCTCGAGTTTCACCGCGATCATACCATATATCATATAATAGGATGTATAAGTGGACATCATTCCAGCTGTATCCTTTTCTTTCACTTATCAACCACAAAACACTGCAGCTGATGCTCTGAAACAGCATTATCTGTGAGTTTCCCGTGGTCCGTCTAGGCGGAACTAATGTCTTCACTGACTAATGTTCCCCACACGGACATGGACTGTTCCTCTGTAGTCCGAATGAAAAACTGTCTGTCTAGGGTACCGTCACACGTGCACACACCGCTGATTGATCAACTTTTTTGTACTTTCACATCGGGCAACAAGCTATGTGGTAGTGTGAAAAGCGGCTGTCACATCGCGGGAGGGTTAGCCCCACCCCATCGCGGCTGTACATTGACTTTGCATGGAGAGTGATCGCCGAGGTAGTACAAATAGCGTGGGGTGTGAACGCAGCATAAGTCCTCCTTCCCCAGTCAGATCTAAATTGGTTGACTGATCAACTCTGTAGTGATTGACTGCTGCCTCGAGCCAGTGGGCTCAAACTACTACAGAAACAATGTTAGAACATCACAATGACACGTCTATTAATCAAATCTATGATGTCAAGTAGCTTTATTCAATTCTTTATATCTTCATTTTCTTTATGTATAAATATATAATAATTAAAAGCTGTATTTATACTGTTAAGAAGTTCAATGTTTATGTGTACAGCTCCTTCACTGCACCTTTTGTATATATTAATTTTTTTTTTTCGACAGTTATCTGTTGTATATTTTGTATATTGTAAAAATATATAGCTCAGTAAATTTTGCATTATTTTCTACCTATTTTTATACTTTATTTTATTCTTCCTGACTAATTTTTATTTTCTATTTATGTTAATTGTTTTTGCAACAATTTCCCAAGTCAAATTCCTTTTATGTGCAAATGCACTTGGCAGTAAACACCAATTCTGATTCTGATTCTTTCTGGAGTCATAAAAAATTATGTGACAAACATTGATATTTAAAGAGATTTAATGTTTTGTTTTCAAGAGTATTTTCTCCTGTTCCCTGTTTTTGTAGCTACCTGCAGTCCAACAGCAGTAAAGACTTCCAGCGCTGCGTCATTGACATGTTAGAGGATGCTGAAATTGTCTCTACGATGTTGCTCCCAGGTGAGTACATGTGTCCAGGGACAGATCTTGTGCAGGCAACCAGAAAAACTGGATGGACAGTTTTAGTAGAAAGTACATGAGCTGGGCAGAGCCTTTTAGAACAAGAAAAACTGGAAAGCATTTCAACAAATGTTCCATCTGTCAAATTCATTAAGGGCTTGTCAGAGGTTTGTGGTCACACTCAGCACAACTAGCCCACACTTGAAGCTGCCGCCTCGATGATCTCAACGATGCTTAACAGGTTGATCGTTTCTGATTTGAGACAGTTGTTCCAGTTTGAGGCTTTGCCCGGTGGATCTGCCCGATGACAGACATGAATTTGAGTAGATTCAGTTGCTTTGCACATGTCTTTGAGACACAAACGAACAATACAATAAAATTAAGAAAAAGTGCAGTACTGTAAAATATACTGCTTCATTTTTGCACTGATATAGGATACTATTTTTCCTTTCCTTCTGTTTTATCCAAATGTGGAAATGACTCGCCTAGAAGAACATTCTGATACTTGTCTGCCTACAGTGAAATTGGACCACAGGCTGTTTTGGCACAGTGGTGGCACATGAGAAAAACATTTCTTGGCTGCTGAGATGCAGCAAGAAATCCTGACATCCCTGTCTCCCTGGTGGCTCCATGCCTCTGTGATCTGTCATTTCTCAGCTGTCTCAGAGTCATTTGTGATCACACTGAGCTGGGTCACTCAAACAAAGCTTTGCAAACACCCTGTTGTCAAAAGCAATTCCCACTCTTTAGAAAAATGTCCCTAGAAAATAGGCTGCTCTGAGAAACACCAATAACTGCCCATGCCAGAGTGCTGCTATAATTCATTACACATCACATTGTTGGAAATTAAATATTGATTTACTGTCTTACCATGACAGCTCAATCAGTTACCTGCCAATCATCTATTTAACCTGGATGGAGTCTTCAACTATTTAACTTAATATTTGGTGTTGTACTAATAGGGAATTGTGCTTTTTGAGAAGACAGACATATTTTTCTTTTTAAAAATCCTTTGTGAATTAGCCATACCTGTAGTTTGTGAAGTGAAAGGTAAAAATATTTCCACAAAAACAGCGGTCGTCTTGTCTAAATGTCATTTTAGGATGGTCTGCATTTCAAGAGTGTCAACAGGGCTTTTGTGGGGTCTGGTTCATACCTGTCAAGTTTTGGATTTGAAAATAAGGGAAATTTTCCAGCGCTTGCTGTGAACTGTCCCACCACCCCAACCAAGCTCCAGTATCCCTTACATTTTAAGACAGGAGTACAAGTAGGCCTGTCAAGATAACAAATTTTGCTGGACAATAATAGTCCAAAAAATTATTGCCGATAAACAATATTATTGTCAATATTAATTTTATTTTTTTACAAATTTTTTCATTGATGTAAATATAATATATGGTATAATAAAGTGAGTGCACGATATCAAAAGCAAGAAACTTTAATTTCTTAAGAATATTTAACTGTAGTTGGAAGGTCAGGATATTTTAAATAAAATAAACAAAAAATATTTTCAATTTAACAAACAAAACAAAGAAAAAAACAATGAAAATGAAATGGACTCTCTTTTAGGAAAATTGCATGTAAATAAAAATAATTATACTAGTCAAAAACAATAAAAAATAGACCCTGTCTCTGTAAAGAAAAAACAAAACTCACACAACAATAAAAACTATGGCCTAAATGAAATGGAGTTTATACAGGTCAGGAATTGTTTGTGACATCTACTTTGTCAATCCGTACTGTCTGTCAAATGTTTGTAACTGCTGGCTTTTTAACCGTATTGAAGGGCTGTATGTCCTTTGCAATGTAGCGAACGACACTGTCTGTAAGCGCGCATCATTTTGGGCTTTTATCTATATTTTCTTTGCCGACCAAACGCTTCAGTAAGCACTCACTGTCAGGATGAAGGCTGTGCTGCGCCTCCCCTTCTTCGTCGTCACTACTTTCAAACAAATACGACGTATCAGCTCGTCTGTGTTCATGGGCTCACACCTTGTTCATCCTGTTTAAAACCAAAATATTCCCACATGGTGGCAGCCAGCTTAAGAACCGTATCTTTCGTGCCATCATTCATATTAGCGTTTGTTTCCTCCTAACACCTCAGGACGATCACTTCAGCTCTCTCCGTGTGTACGCGCGAGCGGCCCCGTCTTCACCCCAAAGATCGCATGTTTGACGGATGCTCACTCGGCTATAAATCCGCTAAATCCGCTATAGAACCGATGCACCGATGCATGTTAAGAAAGATAGACGTAGTGAGCCATCTTCTCATTCAGCCTCTTTGGTAGTAAAAGAGGAAGAAAACAAACATGCAGGCGACTGCAGGTGGCATTTCTCGCGAGACGAGTGACAGTGTTCAGTTAGGAGCAGAGGCAGAGGAATGTTTTTTTTTTAATACGGGAGAATTACGGGAAAATATTAATACGGGAGGATGGTGGGAAAGAGGGGTTAAATACGGTAGTTTCCCGGCCAAAACGGGAGACTTGACAGGTATGGTCTGGTTTGTGAGCTAATGTAATGTTATATGTCAGTTTATTAATTTGACTATAGGTTGTTTAGAATAAGATAAACCTTTATTAATTAAATTCAGGTGTTGCATGAGTGGAGGAGTAAGTAGTGCTTTTTCCCGGACTATGAGTTGATAGAGAGGTGGTTGACTTCTATGATGCGGTAACACTAAAAAGTCCCACCTGCCTCATTTATATTTACCTCCTTGGCAACTACCAGGGTGTGGAGACTAACTGCACCGTTAACAAGTCTCTCCCTGCAGCCCGTTGCTCAAGCACTCATCTGTGGACTCACTCCTCCAGCTCAAGCCATCTTGCCTTCGGCTTGAGATTAGCTTTCTTCATTTTCTTCACAGCAGTAAGACTAACCTCTGCTTTTCGCCAGTCCCTCATGAGTTTATCACTCACTCCAAACATTATTTCTGCTCAATTACTGCTGGATATTTTGATATCTGCAGTTTGTTATCGGCAGAATGACATTTTTTTTTAGGGCATTTTGTTCATGTCCAGCCTTGTCTAGAGCACCCTCTCGCAGCTGTAGATGGTAATGTTTACTCCTTGGTTAATGTCAGTAAGTATAAATTAATGTTTAAAAACATGCTAAATTATGTATATTATAATATACAAGTTGCCCCTGACTATGGGCCACATGACAAGCCAAACTACGAAAAAAAATGCGAACCATTGTACGGAAAATGCAGTATAAGAGTAAACAGCATGCATTAAGGTCAATAGAATAACATATGATATAAACATAAGATTAATAAACTGTACAGTAGCAAACAAACAAAATAGAATCAGCGGGGGGATTTACAATTATCAAAATTAAATTGAGTTAAAGTCAAACAGGACAACTGAGCTGTTCTGTGCATCACAGTGAAGGTGTACAGGTAATAAGGTCATCCGCGTATTTAGCATTTTTCTGACTTACTATAATGATGGCTCACAGATAAATGTAGTTTGCTTAAATGTCTACATTTTATTCCTTTTCAGCTAGTTTATGAAGGTCCCAGATGATTCAGGGACAAATTTTTTGGTAAAAGAATGTGCATGCTTTTAAACCCTCTTCTTACATCCCTGCTCAGACCAGGCTGTTTCTATGTAAACCTCATCAACTATTTCTGACCACACTGATCCCAAAAACTTAAAAGTTCTTGCAAAATGGGCTGCTGGTGGAGTAATTAAAATCTTAAGGTTGATAAATCAGTTTAGACATTTCTCCACAAATATTTGATGTTACAGAATAATAATTATCTAAGTGGTTATTTACTTCCTAAGCACTATGGGTGATGTACGTACTGCTTTTCAAAAGTCAGCTGGCTCTGATGTCTTGCTCGAGTCCCCGTGACGTGTGTTGTAAAAGTGCAAACAGCATAGCACACTATTAAAAATATTTTTTTGCCATATATTTTGATCATTAGCATGAAGCAAATAAAATCAGCATGCATTAATCCATCCACTTGGCAGTGCGACTTCCATCTGACGCATGTGTCTCACTTTCTCATCTCCACGTCATCGACTCCTCAGCAGGACTGATCGACACATGGCTAAGCAGCGTGAATCACCACAGTGCAGGTTACGACGTGACTTCTCTCTGGCTCATCCTTGCATCTAATGAGTTTGTTTCAGCCCTCTTAATCTGCCTCAGATAGCCAAAGCATCATTATGTTAGGTTGTGTGAGTTAATGATGATTTCTGCCTCTTTGAGTTGATTGGAGGTGTGCAGATGGTGAGTCAGCTGTGTGGGCTGAACGTTTGATGCTAGGTTACTGAACTTGGTTGTTTACTTTGACATATGCGGCTCCAATGTATGCATGCAGACTGGTTAACAGCTCTGATGTGATGTAAATAGAAGAACCAGATGTATGGGCCACATATGTTCACAAGAAGTGGAGAAAAATCTCCATGTTTGGTGTCAAAGAAGAAAAACCTGAACACTACCCCAGTACAAGGATGCAGAAATGCAGCTTTTGTTTGTGACTGGCTGATCAGCTTGTGATAACAAGCAGCTGAACGGTGTGCCTAATAAACTGGCCATATCTATCTGTCTGTCTATCTAACCCTATGTGATAATTAAAATATCAAACAAAACTGACAAATACACATCATATCAAAACTAGAATATTATTGTTGTGTTAAAGCCTATTGTAAAACTGTAATTGACAGTATTATTATCAATATAAAGTCTGTCCTTTTAATTCTCGGAGAAAAGTTAATCATATATCTCTAAAGAGCCTGTCATGAAACTGAAAGGACATTAGCTCCTAATAATAGAGTGGGATGGTGACTGTCACCATTAGGGGATCTTCTCTTGTTGCTCGGGTTGCTTCTTTTCTCACTCCATTCTTCTCAGTGTAATAGCCGTTAAGCTGCTTATGTGGCTGCACTGAGGCCTCCCCTGTTTTCCTCACACTGAGACATCATTAGTATGTTTTTCTGCTTGGAGTCCAAGATGAGTTTTTGCTGCTGAGGCGACCACAATACTCT
Source organism: Scarus forsteni (assembly GCA_036419115.1). NCBI lineage: Eukaryota > Metazoa > Chordata > Actinopteri > Labriformes > Labridae > Scarus > Scarus forsteni. The sequence continues at coordinate 7,181,821 of JAZDUH010000468.1, forward strand.
GATGGGGAGGGAGTGGAGTTTATGAGGCTCACATCAAGAAGCTGGGGAAGAAGAGGACTCTGGAATCAATAATAGAAAAATAAATAAAACATTCATCTGCTCCGAGCTGCTGCTATTAGTATCTGTGCTGCTGACAGTTTCAGAGGGACGTGTTCTTCTTCTTTTTTTTTTTTCTTTGGAGGAACTTTGCACAGCAACAGCCAAGCATTTTCAAAACGTGGTTATTCATCTGCATTCAATAGCCAAGAACCAGCTCAAAGTTTAATGAGTGAAGGGGACTCAAGGTTAAATAAACTTCAAAATCATGTAAAGTGTTTAAAAACAATAAGGAAAAGATATGAATTCAGCCATTTTCACAGGGGATCAACAACACAATGCCAAACCCCCTTAGTCTGCCTCGAGAGAGTGGTCCTCAAGTGAATGTCCTGTCTACCCAGCAGTCGACTTAAGTGATGAAAACGAAGGCAGCAAGGAAGAGCTTAAAACTGCAGTTTTTTTTACCCAGGCTCTTGAGGTTGGATGCAAAAGCAGCTGAAGTCCCTCAAGATGCTTTTGCCTGCTCTAGCTCATTCTCAATGTTAAACCTAGAACCCTTTTCACTAGGGGTGTAACGAAATGGTCAACCCACGAAACGTTACCAAATACAAAACAGGGCTCACGATACGAAATACTCATGATGCAAAATAAAGATTATAGAAAATCCACAACAGTAGGAAATTGTGCAAAAATCTCATTTTCCTTATTTTCTTCCTGATGCAGACATACAAAAATATTGTTGCATCAGTACAAAATAAATGCTCTTTGAAAACATTTTTTTTAAGTTTTTCCCCCTTATTTAGACTACAGTGCAAAAACAAACATAAAATCTCAAAAAGTGCTTTGTTGTTGTAACAATCAGGATAAGTACATCCTTGAATGAAAAAGAAAACAAATAGCAGTCCTCAGAGCTGCAGTTTAGACCTATAAATGTCTGAACTGTGAACTTTTTATATTTAGCCTATAACAGTGCATATACTTCTGATCTTCAAGTATGATCAAATTCTGTCAACTCAACAGTAGATGTAAAAATCAAATATTGTTTTTATGCAGACTTACACCAACGTTCAGTTGCTGGCTGTCTCCAATTCAAAGTAGTTGGTAGTTGTACTCGCCGCAGTATACGGTGAACTGTAGCGGCATATTTTGCACACAGTTGTTGTTTTGTCCGCAATCTTCTCACTGTTCTCTTGTCTTTTACATAGGAGGCCGAAATAGGTCCACACAACCGATTTATTTGACGAAAGAACATCAGCTAATTCCTCCACTTCATCTTCCTCCATATTGAAGCGAGTGTTTTGCTACGGTAGGCGAGGAGGGTAAACATCACAAGTCGTGTGCGCACCCCCTCGCATTTATTTCATACTTTTATTTCGTACGTCTTTGAATTTTATTTCGTCATTTTTTTATTTCGCGAAATTTCGTGGCACGTAATTTTGTTTTACCCCTACTTTTCACACATGGAACCCTAATATTGTCAGGATAATACACGGGCAACCTGCTCCAGTACTTCACCGACATGGTCATTCACACAAACATATGCAGCGGAATAACAATTCTTGTCCTAATTTCAGTGATACATGTTAAAAAGCGCATCAACAGCAGGAGCAAAAGAGTTGGGAAGAGCACTGACGCACCCAAAAGTGAATATGAAATAGTATCACTACATGCACAAGAATAACACCAGAAAAAGAAATCTGCAGAGTTTTAGCTCCATATCCAACAGTGGTGACAGAAGGCTCATTGGATGCGAGAGACCCGGTGCTAGAACTCTGATGATGTGCAGTTGGAACAACACTTTAAAGAGGACATATCATGCTGATGCATGATTTAATACTTACATATAATATAATAAATTTGAAAACAAGACCTTACACCCCCTTAATTTTCAAAAAATGAGATATTGTATTTTTTCTGATATCCTAGAACGAGATTTGATGCCTCTGAAAATAGGTCATTGCGAGATGTCCGCGAGATTTCAAACGTCATGACATCACGAGGTACCTTTCTTTTTCTTGGAGTAATCTGATAAAACACTTTCTCCTCTGTGATGTCCGTTAGCCCCAAACCCTCACCGAGGAACACATCCACCAGCAGGGGTATAAAGCTCCCTCGCTAACTCTCCCCCATTACCAGCTCTGGCCTGTAGGGGGACTCAATACGCACTCGCTGCTTTGAGCCTGCCAGAAAGTACAGCAGAAGAAGAAGGACAGGCTGGCTCAGCCCCCGATAGAACTGACCAATCAGAGGACAAAGGGCTGTGACATTGCTAGGTAACTTTAGGTCATCCCTGAGACGAAGCGTTTCAACAAGAGCTTGATAATGGCCTAAAATGAGGATATTGAGAACGCTATTGTGGGGCAATGACGGAACTAAATGACTTGTACTGAGGGCAGAAATGCTTTACAGGCATCCCAGTCTGGCATAGTGAAAAGGAGAAACAAGCATGATATGTCCTCTTTAAATTGTCCAGACACACATTTGAATTTTTGTTACTATCCTTACAATCTGCTAAACTTATCTCAGCAGCAGTTGTCTTTATCCATCCTGTCAAATCTTATTTTTCTGGGTTCTTGCTGGTCACGCTGGATGATATCATAAGCCTTCCAGCTCACGTAAATTACTCTGATAATTCACTGCTGCATTCAGACATGAGCTCACTCGGACTTTAAGCAGATTAAATACTCGAGGGGGTGCAAGGTAATTGCCAAAGTAAAGTCTGAGTAAAAAACTCAGTTGTTGTGGTGTGAACTCACTCTGTGAATGTCTGGATAATTTCAGGGTTTTATTTTAAATATATGAGTGGGTTTTTAATCAGGGATGGGCAACAGGAGGTCTTACCACTCCACTGATGCAGCTTGCAAGTTAATTTAAAATATCAACCAATTTTTGTTCATGAAGAAAACCTGACAAAATCTGCCCTGACATCATAAAAAACCAAAATGTTTTCAATAAAATGAGAGATTCTATAAGCATTAATTATTTCTGTGACACTCTTTCCTGCATATTTTAAAACAGACTAGTTAAACAGTAAATGTTTTTGGCTTGAACTCTGTTGAACTCCGCAAATTAAGTACTGATAATCACATCTGCTTGAGGTTGTGTTGTGCCAGCATTTGTCTGTCTGGTATCATGATAAAAGAGATGAACAGATTTAGAAGAAATTTTCAGGGAGGGGTGGTGGATCAATGATCAAAACCATCTGATGAATGCAGCCAACTTTCAGATGAGAAAAAGGGTGGTAAAATTTTTACACAATTTTTATTCACCTGGTTTAAGGGAAACGTCTTTGGATTTGACGTCCATTCAACTTTTCCTGGGCATTAACCAAAATGTGTGCAAACTCTTAACCTTAGTGTGATGTACCACAAATTGTCTGTAATGAGAATTAAGTCCATAAGATATTGGGCTCTAATTTCGTTGACCAGGTCTGACTGGTCCCCGCCACCATGGCCACGGTGTGCTGGAAAGACCCAGGAGGGGAGATGGTCAGAGCCGCTGTCACTGTTACAGCAACTGAGAGAGTGGAGGGGCACTGCAGGCGTGCATCGGAGGCAACAATACGCGTAACCGTGAAAACCACCTCACCGGACAGATGTAATCTGTTCCTGTGTCATTAATAGGAGTGAAAAATTAAGTGACAGACATTTAAACATAGCAGCGGGCTAATCCATTCATCATGCTTGTGATCCATTTGCATTTTTGGTCTGACATCGGCAAATGGCAGAACCTTTGGTAATATATTTTCCCCCGGTGTCTGCTCCTCCTCTATCAGGAGGTCCGTTAAATAGTGATTGATGTGATTGTTTCTTGCATTGAAATGTGCCTGACACTCTGAAAACCTGCCTCTGAGGCTTTGTTGACATGTGTGCACATGTGCACCTGTCATCAAATTCCAGCTGTGGAGAGTGCGCTTCACCTGCGCCAAGAATAGACCAGGTTAGAGCTGGAGAGCTTTCAGCGCACCTTTCGCGCAGTCTTTTGGCAGAAAACTGTCACTGCGGAGACCTGAATCTGTTAGCACCTCCCCCTGGTGCACCGTCACACCTACCTTGGCGCAGCTGGTCTACCAAATTGCCAAATTGGCTGCGCACGGCGGTGTGCCGGATGAAATTAACACTGACAAAACACCACAAAATTAGGGCCCAATGTCTTCTGCGTGTGCGACTGATTTTCCTGACGTTAACTTGCATAACTGCCACAGTTTCCTACAGAAATAAATCATTTTCACATTTGTTATTTTGCTGATAAAAAAATTGAACCTGTAATTTGGAAAATCTGAGCTTGATGAAATGTAAGTCAGATTAATGGGTTTTAAATGTACCCTGACACTTCCCTCAAGCGCCATAATTTTCCCGGAGAGTTGAAGTGGATTAATTTTAGTGACCTAATGCACTCTCTCTCTCTGTCTCTCTGTATGTGTGTCTCCTCAGCGTCCTGGTGGATTATGACTAACAACTAACCCCTGGATGTCACATTCACTGCCTACACTGTCACACGGACAAAGACGCTGGCGCTCCAACCCCTTCCACCCACATGCACACACTAAACACACACACACACACACACACATTCACAGGGGGAATGAAAAAGCATCAATCCAAGTGTTTGAAAGCAACAGGAGACTGAAACAATGGCGTCATCATCCAGCTTTCTCCAGCTGCATCTTTAATGTTCCTCTGACTGCAAATGCTCATTATTGTGCCGCTTGTATCAAAAGGGGTAGTTGCACCCTATAGGCAATCTGTACACTTGAAAGCGACGGATTCACTGCAACACAAAAGCAATCTACTGAAGGTTTTTTCTTTATTTTTATTTTGAAAACCCTGTCTTTCACTTGTGCGATCGCCTCCTCTCTCATGCAGTGTTTTTCTGATAATTATGCCAATGAAGAAAACCATCCAAAAACAGCTTGAATAGGCTACTAGAGCAAATCCAATTGGAATCAAAACAACCACGGCAGTAGTGTTTTGTGCTTTTCGATGAGTTGTTTACTGTAGAATAGGGATTTGCAAAGGCCGAGAGGAAGAAGAGACAAAGGTTTACTGCAGCTGAAACATGCATGCTGATGACTGTGAAGCTTCCCCATCTATCCTGGCTGTATATGCTGTATTATATATACTGTAGTACTGTTTTTCTTTCCTTTAGCTATCCTACTGTCATGTGCACAGAATAATGATAACGTTGAGCTACATCTGCCCTGACATTTGTCTAGTGCTAGATATGTAGGTGGTCCGTTTGCTGAATGACTTGCCCTCCCCCATTTTCATTATTGAAGACATAATTTTCGTCTCAATTGTAGAATAATCTAAAATAAAATGTGTTCTGTAAGGGGGGTGTTTATGGGGGACTTTATGTATTGAGAAGATATTAAAAGAGAATATATTTAATGTATTATTTATTTTGATTGCAGAGTATTCCATCTGTAAATATGAAGGGTGTATTCATATTTTTCTTGTGTTTTGGTTCAGTATTGTATGCCACTAATTGTAAACAAAGTAAAAAGTAACTTTAATAAAACCATTAAAGCTTGTCATTGTTTGCATTGACAAATGCAAATGCCTCAGAATAATCATTTTTGCTACTTTATCCTTAAACTGTTAGTGTACCCTAGGGGAAAAACATTTGATGGACTGTTTTGGGGAGGGGCATTTAGTGGGACTGTTGTTTGTATGGGAGAAGGGAAAAAGGATGGAGGTTGAATCCCCAGGTCAAAAATTAGAAAAATCATAATCCAAAATGGTGACAAATGATAACAAAGAGACTGATCAGAGAGTTTGTTTTATGTTTTCCTTCTAATATCAGCCATAGTTTAGTGGAATTTACTTTGAAGAAAAAGCATATGACTTTTTCCTTGATAAAAAATGATCATTTCAATTTGGAAACATTTATGATGAAGCATTGAATGTTTCCACCCTGGAGGAAATGTTGCCTAGACAGGGCCACATTAAATCAACATATATATAAAATACAGAGCTATGAAATACTGACTACTCTCTGTTTTTACATCTAAATGTGCTTGATTCATAATTACACAAGCCTTTATATGCTCAATGGATGGACCCTTGTCACTATCTGGACCTGCCAAAAAACCTTGCTCAAGTCAAAATAATCTCAAATGCTCATCTAGGACACTACAAGCGTGTTTTATCAAGGTTTATAAAAGTACCAGACTCAATCACGCTTCACACTAGCTTGCTCTTATTTGTTTACCGGTATTACTGAATGACGTATATTTTTTAAGAAGGAGAATCAGTGTGGTGTGGGATGCTCTCTACGGAGGTAAGCTTTGTGAAAGGTGGAGCACAAATGAGGCGTTCTGGGGGCATTTCCAGATTAAACTATGAGAAATTAAAACTTTTTTTCATGGTTGAGGAAAAACCTCAATGAAATAACATAAGGCACAAGTGCCCATTTATAGGTTTCTTTTAAAGGTGCTATGAGGAGAATCTATTACCAGTGACATTAAAGACTCTGCTACCCATGAGCACGCGCAGTGATTGTCGTAATACTGCGTTCCAGTAACCTCGGAACTGGGAGTGACATCATCTCCGACTTATTTGCATCTCAGTTGAAGTCGGGAAAAAACATGCTGATCTACCAGGCTATTTTTAGCTGGTGTTAGCACGCCCTGCGTTGTTGTTCACAAATGTCACATGAAGAATGTGATGATCACTATAGCAGGATTTTTGTAAATATAAGTCTAACAATACTATGTATACAGCTGATCTAGAGCGACACACCCCAGTCAGAAGTGCAAATAAATTGATTACTGCAGGAGCTAAATAACTGTTCACACTGGGGGCAGCCATCTTCGATTGTCAACTCGGGGGTGGCGAGGTTTCACCAAGTTCCCAGTAGGAAATTCAGACTTCGGGGGAACATTCCAGTTGCAGTTTCCTACTCAGAACCCGGAAATTCCTACTTCTGACTACAACTGGAACGCACCAAAAGACGTGACCCAAGCCAAAGCGTGTGTTTGTTGTGATGCTAATAAATGCAGCTTGGACCTTCCTCAGAACTCTGCATTGCTTTACAATTTCTTCTTTCAACAACTTACAGGATGCAAAGGAATGAGGTAATGTATCTCTTCCTCGTTACGTAGAGGTAGTTTTTGATGTGTGACAGCAAGCAATTTTTGTAAAACTTATGATCATAGTTTTGGAGCCGGCTATATATCGCTACTTACAGCCCAGCGCTCTAAGACGTGTCTGAATAATATAAATTTGCTCTAGTTTTTATTGTCTTGTTCCCAAAGTTGACTATCCAGGCCAGTTCAGCTCTGTCCGACCTGACCGCGAAGCTAAGGAATAGCATTTATAGATAACGTATTTTGATGCTATAAAACTCATCTTAAAGTGTGTATTTCGATCAGGCATATATCTAAAAATGAAACTTTTTTTGTAATTACTTAGAAACATATATTGAAATAGCGTTACAATGTGTCAATCCTATTTTGTATCATTGATCTGTAATCTAACAAACTGAGTTACAACAACCATCAAAATGCTCAGCAGTAAAGCACAGAAAAAGCAGGCTTCCTTAAACTTGGACCGTGCTTTGAATATGTGCTTCATTTGTATTCACTTAATCAAGATATGCAGCCAAAAAAAACAAAGATGAAGAAAATGAGTTCCACATCATGGAGCTTGAGTAGCAGATCTGAAAGGTGCTATTAGACCTGTTTAAAGTGTGACTCATTATGTGTTGCATTGTCTGAAGCCGTAGCAATTTCTATTTGCAGACAAGTCAAGATATGGCAAACTCTAGGTAAAATCTATTACTTGGTCATGACAAATAAAGGTCTACAAACAGAGGGACCATTCCAGACATGATGAAGCCGTACACTTTAATGATGGTATTTAAAGAAAACAAACACAATGTCTCTGACGTTTGCTGTCACTAGTATGAATGCAATGTGACAGGAAGATAGATTAACTGTACATCACATCGTTATTGTGATAAAGTAGCAACAACCTCATTGAAATGTCACAGAATACAACATTACAGTTGTATGACAGGATACATTTTATCTTCTGAGAAGTAAAATAAACACTGATTTTTCTTCCATTGACACTTTGGAATGAACAAAAACACCATAACAAACATGAACATGACAAATCTGTTGTGGTGAAAGAAAACTCTGGTCCCTGTGTAAGTACATTTCACAACTGCAAAGCTAAGAGGGATTTGCTTTCAGCCCATCTTTTGCTCTTGGTTTTATATCACCCAAAGTCATGCGACTCAGAGCGTGAATAAAAGATTATTGATTGATCTCCTATCTGTATTCAGCATGTGAGCAAATTTAACTGCAACATATCAGACAAGTGAGATCTTAATTGGATTAACTTGTAGGGATTTGAATGATTCAATATGCAATCACAGAAAAAAAATGCCTAAAGACAGGTCCGACAATTACAGATCAAAGAAACGTGTCCCTCCATTTCTGTCCGCGATTGTCTTGGTTCATTTTCTGTCAGCTCTCAAGTCCCTACAGAGCTTTGAAATAAGCACAGCACTTGAAATTTATTTAAGGTTCCTGTGGATCAAACACGATTATCCAGCTGTGTGGGCAGGGTGCAGGAGAATATTGAGACCTAGTTACAGACTTCATCACACCAGTGGCTCCCGACCACGTGCACCTTTGGATTTAAAACAGGGTGCATATGTATGAGCCGTGGGCAGTCCCTTCAAAGACGAAGCATCGAACAACAACAGCAAAAAAAACAAAACACATGCTTCATATTTTGTCTTTAGCCTTCTTGTTCTTGCACAGAAAATTCAGGTCTCGAGCTGCTGCATTGCATCATTTATCAAACATATGCAGGCTTTTATCCCTCCATAGGTGCTACAGAGGGACTGTAGCATAAATGTAGCCACAAGCACTGCAGCACACAAACTGGAACTTTGAATTCTGCATCATGATGTGGACTGAACTTTCAGCATGCAGAAGTCTGAACAGAAGTCTGCATATGTCTCCCTCATCCTTGTGCATCTGTTTGTGGTGTGCTCTGTGCTTACTCTCTGCAGTCAAATCAGACGCCAACATGTTATGATGCCAGAAACACAACACAGCTGAAAATGTTTGTTAGAAATTTGCAAATTCAAACACGTACTTGAGTTGCTGGCACATCATCACACTGATTGCTGGGGCTGTAATATTTGATTGCGTAATTAAGGCTGATGAAATGAGGCTCAAACTCACACCTGTGTGTGCCCACACCTCCTGTTACTGATCTGTTCCTTCAAAATTCAAAGGAGTTTTTACTATCTAACAATATTTTGGCAGAATATTTGGCAGGGCATAGGAAAGCACACAGCACAGCCACAGCTGCTCTGGAACTCATCAGTGATTTTATAAACTAGTTGGATTTTAAGGAACATTGTGCGGCCCTTTTTATTGATTTGTCAAAGGCCTCTGGCTGCTGTGAGGAACACTTGACCCTGTCATTTTGAAAAACAGACTGCACAGTATTGGTCTGTCAGAACAATAAGTCACTTGGTTTGGTAACTATTGATCAAACAGATCACAGTAAGTGCAAGCTGAAGACTTGACCTCAGGTCAAAAACAGTGTACCAAAGGCCTCAGTCCCTAAAGTTAGCCTTGAAATGGGTAAAAGAAGGGTCAGAAATGTTGCTCCAACAGACTGGGATCTGCAGCAGGGTAAGTGGGTCTGTTTAAAGGCATTGGAGGCAGGCTGCAGATGCTTTGACTTTCTGCTCTGGGACTCTGAATTGATGGGTTGGTATTTCTTTATCTGTGTCTTTATGTTTTATGTCTGTAACTTTGTAAATATTCTCATGCCTGTCTTGGCCAGGACACTCTTACAAATGAGAGTTTTAATCTTAATGAGTTTTTTCTGGTTGCATAAAGTTAATTATTATCATTATTAAAACACTCAAGCATTGATGCATTTCATCAAAAGTGTAGCAAAGACTCTACACCACATCAAGTTATAAGAAACAGAATACATGCATGTCCTTTCCAGTAAAATACTTTCAGTGGATGGTAACAACAGGTGAGTGAAGAACATTAATATGCTGTTTTTGTATAATAGTGTAAAGTCTACGGCTTTTAAGCTATGGATTTTATATCCTCAACAGCTCTGACAAAAATCAAATGTAGTCACAACATTATATCTGAGGCACCATTTAAAATATAAATATTAAACACCCTGTCCAGACTCCTTGGCTCCCAACCTGGGGTCCAGACTGTGAGGTCACAAGTGTCTGCACAGCCAGCGTGTCCTATCATATTCAGAAAAACCCTTTTTTGCCTGGTTGTGCACATGCCAAACAATTTAACAGACGCTGACGACAATGACATGGGAAAGTTCAAGGAGCAATACTGTCAGTAGTTCAGAAAACTGGCAAAGAAAAATGTTTTTTTTATGCATTTTTATTAACAATTACTGATGGAAGTTGATAAAGGTTTTATTGAAACAAATGCCATCAACAATTCTGCTTGCTGATTCAATCCTTTAACAACTCTCAACTGTGACTTTGTGCTTTCCTAAAGTTGTCCTGCAAGACCTTCGGTGGCAACAAAGTCCTGATAATCAACATCATGCTGCACAGATGACTGCCTCTATTGGTTGCTTGTGTTTCCTCATACTTTACGCTGTGTAGTAAGCTACTTTTTGCCACAAATGACTACAATTTGACCCCTACTGCCCACTATTGGCCATAATTTTTAACTTCTTTGTTGCCATATTGGCTGACTGCCTCTGACGGGAGCGTGATGTCTTTGATTTCCAAAGCATGCAGGAAAAAAGTAGAAGGAACTGATAGGCAAAAATACTACTGATATTGATTCCTTGGAGAACTGATGTCTCAACTGAACTGCTGTTTGATCCCAACCCAATATACAACACATATTTTATCACAAATTGGTTGGCAAAGTCTGTCAGCTTTGAAGTGGTTAAAATCTGGTCAATATAGACTGGCAGGGGTGTCAAACTGATCCAGTAAAGGGCCACTGTGGCTGCAGGTTTTCTTTCCAACCAAGCAAAAACACACCTGACGCAAATTACTCAATCAACTGGATTGTCTTTCCATGGTTGATTTGTTGGATCAGGTGTGTCCTTGCTTGGTTGGAATGAAAACCTGCAGCCACAGTGGCCCTTTACTGGATCAGTTTGACACCTGTGGACTAAAGGATTAAAAAACAGTAAGGTCATTCTTTCTTTAAAGGTATTTGCATAAGATTGCAAAAACAATTAGGATTGTTTTTTATTTAGCAAAGCGATCTAATTATTTAGGAGGCAAGTCTCCTCTCAAGTTAAAGTGTTAGGGTCACTGGATGCCACATGAGTGAGCATCATGACATCAGGCCAGTAACACTGGACCACATTTGAGCGTCCGAACTGCCAAAGAAACGCAGTGTCACTAAGCGGCGCAGCCTGCCGTCTTCACCCTGATGCCCTGTCTCTATTTTCCTCTCTGACGCTCTTGTCAACATCGAGTGGAACAAGGAAAGAGGAAGAGGAGGGATTGGAGGGATTTTCTTGGCTTTCTTTTTTTGCTCAGTAGAACTTTGACTTATTTTGCATAGTGGGGACAGAGCATTCATCCATATCTGTCAGAGAAATGTTTGTTCCCTTCCACACAAAGACTCACAGACAGCTGTGTACTGACCAGCCTTTGATTCAATCATCGCCAATACAGAGCACTGCATGTCTATTTTCCCACCTGTTGGAGAAGAAATATAGGGCACAGGATTAAACATTATTACCTTCGCCAAGGAAGTTATGTTTTCGGGAGAGTTTGTTTGTTTGTCTGTCTGTCTGTTTGTCTGTCCATCTGTCTGTCTGTCTGTGAACATAATAACTCAAAAAGTTATGGATGGATTTTGATGAAATTTTCAAAAAATGTTCAGCATGGGAAAAGGAAGAACTGATTCGATTTTGGTGTTGATCCGGATCAGCGTCTGGCCGCCATGACGAAAAATGTGATTTTTGTGAATAACTACTGAACTAAAATGGACATCATTATTAATCCAATTGCTAATGGTATGTTTTCATGGTCAAGGAATCTAAATATTTCAATGAAATAAAAGTAGGACTAATATTTGTGGTGAAAATCACAATATGGGTGAGGACTGTGGCGCTGGTGGAGGTCTGCGCTCTCCGAGTGCTTTTCTAGTTGACAATAGAATGAAAGAGTGAGTGTGATGGCACCGCAAAACATCACATCTGATGCTCACATTCAGTAAGGAAAAAGTAAAGTGGTTAAGTGGAGTTCTTAAATTCCCTACTCTTAAGTTCAACAGCTGGGCATTAAACCCAAAACTACTGTCTGGTGGTTTTATCTATGTCCAAGGTATACAATTACAGTAAGGGTACAGTGGTGAGTCTACAGAAGGGCTAGGCTGGCTTTTGTGTGAGGTTGACGCTGCCTTTGGGCTCTGAAATCGAAACAATTCACCCTCAAGTCCAAGTGAAGCTTTGTTCAAATTCAACAAAAATGCTCCCCAATGATGTGAGTCTTTGCACTCATAAGTAGGGATGCACAATATCATGAGAGTAACATCATTATTGGCAGATAACTGTGCTAAAGGCTGCTTATCAATATCTGCTTTAAATTCATTTTTGTAAATGCATTCAACCAATATTTTGCCCGTACACTCTGGTGATAAAAACACTTTATAATGTACAAAAGTAGCACGATTTATCTCATTGTTGCTGAATGTCCAATTTTAGCACAAAAAATACTCATTAAATAATTAAATGCTGGACAGAAACAATGAAAGAACCAGGTACATTTCAGTAAAGACAAGATCTTGTGCTCCCCACAGAAAATATCTGCAGTTATCTGTATCCTATATAATGACTTCAGAAATCTCAGCATATCAGCAGAATTCCAATGTTGTGCATCCCTACTCATAAGACCTCAGGTCACAGTGAACTTAGCTTCATCTGAACAAAAATACATTAGATCATACATTTACCAAAGTGGATATTTGTGTGAAGTTTATAGAAAATTTCCTCAAAATATGGCGGACGCCATGCTGAGAAGCGAGGGATGAACATGAGGATCAATAAACTTGACAAAACAAATTTGAAGATAATCCCTCGATGTATTCCAGAAGTAATTGTGTTTATAAGAAAGCAATGAGCGTTAGCCTTAATGACCTTGACCCTCTGACTGTGTTTTATAAATTTTTTATTTAGTCGGAGTGGAAATTAGGAGAGTCAAGTTCAGCCCTGATCATTGTTGGCTATAGGGACACAAAGATTACAGTCGAGGTAATCAAAGAAAAATATGCTTTGGTGAAATATTATGGTCATGTTTGCTGATGAGTCTGCTTGCTTAATCAGGATGGGTCTTTCTGCAGGTATCGAATCAGCTCATTGCAGAGTGAGGAGCAGTTGAGGCAAGAGTCAGATCCTCCACGGCAGAGGCCAGGATTCTCTGCGGGAAATCATCATTTTTCTCTTCATGAGGGGAGAGAGTCTGCCTCAGGTTAGGGAGTTCAGTCGTCTTTAAGTCTTGTAAAAACTCCGCCTAAAACAGATGTGAGATTGACAGGTGGGTCTGTGCAGCACTAGCAGTGCTGCTAAACCGTTATTGGACTCGGACTGTCATGGTGAGGAAGGAGCTGAGCTTTTGATTTACCAGTCAATGTTCCAACTCTTACCTCAGCCAATAAGCTTTAGGTGTGACTGAAAGATTCAGTTCATGGACAAAGGTGGCAAAAATGAGTTTTCCCAGGACGGTGGGAGGGCTCAGCCTCAGAGATATAGTGAGAAGCTCAGACACCCGCAGGGAGCTTTGAGGGGAGCTGTCACTTCTACACATCGACCGGAGCCACGATGCTTCTATGAGGTCTCCCTATGGAGAATCTTAGAGCGCCCAGACACGGAGCTTGACTGCCCCTTTTGAGTTGAGATTACCTCTGGGTCCCTTAAGAGCTTGAAATCATCCAAGGAAAACGTCTCTGACAGAGACTTTGATTTGCTTAGCCAGCTGCCACTGCAACCTGTGACCTGGTGGCAGCGGACGAGAGGAGTAGAGCCTAAAGTTTGGCATTTTGGGTGATGTAGCCTTTCCTGAAGCCTGAGGAGCCACAGAGTAAAATATGACCACACCAATTATTAAGCAGAGCTGCACATCGGCATCAGTTCAGCATAAGTATTGGCTTTAACCTGACACACCAGATGGACAGTTCAATATAAAGTATTTCAACCGGTCCGTCTGGGAAGCAGCTCATATTAAGTGTTTGGGAATAGGCAAAACCGTTCAAAAGCATGTCCAGCAGGTGATTGGATAATTGTACTGTCAATCACAAAACTGCTAAAGTGTTTATTACAAATTGTATTTTTTTCTATTTGTACGTAAAGTCCTTCAAAATACGTGTACAATCATCCTCATAAAACTTTAGTTTTATATGTATTAAGTTAGAAAAAGCATTTTAGGGGTGTTGGATTGGTGGAGTGGTTAGCAACCATGCACCCCATGTACTTGCTTCTGCCGGTCCAGGTTCGAATCCCGCCTGTGACCAGTTAACAGAGTGTCTTCCCCTACTCTCTCACCCCCTTTCACAAGCCTATCCACTGTCTCTCTCCTATCAATAAAGACACAAAATGCCCCCCAAAAAAAGTAAAAGCTTTTTATATCCTATCTCCCCTATGTGAAAGCGGACATAACGATTGGCCATGTTGTCTACTGGTGGGTTTTGGGGGCAAAAATGGGAAATGCAATTTCTGATTATGGGTCTACATAAGTTTACAAAACCTATAATAATCATCTTAACAGACCTATAATCTATCAAAATAATAGTTAAAAATATGGATGAAAAAACCCTAACCTTGTAACTGTTGTAAATGAAGAGTGTTCAAGATCCTTTTTGGTCTTCACTGGTTGTCATCGCTTAGTGATGTGATGTTTTAGAAATGGACGGTCTCATTACAAAATCGTTTGATGTTGCTAAAATACCAACATCAAACGAGCACCTTTAAGAGCAATTTAGATTCAACAATTAACCTTGAATTTTTTTTGTCTGTGGCAGGAAAACAGAGTACAAAGGGAAGACTCTCACATGCACAGGGAGAACTAGCAAAATCCACACAGAAAGGCCCAACTGCTGTGAGGAGCAATCACAGCCTGCCACATTGCGATGCAGCCTTGAAAAATCCTTATTTTGTTTTTTAGAAGATCTTGTACCTTTGTGCTGATCACATTCCTCAAGGTTTCCTCACCTTCTTTCTCAGTCTGTCAGAAACACAGGGAGAAGAAAGCCTTTGACTTTGGCGACCTTCTGCTCAGTAAAGAAACCGAGGTCCAGAGAGCAGCAACAGGGAGGAGTAATGCGGGACAACAGATGCTGTTTTGTCACCTCGGCCCTGACCTTTGGCTCTCTGAAGTGATGAGATGTTTGCACGTAACAGATCCAAGGGCATCTGTGTGAGAAAGGATAAAATGCTGATACTCATTTATTCTCTTTTAAGGAAGCAGAGGTGCTTTTTCAGAGAAATATGCCTGAACAAGGTGAGAACCTTGACTTCAGCTCCTCATCCCACTTTCCTGCCAGCACACAAACATACAAGTTTCGAAATCAGGAATGATTAACTATGCAACCTTGTTCTACAGAGAGAGAGAGAACATAAAATAATAGACTTTTTATATATTCAGACCACAGCAGAGAAGACATGGAACTCATATGCTGCTCTAGTATCATGTCTCAACATGTCACTGAAAGAACTAACCTCCAGAGACTCCTACGTGATATTCGACAGAATAATTCATACCTTTGTGGTTTCAGGAAAAGCATTTCTCTTACGGCAGCAGCAGCAGGGAAGAGTCTGTAGATTGTGTGCAATAATGGAACAGAGCGTGGCTGATTTAATCCCTGCTGTATCTCCCAGATGAGCAATAAATCAGGCAGAACAATGTGGACATGCTGTTTGTTTGGAGAACACTACCAACAGAGGGAGGCGGATTTCTGTCTTGTTTCTACAGCAGGAGGGCACAAAGAGCTCAAAAGGTTTTCTAAAAGATTATGTACAGGTTTACAAGTCACTGACTGAAACAAACTTCTCAAGACAATATTTGTTAGACCAAACCAAATGTCCAGTATCACATGGGGCTACTATACTTTAATTTTCAAATAAATCATGTTGTTGTGAATTATGGGCTGTGTGGTGCTCCTTCAAAAAAAAAAAATCACTTTTTAATCATCATTTACTATGTTATACTTAACCCACGGGGTATTGTCTGCAGGCAGACAACTTGACCTACACCTGGCCTGCATCAAAACTCATCTGACAATCATCTGGCAAATGTCCTACCTAATAGCACCCTATTCAAGCTGCAAGTTTTACAAGATATTACTTTTCCTCTGCCAGCATTGCCAGCAACAGCATTGCACTCTTGCTTCTGTCCCTCTACCAACCCAGCCTCCACCTACTGATAGTATTTTGGCAATTTCGCGTCATCAATCAAGTAATAAGCATATTTTTGGTCTGTGGGAGGAAGCTGGAATGCCCAGAGAAAACTCATGCAAATCATGCACACTCCACACAAAAAGACCTTAGCGCAAGGATCACACCAGCACCCTTTGGCTATAAAGGCATGTGTATTACCTGTTGTGCCGCTTTGGGCCAAGACAAAGGATGTGAATTGAAAACAAGTTCTGGTTGAGAATCAACATCATTAGTCTTTGTTAGGGGTGTAACGGTCCATGTATCCGTACCAAACTGCTCGAAAAGGACGTTAGACGTTCGTTCGCGTACAGTGCTGTACGCGAACGAGTACAGTAAGTTTACATTAGCCGCTGCATATGACTCTTTAATATTCAAATCTCCTGTTTGGGAACACTTTGGCTTCCTGGTGAAATATTGCAATGGAGAAAGATAAGTTGATCAAACGACTGCGGTGTGCCGATGCTGTTCAACTGAGGTTGGGTATTTTCCGACAGCACGTCAAATATGCCAGCTCACCTGAAACGGCACCATTCAATTGTAAAGATTTCCACAGTAAGGAAAAAAACACTGTAGTGAAAATTCAACTGCTGTCTGCATTTAAGCAGCCTCTCCCAGACAGTTTAGATTTGGCCAAAGCGATAACAGCATCCATCAGCATTTTTATAGCATAGGAACCTAAGACCATAGTCAGTTGTGGAAAATGCTGGTTTTAAACACATGCTAAAGGTGATTGAGCTCCGGTATAAAGTACCCAGTCTTCCACATTTAGGATAGGAATTAAAAAATAAACTAATTATTTTTAATTTCATACATTTGTTGTTTATTTATTTTATTTAACTTATTAGTATTACCAAGCAGCACATTGAATTTATTTTGGTTGAAGTTTTTTATAATGACAAATTTTTGGTTTAATAATCGTGCTAATCAAGCAAATGGTTTGCGTTGTTCCCATACTGTACCGAAAATGTACCGAACCGTGACCCCAAAACCGAGGTACATACCCAAATTGCATTTTTGTGAACCGTTACACCGCTAGTCTTTGTACTTTACAATCAATACCTTCAATTGTGTTCTGCACAACTTAAAAACTTCATACTCTCTTCAGAGGCAGTCAGCAGAATTGTCAACAAAGAAGTAAAAGATCATGGTGCACATGAAACAGAAGATGACCAAATTGTTGCTTAAACTGATTTAATTCCAATCCCTCACCGTGTGGCTGTCACCAAAACCCTGTGGACTGATTTTTTTGAATCAAATCCATTAACAACGGTAAGGGAACTAATCTAGAATCAGATCAGTAAGTAGAATTAAATATGAAACAGGTATTATAAAGTCTTACCAATTTCCATCCCCAAGTTTTAATCAAACAAAAATACAAGTCTTGTGATGAAACTTCATTCAGCTGCTAGTGCTTCCAGTTACATTCTTTTATCCAAAGCTTGTGATCAGATCTGTGGGCCCAAACAAAGATCTTTTGATAAACTGAAAGCTTTGGCTCAGGTGGTTTCTTTCTTCTCCTTTCACCATGATGGTCTGGTACAATACTCACAGCGCTGTTAATGCTGTGCAGAAACTTCTGTCAATTTCATGGTTCATTCCTCCTCACTTGTGACTCTGACCCTGATAAAGCTTATTCACTTCAGATAAACCACGCTCTGCATCCTGAGTGAGTAACACAGGCATAGCTCTAAAGTGCACTCATACTGACACTGCCACCTGGTGGTTTTAAGCCTCTGCAGGGTACACAACAGCCAGAAATGGAAAGTAGAGTGATTGGTCAAGAAGACCAATGTGTTGTGGTTTTTGGGGGTAGTGTGATTGGTTGAAATGCGAAAAGCATGGGATGAACATGAGAGCCAAACACATCAACCTTTAAGGTCTATAATCCGAATGGTTTATCTTTAAATCAGAGGTTACTTTGGTGCAGAGTTTGAAGTAAATCCTTCAAAGTGTTTGACTTTTCAAGGCACACACTCAAGCAGACATGAACATTGTGCAATGCATCAACAAAAAAGCCACAAAATCCAAACCAACTGATAAAAGCCTTCACAGCAAACAACACAGCTAAACACATTTTTAGCAAGCCTATAAAAGAAGAAATACAGCTTCATTATGAAAAATTGCTTCTGAGCAGCAACTAATGAAGGGAAGTCTTCACTTTGAGTTTGGTGCAAAGCTTAAATTATTCCAAACCCATTTTCTCTGAGCAGCATAATACAGTCAAAGCCACTGTCTAAAAGTATTTGCCAGGAAAATTAAAGTTAGATGGTTAAACGACTCCTTGAAAGCAGCTTGCGTGCTGAACACCCGGAGCCGCAGGGTCCTCGAGCATCTGGGGCACAGACCCATTTTTGGTTTGTTGCTGATGAGCTCTCTGAAGCCCTTATCACACATGTAACATTTTAGGAAAACCCATCCAGAAATATCCCTGGCTTACTTATCCACACTTGTCCCTCATTGCAGGAAGATTGCCTGAGGTTTGCCTGTCAGTCAGCGGGGTGGGGTGAGGGGGAAAACACGAGGGGGTCAGCAGGGTAATTTGAGGTTATGGAGATAGTTCAGTACTTTTAAATTGGGGCTGTACGAGGCTAATATGTTAGCCAAAGTAATCTTGATCAGCCCTGTCCTGTAAGACAGGGGTGGGCAAGTGGCAGCCCGGGGGCCAAGTGCGGCCCTCCACGAAACTAAATGTGGCCCGTCATTTATTCCCAAAAACCAGCAGTTGTAAATAAGAAGAAAACTCAGATTTCCAATGGAGATAATTCTATATAATCTAGACTGATATTTTCATTGGTTTATGTAAGTTGACCATGACCTTACTTTGCTATAATAGTGTCTCTAAATCTCTTTTATGGAGCCTTTGAACTAGGGCTGAACAATTTTAGGAAAAGATTGAATTGCGATTTTTCTGGCAGATATTGCGATTTCAATTCGATTCACGATTTTCTTCAAATCAAGCTTTGGGATATTCACATGTAGGGCTGAACGATTTTAGGAAAAGATCTAATTTCGATTTTTCTGGCAGATATTGCAATTCACGATTTTTTTTCAAATCAAACTTCAGTGCAAAATTCACTTTGTTTACAGTACAGACAACAGTAAGGAAATAAATGATGAAAAACACTTAACACATTATTCACCTTCAATAGTGATGATAAATAATCTGTTTTCATTAACTTCTACTCCTAAACAGAGGCTTTGTGTTGTTGACCTGCTTACCAGCACTTTTAACATATAGATTGTCTACAAATTTGTAAAACAATATGTGTATAATACTTGACACAACACATCCTGAGTCAGTCAGGAGCGCTGCAAAAAATTGCTGCTTTGGCGATCACAAAATTGCATTGTCTAAAATTGCGATTTCGATCTGAAAACGATAAATTGTTCAGCCCTACTTTGAACATTAGATCAAGTATTACTTAATACTAAAATGTATAATGGCAGCAGCAAAATATTTGAGCCTTAAAAATTTGAATAACACTCATCATTTTATCAATTTTAAAATAGCTTCATTGGCTTTAACTCCATGTATGTTAGCTAAATGTGCTTGAATTCTTTGTCAAGTTCATTTGATTATACATCATAACTGGTAATATATGAATATTGGTATTCTAATTTTGTGACAAATTTATTTTCTCATATGTTGTTTATCGAACATTTTTCCTCATCGAGAGATTCTGAAAATTTGTAACAATGTGGCCCTCAGGCTAGGAAAAATGGTTTTTGTGGCCCTCTTAGCAGTTAAAGTTGCCCACCCCTGCTGTAAGGGAAGCTAGACTACACTGATGGTGAGGGGGCCAATAGCTAAAGCTGCCAATGAGGAGAGATAAAGGGGGAAGCTTTCTGAGGCCCAAACCCATAAAGGGGCCCATAACATTTAGAAAACTGGTCCACCATGAATTCAAGAAATGATAACATTTCATTTTTTCCTAGATACTCACTAAGTCTCTTTCTCAAAAATCAAATTAACATACATGCTAATTATTCAAAGATTTACAAACTTAGAGAGCTGGAGGTATCTGGCGAACCCTGTGTCTCTCCACCAAAGCAGAACGGTGCTGTCTGCAGAGAGAGGAGTCTCCTTCATGTAGTAGATACTTTTGCCTGAGTCACCCAGTTTGGACAAACTCCCAAACAAGGGCAACCGAGTCCAGAGGACAGCTCCTTTTTGGAATAAGCCTGTCTGTTAATGAGGTGAGGTTTTTTTCATTCATATTTGTAACTATTATTAAGATAGCTTATAGGTTAGTTAAGATGATGATTAAAGGTTTTGTAAACTTTTAGTAACACAAGCAACCACAAGCAAACAAAATCAAGCAAAATCTTGTTTCGCTCTTTTGTCCCCCAAAACTCACCAGTAGACAACATGGCGGATCGTTATGTCAGCCTCCACAAAGGGGAGACCCACGTTACATTGGTATAAAAAGCTTTTTTTAACTTAATAAAAAGAAAATTTAAGTTTTATGGGGATGACTGTACACCTTTTTGACAGACTTTACATACAAATCAAAACAGTATATACTTTATTCACCGTTTCTATTTGGCAAATGAAGACATACTCATCTATCAGGTACAAAGCTCTGATTCTACGCATTACCTGGTATCATAACAGATTTAGACATTTATTTGAAGTTGCTCCAGTAAATGTATCTTTGATAACATTCAAATCATTTTATGCTTTCAGACTGTTTTTGTTAGCATTCTGACCTCAAGAGGATGAAACAAACCCAATGGTTTGACTGTTAATGTTGGACTGCACAGACATTTTAGACCCTGCCAAAAAATTAGATTAGCTAATCACAATGGAGAAGGGAAAGGGCATCTGAAACTGAAATAATAATAATTTGTTAAAAATCTCCCAAAGTTAATCAAAGCCAGATCAAGACAGTGAATATAAGCTGAAGACAGGTATTTTCCTCTAATCTAGAAAAACATGGGTTTCCATTTTTGAATAATATCTGTGAAGAATCCCTTTTAGTTTTTCAGGTGCCTCGTTATTTCTGTGGGCCGGCCTGCAAACAGTTGTGTATAATTGACTGAATTTTAGGTTAAAAAAAGCTTAAAAAACAGCAAAATAAAAACAGGATAGTAGCATCATAGTTACCTTGTTGAACATATTTAAAATGCTTTACTTTGCAGCCAGCAAGCCTCTTTGTTTTAGCACCAGCTTGACATGCTGCATGTCTGCCTGTGGAGAAAAGTAGTACCAACACAAAGGGGCATGTACATGGAAAGCAAAAGATTTAAAGTACATTGGACACTCACCAAATGCATTTTTTATTTACTGTTTTCATTATGCAGAGCTCTTGGCCCCATCCACAGAAATGGAGAGCCTAACTTCTATGTCAGTTTTGTCCACACAGAGACAGAGCTGATCAAAATCCCTGTGGTTAATGTATTTCAAATTTAATCTAACCACATACAACCCGACTTCAGCATAACTGAACTTTAAAGTCTGGATAAAACCCCTGATGTATGTGCTGATCGTTTGGGTAAAATCCACTTTGCATTATGTAGAAAGTTAAAGGGACTGTGAGGAGAATCTATTACCGGCGACACAAAGACTCTGCTACCGTCGACTGTCGTTATTCTGCGTTCCAGTAACCTCAGAACTGGGAGTGACATCATCTCCGACTTATCGGCATTCCAGTTGAAGTCGGAAAAAAACATGCCGATCTACCAGGCTATTGTTAGCTGTTGTTAGCACGCCCTGCGTTGTTGTTCACAAATATCACGTGAAGAATGTGATTATCACTATGGCAGCATTTTTGTAAGTATAAGTCTAACAATACTATGTATACAGCTGATCTAGAGTGACACACCCCAGTCAGAAGTGCAAATAAATTGATTATTACAGGAGCTAAATAACTGCTCACACTGGGGGCATCCATCTTCGATTGCAAACTCCGGGGTGGCGAGGTTTCACCGAGTTCCCAGTAGGAAATACAGACTTCGGGGGACGTTCCAGTTGCAGTTTCCTACTCAGAATTTGGAAATTCCTATTTCTGACTACAACTGGAACGCACCACAACACGTTACCGAAGCCAAAGCGTGGGTTTGTTGTGTTGTAACCCGGACCTTCCTCAGAACTCTGCATTGCTTTACAACTTCTTTTTTCAACAACTTAAAGGATGCAAAGCAACGGGGTAATGTATCTCTTTCTAGTTACGTAGCGGTAGTTTTTGATGTGTGACAGCAAGCAATTTTTGGAAAACTTAGAATCGTAGTTGTAGCCGGCTATATATTGCTACTAACAGCCCGGAGCTCTAAGACGTGTCCGAATAATATAAATTTGCTCTAGTTTTAATTGTCTTGTTCCGGAAGTTGAGCATCCAGGCCAGTCCCGACCAAGAAGCTAAGGAATAGCATTTAGAGATAACCCATTTTGATGCTATAAAACTCATCGATAAGTGCTTATTTTAGGCATACATCTAAAACTGAGACTTTTTTGCAAGTACTTAGAAACTCCTCAGTCCCTTTAAGCAAATTCAAGTTTAAAAAACAAGGTTAAGGGACACCAAATTTGAAGAAGTAAAGAGTGTCGAGAACTGTTTTTCATAAACCATCAATGTTGAACATTGATTTATTGTAAAAAAAAAAAAGGAACACAAATCAATAAAACTCAACAGACGTGCTGTGATATGCAATAATCGAATAAAAATGTGTGTGTAGTTTACAGATTAGATAATACGCGCTGCAGTAAATAAGAGAAATTAGAGAAAATGACAGAGGTAATATTTGAGTCTTGTGTATTCCAGTGCAACTATCTCCCCCCCAAAATGATGAAAGACTCGAGGGTAAGAGCGACAAGCAACAGCTGTTGTCCAATTTTATGCCTCAGTGTGCACATTTCTCCCACCTGGGAAACTTGAATCTTCTGGTAGTCACATGGCTGAGGGGCACTCTGCTTATGAAAGAATCATTGGTCTTTGTTCCCAAACAAAATCCTCACATTTGCCATTACATCAGGCTTTAAAGATTATGACACCGTGTGCCTGTTGTTGTTCATTTGGGGCAGACACGTTGTACTTTCAGTTGTTTCTCCTTCACTGCATTAATACTGATATTTTGTGTTTCACAGAAGATATCAATGTGACATTTCATGCACTGTTTTCAAACTCAGTCACACTGAATCTGTTCTGACCTTGAGAAACATTAAGTGTTCATAACAGCATCCTGTCAAAATCCATTTACTGACTGCAGTGAAGATAAGACGGGGTGAGAGATGGCAGAGATGGGGATGCGTCTGCGAGGAGACGGGAATACGTGGAATAGACAGACAGGGAGAGACTTTTACCATCAGAATGGATTTTCAGCAACTCCTGACATCCAGAGTGTGTGATTCAGCTCCATTGTCTTTTTCTTCTTTTTGTGATGATGTAGTGTGACAGACGCTTCAACACACTCAGAATTTAAGCATCAAGCCAAGCAGAGGTGACAGAGACAGTGTCAGCTCCTGTGCCTCGTCTCTACTCTTTATCTTTGTTTGCTGAGTAACTGGATTGTCTTAAAGTCGTTGTGCTTCATACCAAAAGCAGAGATCAGCAGTGATATCATTTCATTTTCTCCTCATTGAGTTTTTATTTGGGTTTATTCATTTCAGAATTGTAATTTACTTAGCAAAACAAGTGAGATGTCTGAACAAACATGTTAACTAAGGCAACAGAATTTGGTGTAGATATTAAAAATATAATTTAGGGATTCTGTAATGCTCCCTGAAACATGAAAGTGAAGCTGTATTTCAGTACAAACAGTTCCTTTGTCTCATAGTTGGCCGAATTTTCTTATGTGTATGTAAGGATGCACAATATTGGAATTTTGTCAATGTCTGATGCGTCAATATTATGTACTATTTTTTATAATCAACATTTTTTCTTTATACCTAATGGCTCTCATGCCGTCTCCATCATTCTGACATTGAAATACAGCATGTTAAAGATCTGTGACTCTTATTCATGTTTCATAAAACTTGAAAATTGTGACTATGTGTGGCTATGAAATTAAAAGTTAGGCCGACAAGTTATAAAACATTGATACAATTTTATCAATGACATGTAATTTAACCAAATATTTGGGTCTTTAGCTCTGTAAGCCATCTTTTGACATTATGAATGAAGAGCAATACAAATGAACACAAATGATATTAAAACCCAAATAATCATGATATATACATATATCATACAAGAAAAAACTATGTATCAATATTACTTTTTTCAATATCATTTAGCCCTGATGTGAATCAAGATAAACATTTTATTCTTGAATTAATGAGACTTTTGATTAATAAAACACTTAAGTAAACCATCCAGGTACAGCCAATATATTTGATGTTCAAAGCCAACTCGTATGGTCAAAATATCGGCTAAAATTTTCGTTACTGCCCCAATAATCAACGAATACCAATATTGGTCCAATGTTATCATGCATCCATAGAATTTTAAAAAAAATGCCCAGAAATGTCAAACTTCTTCAAGATTTTAAAAAGATTGTTGTTAACATACTACTAAACATGTCTACAGAGACTTTGGGGGCATTACAGAGATAGTTAGAATTTTGAAGCAGGACAGAATGGGTATATGTAAATATCATAATCATTAACCACAGTGACTGAATTCAGCTACGCTTCTGTACAGCAAGCGCTGGCACAGTAGCTCGAGCTGTTCTTTGGGACAGACTGCATGCAATAATTAACACCTGTTAAACTACCTAAACTTCCACCAGAAGAACTATTTATTTTGGCATTTCTACACACTGCACGGCCTACATGTTACTGCACCAGAGGCGTAGAGATCAACATATGGTCTAACTT
The DNA here is from genome assembly GCA_036419115.1 of Scarus forsteni. NCBI lineage: Eukaryota > Metazoa > Chordata > Actinopteri > Labriformes > Labridae > Scarus > Scarus forsteni. Next base: position 7,207,093 of record JAZDUH010000468.1, read on the forward strand.
TCATTTTGTTGAGTACACTTTCTACAGCATCCCAAATAAAGATTATTTAAGTATACAGAGATTTGTGCTGGTTTGGCGGAGTGGTTAGCAACCAGGCATGTCCCATGAACATACTTCTGCCAGTCTGGGTTTGAATCCAGTCTGTGACCAGTTTGCAGTGTCTTCCCCTACTCTCTCACCCCATTTCACAAACCTATCCACTGTCATTGTCTCCTATCAATAAAGGCACAAAATGCCCAAAAAATACATTTAAAAAAAAGGATACAAAGATTTAAAGTTGATCAGGCTGACCAAGTGAAGCAATGTTGACAAAGTGCTGTTCTAGCTAAGATAAGCTTCTCAACAACAAACTTAGAGTATGCTACTGTTAAGTAAACTTTTCATTGCAGACGTGGCTTGTCTTTATACAACAAAAGATCAGAATACAGGGTTTGCATTGACGTCACGCCAGACTAGCAGCTGAGTGGCAAAGAACAACATCTAATAGTATCAATAAGAGAATAGCATCAAGGAAATGCTTTAATTCAACAAAAAAGTACAATCTTTTGTCATTTTCAGTTGTGATCATTCTTAAATATGTTTAAGAAAATACAAAATAAAATGTTTGAAGCCATAATTTACTTTTATATCACATTTTGAACAATAGGATGTAGCTCTGTTTTGACTATAACACCTCTGTGTGTGGTTTTGTATATATTCAAAATGGAATGGATGTAACCAGGCTTTCTCTGAGTTTTAGCATTGTTTTACTGTCGTTACCTCTTGTTTACTTTAGCTGGGACACCTGGCCTGGTTGAATACTGTTATCTAGTAAAAAAAATAGGATAAAATAACCACAGTATCTGGACCAGTGGCTGTCATATCAAAGTAAACACTGACTAGTTTTTAATTTTTCTGTCAAACCAGCTGTTGTAATCCACCATCACTGGATGTCCTTTCAGCTAAAGCATGACAACATAAATCTGTTCCCCTTAGTGCCTTCTCGTCTGAATTATTGGTCTAGTTTTGGATGATTTCCTGAAATTATATATTTTGATTTTACTCAAAGATAAAAAACCAAAGGACAATGAGTTATGTTCATATTTGTCCCTTCCTGCATGTGTATATTCTCATTGGTATGATACCGAGTGCTGTAACATCATAAATACTTATAACTTTTGAAAGTTCTAGTTTACTGAAGTATCCGGACAGATTGTGTGAACTGTGCGGACTGTTTTTCTTTTCTGAAAGCTTCTCATCTCCTCTCTGACAGATTCGCAGAGCTTATCTCAGTTTTATGCCTTCCTGTGAAACCCTTTGAACACTCAGCTTCATAGGAAATCTGCTATATAGTGCAGACCTATACTGAATGTATTATTAACAGGAAATCCACAGAGTGCGACTCCACTTTTCAGAGCAGCAACAGCCTCCTTCTGTATGTTGTTGAGATAATTCTGCAACCCACATAACCATATATAATTAAAGATCTATATAAATAAGAGCTGTTTTCTAAGGAACATGTCTGTCTATAAAAGATTATTTTTCTGTGATCTTACTCTGCTGTCATGCTTTCGAGAAGCATTCAACCTCAAGACTTTTAATTAATGCTGTAAGATGAAGAAATGTGCATAGAACATATCCGGCAATCCATCAAAAGATTCTTTATCATGTTTCTATTCATACTTCAGGAATGACTTACCAACCAATTAGTGCAGAGTACAAGGATGAGTCGAACATTTCTTTCCAACTGGTTGATATGAGAATATTGATGAGCTCCATGTCTGCAAAGACTAAAAAGAAAGGAAAGGAAGAAAGAGGGTAAGAGAAATTCTCTATTTGGCTTACAGGTCAGGATGAGCAGCAGATATAGAGATACAAAAATAAAATAATTACACACACAGACTCCCACTAAACCTCAGATTATGACATTAATCACATTGTAAGGTGTTGTGTTTTTTTTCTATCAGCAGTAAGGCTTGTTACTCTGAAATACACCTTGACTATCAAGCTCTAAATTTACGTCACATTGGAATATAAGACATCGGGTGCTTTTTGAGTCATCCAGAGACAAATGTTTGCATCGTCTTTCTGCTCTTTTTGATGGAAGGAAGTGACTAGTTATATGTATTCAAGTAACTAGAGTAGCTTTCTACCTCTATACTTTTGGGACTAACTTTCAAAAAACAGTGCTTTAACTTTAGTATTTTGGGAGGCATAGTTGCAAAATTTATAATTAAAATTCAAGAACAATATATGGAGAGTAACCAATCCAAGTTCTTCATCAAATAGTTTTTATAATACTGAAAATTTTACTTCTGCAGGTTTAGCACCTCAGTGTTTGATACAGAAACCACAGGAAACTGAAACAGTTCTGGTTTGATAGATTACTTTTTAAATATATTCACTTTATATTTATCTATTGCTTATATCTATCATTTTTGTATATCTTTCCATCTTCTTTTTGAAACTGCTTAATTTCCCAGAGGTAGTTCCCCAAAGGCATTAATTAAGTTCTATCTAATCAAATCAAATTTGATGCCTTATGAATTGGTGTGGTCTCATTTTTTGGATCTAACAGCTCAAACATCAATTAAGATTTTGCTCTTTAATATTTATCATGACAAACTGTTAAATTCATCGTTGACTTTCAAGGTTCATTTGATCCAATATAGTGTGCTTATTCAAAACTTTGACTCAGTGGGTTCAAGATATAATTTTAATATCATCTTTAATATCTAATTTCTTATACACATTGGAACAAACTGCTCATATACTTTAAACATTAGGTCAAGATTTAGCATACACTACACTTCATGTCTAAACAATAAATTCAATCAATCAAAAGCTCAATAAAGTTGAACCATGGGTCACAACAGTTCTTAAATAAAGAAGATGCAGTACTTCCTTAAGGTCAAATATGTGTCATAATACCACTTTAGTTTAAATATTTAACAGTACAGGTGTTGTGATCTGTGCATCATACACAAATAAAAATATATTTTTTCTTTAATGGTCCACAAAAATTCAGAAAATGTGAACTTCAGAATTAAATATTTTTTTAAAAACTGATTAAAGACAAAATTGATCTTGTAAAAATAAAAATAAAAAACACTGAATAGCTGGTTGATAAACCACAGTCCAGATGATCCAATGGCACAAAAGGTGCACTCAATCACTGGGTTCTTTACATTAGGTACATATATTACTTCATCAGTAAAATATGTACATTATGTAGTCTTTCCATTTAGGCAGTGCTTTAAACCATCTGTCTTCTGTATGTGAAGTTTGTTCTTAAAAAAAAAAAAGATCAGGAATTCAAAAAATGAGAGGCATGAGGAGTGGAGATGTAAAAGTGAACACAAATACGTGATGTCCAATACTAAGTCGACATTACAACTTTATAAAATTTTAAAATAATTATGAAGTGGGGTTATGAATGAATCTGATATATGATTTTGATAAAGATTACTAAGTTTTGTAAATCAAATACAAACTTGTATGAGACCAAATGGAGAGATCTGTGACTAAACAGAGCTGTAGGTTGTGTTTCTGGAATGAACTAGTTACTAGTTACTGGACCAGAATAGCTGTCTACTTGATACAGCTGGGACCAACTTAAAAAAACTGTACTTTAACTTTACTTGAGTTTATTTTTGGGGTGCATGGTTGTAAAAATAATAATACGAAACAGTATATTGAAAGAAGTTAAAGTCCTCTATCAAATACAGCTCATTTAGCCCTGGGCAGTCACTGAATTTTGTGAATTTTTGTCATCTTATTCAGGTTTTAAATCAAAATGTTGGAAAATCTGGATCATTATGTAACTGGCTTCAAGTGTAATCACTTCAAATTTCCAAAATGTCACAGCATTTATAACTGTTGTCAGAAATGCTGCACCTGTTCGGGTTTCAAAGTTAGCTTCATGTGTTTTAAGGTCTTTTATTGTCTTAAACTTACAGGCGTGTCACCCTGCTTTAAAACATACATTCTCAACTGTATGCCTATACACTGATTGTCCATATTTGTGATATTTCTGTGGGTGGGGCAGTTTTTCTATAGAAGGATCTTTACACTCATCACATATCTCGTAACAAAAGCCCTATGACCAGAATACAGCTGTGAGATCTGACCTCCAGAGATCAGGCTGGTCTCAGTATGTGTCACAGGAATGACTCCCTTTAGGTTTAGTTTGGGAGGAAATCCAGTAAAAGTACAAAAAGGGAGTGAGAAAGGAAAAGTGTTTTATCATCACTGCTCTGCATACAGTATCTTGTTTTATGGAGGCTGTGGAGAGGAGCTCTGAATAATGAAGTGACCTCCGTTATTGTAGCAGCAGCAGCAAGCTGGGCCAGAAACCAGGATTATAATTAAACTGCTCCAAACACAATCAGCAGCACAACAGTGCAAAGCTGCAATTTTGTCAACAAAGTGACAGAAGTGGTTCACCACACACTGAGATACACAGGCAAACTCTGTGTAAGTAAAAGAGGAGATGTGTGAGTTTGCTGACTCCACTTTTTCTCCTCTTACAACAAGACGTGAGGACGCAGCTACACCAGAACTAATAAAACACACCAGAGGATTGAGCTGGTATTTTCTCTTTTTGTGCATTCACACTGATGGATAAATCTGACAGAATTCACAGGTAACTGGTTTATTACATACAGGGGTGCTCGCATCTTTGTAAAATGAATTAATCCTTGCTTTCAAAGACATTAATAGTCCTACAAGAGAGTTTGTACGGTCTAATGTATGTTGAAAAGCTAAAAAATAGGACAAACTAGAAGATGGCACAATCCTTCGAGAAGACAATGTCAGAAGAGTTATTGTCAAAATGTAAAAAAACTGCCCTCTCTCACTGTTCAGAATTTGTTTGGTCATCTATGTGCAATCATTTAGTGAAAACCATGTGTAAACCATCATTGAAAGATTTGCTTTTAGTTTTGTATCCAAGCCCCTTTATATGTTGGTAGAATAATGTACATACTTCTATATTTTATACTTAAGTCTTTTTTTCTATTTTTAACAGCGCTGTCCCCTTTGCTGCTGTTACACTGCAAATTTCCCCATTAGGGACAAATAAAGGTTTATTCTATTCTGTTCTATTCTTGTCAAGATTCATGATCATTTTTTGAGTTATCAGGTGTACAAACACCAATCACAAAAGAAAAAAAAACAATTTCCATGGCAGAGGAGATTTTAAACATTAGACAGGTCCTATTTGTCATTGATTTAAAGGTTAAAGTTGGCAATTATTTAAAAATACAAAATACAATGTTCACATCATTTTTCATAATCACTATCATCTCAATGGTAGTTGAAAAAATAAATAAACCTAATGATATTCAGTCATATTTTAACCAAAAGAGAGAACAAATACTCCAATAACAGACTGTATCTGTGCCTTGTGGACAGTGTGAAGAAGTTGGCCTTTAATTTTTGATAAATGACAACAACAATTTAAACAATACTGGTTAATAAGAACATTAGTATTTACTGCTGTGGTGCCAAACAGTAGGTCTCAGTATATATTGATTCTCACTAAAAAATAATGCTTCCAAATCTAACAACAGAATTAAAAGATATTACTAATTTACCCAACAATAACATTTCAAACTCATATCTTGTGGTAAATAAACAAACATAAATGTTGGTGGCTCTTAATAAATACACAGTTTTTATTAAAGATTGGGCTTCATATCTTTTATTATTGTCCAAACAAGCATTAAAATACTGTAAAATACCAAATAGTAGCTGGGGCGTTTATTTGCTTCAATTACTGAGCAGACCAGGCATTTATTTGGGACCAGGCGACTATTTGGGACAGGCGTTTAATTCCTTTTGCACAAAAAATTTATTTAGCAAAAAGTGAAAAAATAGGGTAAATATAATCAAATTATTTATTTGCACAAGTATAAATAACACCTGTACATTTTCAAGGCAAGATTACAGTACCGTTGTTACACTCTTGTCTTCTTCTTTCACTCTCTAAACACTCTTAATACTGATAAGGAGTGACTGCTATTTAAGTTAAGGTTGTACTTTTTTTTTCGCTGCACCAGGTGCATGGAGATAAGCAGCAACGTACCGCTAACTGACGTGACTGGCCTCCCTGATGTTAGTTAAGGACAAAAAACAAACAGCGGCAGTGGCAACGTCTTCTTCGTTTAATTTTCAAAGCCCGAGTATGTAAGATTCTGTCTTTCTGCGCTCTAGTGCCCTCTGTGGACATTGAGTGTAACTGCACTGTCATGAAACAGAGCGCCTCACACCAACATACATTTGTTGACATACAGAGGGAGGAGAATGTGAATAAATTACACCAGGCGTTTATTTGGAATGGGCGTCTATTTGTCAAAATGTACTGCTACACCCGATGTTTATCTGGGACCGGGCGTTTATTTGGTATTTTACAGTAACCCAAATAGATTAAAAATGCAGTTTATTACCCTATGTCTTAAAAAGTTGACCTTAAAAACCTGATTCATTGACTCAGCCATAACAACGCCCTTGACAAAGAACAGAACCAAACTCACACAAATAAATACAAATGAAAACAGAGCGTTTCTATTCTCTACACCTCAGCCTATAATCAGTTGATATAAAAACCATTCTGCTGAAGTCTGATCACATCTCACTGAAGGGAACCACTCGATGTCTTATCTGCAGCACAAAGCAAACGTCACGCTCCTGCATCGACACAGGCACCGAAATAAACAACAACACTGATCCTGGCACTCACACTGACACACGCAATCATCTGTCCACAGCAGATGAGTCATGTCTCATTTTTAGATCAACGAACAGTCGGTGCATGCACTCTGTAACGGTAGTTAAAGACATCATGATGCAGCTGAAACCACACAGCTTAATGACCAACGAGGTCAAAAGCTTGAGGAGATTTATTATCAGCACCAGTGAATTGTGCCAGGACAGTTCAGAATGTTCCAGTCTGACACGAGTTCAATGACCTTATTATGCATAATTTCATTTCCATGTTGTTTTCTTCTACATTTAATTGAGAAGTGATGAACTGCTTGGCCTCAAAATTAAGCTGCAGTTATACTTAAATGGCTGAATGTGATTATCTTTTGCCTGTTGGGCAACACACCAGTTAAGCTGCTGAGCTAAGGCAATTAAAGAAAAAAATAACAATTGCCAACATTTTGATAGAAATAAGGATCACAGATTTTATTCCCAGTTTATTTTACAAAACTGGTGATGTGGTTTCACCCTTTGGAATTGAACGTCTGCCTCTCTGCCGTCTTTTGCTCCTGCTTTTCAAACTAACAAGGGCTTGTGCCATTTCTCCCTGTGCTCATCACTTAAAGTGAGAGCTGTTTAGTTGAAGGGTTAGAGAACACACTGTGCAGCACATACAGGCAAATCCCATGCAGAGAATATCATGTAATATATGTTTGGTAATTAAAAAAATTTCTTTGGCATTACAATTCCAAAAACCATAGTCTGCCTCTGTTTTACAAGTTACTCAATGATTTTTAGGGATGCATGATGTTAGATTTTTGCAGATATTTTTACATTCAGTATCGTCATTACTAATACTGATATTTCTGGTCAAGAGCACAAGCTCTGTACTTAACAAAAATGGACTTGTTTCCTTCATATCCATATTCCAGCCAACATAGTAGCAGTAATAGTAGTACTAATAGTAATATTTGCAGTAACAGTAGTAGTAATAGTAGCAGTAGTAGTAGTAGTCGTAACTTCTTTTGAGAGTGGTCAATATATTGGCTGTAAATATCTGCAAAAATTTCAATATCAGCCGATACAAAACTTGATTTTTTACATTGATATATCCCTTGTGATTTTTATAAGTTTATCACAGAGAATAAAACTAAAATGTGTGCACAGATTAATGCAATACTTAGAAGTACAGAGAAGTATCATGATCAGGTTAAAAAAGCATTTGAGGGTGCTGGTTTGGCAGAGTGGTTAGCAATCAGGCACGCCCGATATACAAACTTCAAATCCCAGGTTTGAATCCAGGCTGAGGCCAGTTTGCAGAATGTCTTCCCCTACTCTCTCACCCCCTTTCATAAGCCTATCCACCATCTCTCTCCTATCAATAAAGGCACAAAATGCCCAAAAATACATTAGTAAAATAATAATTTTTAAAAAAGTGTTTAAAACAACACTCCAAAAAACTGAACATGCAGTACAGGGATGGACAACTTTGGCCACCCAGAGGGCCACATTAACTATGTTCATATGCAGTCATTAACCCTTACATAACCAGAACACAAGCAATAACCCGGTTGTGCACGGCCATGTAAACACCAACGACTCTTGTGAAAAAATGGAATATGCTCATATTACGTTTTTTAAAAACCCAGAAATCACCCCTGGTTTACCCCTTTTCTTACCCAAAAATGTGTTCACGTATACACCTATTGGGATATCCCCATCAAAAGGAACAATAATTTGTGTTCTGCACATGTTCTTTTCATAAGGACTCTTGGTCTTTTGAGTACAGGAAGTACTTGCTGTAAAATGGCACAGCTCCGGCTCCACTTCCTATTTCTTCAAATTCTCGCCTTACATTAATGAAGAAACTGACAAGGGTGTGGTGCCCTTGGAACATACTGCAGAGCACTTAGCTCCCATTCTTGACTATCATGCTAATTAAACGCATTGTTGGAGAACTGCTGATGTCAGAGCTGCTGCAGCAGGTATAACGACAAGGAAGGACACAGAGACGGAGACACACAGTTCAAGCAGCAAAAGCTTTTACAAAAAAGTAACTCATCAATTACTTTACCTGGTAACTAATTACATTTATGAAGGAGTAATTACGTTAGTAACTCAGGTACTTTTTTGGGAAAGTAACAAGTAACTATAACTAATTACTTTTTTATAGTAACGTGTCCAACACTGCTGTTTTGATCGGGATACCATGTATACAGGAATAACCCTGTTTGCTCACGCATGGTAACAGGTTCTTCTGAACGTTTCCCAAACTGGAATATTGATCTTAACCCAAATATTGACTGCATATAAACACAGCCATTGAAATTATCCTCACTGCTCAACAGAGTGGATCGAACCTGTGGCTCTCGGGCAGCATGCAGCTCTTTTGCCCCACTCTAGTGGTGTGTTAGCTAGGGATGGGAATTGATAAGATTTTATTAATATCAATGCTAATAACGATCCTGCTAATTGATCCAATTCTTTAATGATTCCCTTATTGATTCCTGCAGGTTTTCTGTGTTGGCAAATGTTGGCCTGTAGATTTTCAGTTGCAACAATGTCAAACACATGTCACAGCATAGATAACTGCTTCTGTGAGTTGCTGGTGTTTCCACTCACTTAAGGTTGTGTAGTAGGCGCCTTTTGTAAAAAATTAAGACACAATTCTGACACTGCTGAACCCTGTCAGCGGGAGGATTTGATAAAGGAATTGATTAGCAAAAAGACTCATGATATTGATTCTTTGATGGAGCTGTTAACGATTCTCAACTGGAATTGGTTTAGATTCCCATCCCTAGTGTTTGGGATAAATAAAAAATGTGGGAGAACAGTAATGTCTGCAAGACTGTCACCTTAATTTGAGTGATTAAACAATTGACATGTTTTTAAATGAATATCAAGATTCACCTAAAATATTTCTTAAATTCATGTATCTAAAAATCACAAAGAAGAGAATCCAAATAGAAACCCAAAGGTGATAAGACTACCACATGATAACTGTTTAGCCTAAAAGGGATCAAAATGCAGAATGGAAATGTCTGATGCTTAAAAAAAATGTTTGGTGAAAGCCCTCATAACACCATCCTGCCTGATAATGTCAACTGAATATTTATTAAAGTCCCAATGGAAGTATAGATTATCAAAGGGAAAACACAAGATAATGACAGCAACAACAACATAACTATAAAATACAAGGATAACATAACTAAACAAAATTTTAAAAACATGATACCAAAGGCTAATAGTCATTTCCTGATAATAAGGCTCTTCAATAAAAATAAAGTTTCTGCAATGCTGTCTCTAATTAACTGGGTAAAAGTGTCAGAATAATTCAAAGTAAACAAACAAAAATAACATCATCAAGTAGAGAGCAGACCCATCAAGTCACTAAAACTAATTGCTCATAGATGTAATGTCATCTTAATGATGATGAGTCAGCAGGCATGACTCCCCGCATTTCAATATCCAAATGTTTTCTGCAGCTCCAGACAGATTTTTTAAGGAAGAAGTGGGCAAAAAAATGACTCTTTGGATTGAAAGAGTTTGAAACTCTGCAGCGGACCAAGTTTTTGCTGTTTGTAGGGCATGAGAAAGGAGGAATATACATATCTAACATAAGAAGTAAATGTATTGACAGCTACCGGTTTGGATTATTTTAAGTTGTGGATTATTTCATGGTTAATGAGGTGTATTCTACTCTTGTTTTTGTTTAATATGCGTTTTCCCAAAAACATTAAAATGGAGTTTCACAGAGATAATCAAAGGTAACTGGAACTTTGTTTTCTTGTAGATACAGCTCTTCTTAATATTGTCATGGCAGATTTTTTTCACGTTATCTTCCCGAATATTCCTTGTCTTTAAGGCTGACTGGTGGGTCACATAAAGGAAGTTGCAGGGCTGCATCTGTGGGCTTCAGAGCTGCTGGTTTTGCGGAGTAGTTAGCATCCATGCTCCTACCTTATAAGAAGGCGAATACAGCTGGCAAGGATTCGATTCCCACCTGGGGCCCATTTACTGCTCATCATTCCCTGATCTCTCTCCCCTTTCTGAGTCAATCCACAGTCTCTCCACTGTGATTAAAAGGTCTAAAAGAGACCCAAAAAATCTTTAAAAAATAAAAATAAAGAGTAAAGTTAAGAAATATCTGCCTGAAATTAAAAGAAATATTTTCCTTATACATTGAGTTACACTGAATTATTCACAATTAGTTCTTTACAAAGCCTGTGGTTGGTTTGAAGGTGAGTTCATGAACAGCTTCAGCTCTGGTCTAAATACTCAGCCACTTGAAGGAGCCTTCTTCAAGAAAACTGCTTCCCTTATTAAATCAGATCTTACACTGTCATCTTGTGGTCATGTGCTGTATTACATTTTCCTCAGTCTTTTTTTGCCTCTGTTTAATTCTTTTGCTCACAGATACAAAACAGTGATGACTAAAGCAGATCACTTTTCAGAGCCGTTGCTACTTCATCACAATAATTGAACATAATCAGACTTTGATATTAAACCAAAGACGTGGACAACATCTTACATTATTCAAGACACAATTTTAACCCTCCTCAGAATAATTCAATCTCCAGCAGAGCCTCCTCATTACTTCATACCTGAATAGAGAGACGCCTCCTGCATATTTCATCAGAACTTTGTGAATGATTCATAGCATTTAACAAAGAGGGGCAAAATAAGGTTTTTTTTGAGTCCTTCGAAATTAACCAAACCACTTGGTTTGCAAAAAGGGAAGAGAAGATGAGGACATTTTAATGATTTGATTTTAAATGGGGATACTCTGTTTGTGTTAATCCTCAAAGCCATGTCCATTGCACTTTGTGAAAGATTTGCATAAAATATCATTAATTTAGAATGGATATATGAAAAGTGGAAAAAGCTGATGGGACTGACTTTAAAGGTCTGAGCAATTTAGTGATTTAGGTCTATAATCAAATACCAATATTTTAAAAAGTATGACTACAGAAAGCAAGTGCTATTTAAACAACAGCATTGAGAAACAACCATAAATAACACAAAAACACAAGAAACGATAACAGCCAAGGATAACACACCAATGTTTGGGTTTAGTACATTGCTTGATATAGATAAAAAGTCTAACAATGTCATCTTCTAGTTGTATGACGAACCAATTAAGAAAATTAAGGGATTTGGAGTTTCCACTGGAACCATCTGTATTGGATTAAGAAATATTAAACGGTAGGAAATGATGTCTATAGTGAGGGATTAAGCTGCATTTTTAGACTGTGGGTTTGTAACATTTTACGGCTTCGTTGTTAGCTACTGCCTGCCAGTTTCAGCTCATGAAAAGTGAGTTTGAAGTCTGCAGAGAGAGTAACTTACGTCCATGTTGCTCCTTCGGTCAGTCCTCATCAAGCCCCTTGGTTAGAACCTGGAGCCCAAGACCGTTGAAATCAGTTAGATCATCACTGCTTGGTTTAAGTATCTGCGAGGGATTCAGTTACAACAATTAGCTGTTTTATGCTAATTAAAAGCACATACACGACTTTCTTTAACGTCACAGCCGTTTCTAAGAAACTTCCAGACTTTAACTGTTTCACTCTGCGTCAGATTTTCAGGAGAATTTAACCATGGTGACAAGTTTAGTTGTTAATAGAAACTGACCGGTGTATCGCGTGGAAAGGTGACCGTGTCAAGAGGTGACTTCCAGCTGAGCGCGTGAGCCGTTTGTCGGTGTTTAAAATAACAGCTGTCAAAGTTTACAATAATACCTTTCAGAAAGTTATCAGTTAAAAAATAGCATTTGACAGTTATTCAGTTTGGCGTTCACAAAGGTATGAGGTTGAAGACTGCGTTTTTGAACGGTGACGACTGCTACGTTCGTATGACGTCATGACGTAAACGGAAAGCTGGTAAAATTGAGTCACGCAGATGTATGTCAAATTAATTGATAGCCTGTGAATTCTTTGATAGTTTCATAAAAAAGTAGTTGAAGCTGTCTTGATTTGTGTTTAGGTGATTAGATTAACGATTACTCAGTTAATCTGAGTTTAAAAATATAGATGCTGAAAAAACAATTTATCATGGTAGATATTCAAAATTGTTTCGTCATTTAGTGCTTGTCAAATTGCAGAAAATTCTGTGGCTATTTGGCTAAAATGCAAGGCCAATTCATGGCCTTCTGTTTAGTTTTTTTTTTTTTTTTGCATTTTTTACTGTTGTCAAGCTGATAATATTGTGCATGACCTAAAATACTGTATCTCAACATGCTTCACGTGCACATAAAAAAATAAAAAGTAAAGTTGTGTTTGACCACCAACTAGAAACAACACACTGTTTCAAGTGAAAAAAATTTTTTTTAAAAATTGAGTGACGCAGTTCCCGTAGCGCCCTCTAAAGAAGTAACTGTTGTTTTCCTGTCCTTGAAAAAAACTTTTTCACACCAACTTTTATACCCCAACCTACTCTTACCTCTTTTTTCTCTTTTTGTCTTGCTAATCTTGTATTCTATGTTGTTTGTGTTAAGATGCTGTTCACAATTGTCTGGAAGTTTTGATCCATTGAATTAAATTTTAAAAAATATAGTGATGCAGGGATGACATCTTTTTATAGGCCAGTACGGAGGTTGGTCTTCTGAAAGCCTATGGAAGTCTTCACTGTTTTCATACTGCTAATAATAACTTTAAAATTCAAGGAGATAAAGATTTGATGCCACTGCAGCACTACACCAGATTTACCCACTCTAAACACACTCTAAAGTGAGATGTCTCACCGTCGCCAGATCATCATCTACTAATCTAATGCAAAGGTTTATGATTATTGTTGATGTAACCTATTAGTGTTAAGGGTGTGGCACAGCAGGTAGTGCATATGCCTTGCAAGAAGGTTGCTGGTTGCTTCCTCTCAGGGGCAAAACATGCTCATTAGGTTAGTTGACAACTTTGAATTGCCCTTCGGTATGAGTGTGAGCATAAATGATTGACACTTTCTGTGGACCTGCGATAATCAACATGTTCAGGTTGTACTCCACTTTTTGCCCAATGACAGCTGGAATAGGCTGAAGCCCTCACAACCCCAAGAGGGATAAGCAGTGCCGATAATCGATGGATGGATGTTGATGTTAGGTTCATAAGAGAAAATAGGAAACAGTTTTGAAGTAATTCTATTTCTTTATTTCATACTTCATGTCAGGATATCTTTTTGTCATATGAAGTTATGCCTCATAACAAAAGAATGTGTCTGAAGAACAAAGAAACTCGTGGCTCACAAAATAAAGGCATTCTCTCATAATATTCTTTACAAAGTCATCTTACAACAAACAAAGAGTGAAACAGCAGAGTACGATAAATCAAAGTTCCTCACTAAACATTTGACTTAAACCTAACTGTGACAGAGAATAAAGGAAAGAATGATCTGTACAAACAAATACAATTTAGCTCCTGAGATTCTCTACGGGAAAGAGTTGCTGCTCAAAACCCGAACTATGGCAATAAAAGCACCAAATATATCTCCTTTTAGTAATTTTGGAGGAGGAAACTGTCAACCCTTATTAACCTTTTGATTTGAAATGTAGCTCCTTGATGCAAATATTTCCATGTCTGAAGATTTGGAGCAACTCCTGACCCAGCCGTACACACCCGGTGACATGAACAAGTGCCAAATATGAAACTGCATCTTCCTGCGCTTTACTTGATCCTATCACCAACACGTCTCTCCCCGCTCTTTGAAAACGCCTTACAATCAGAAACAGAAAACAGCGAATAAATTTACGATCATATAAAAGCAGATATGATGTGGGGGTAGCGTATAATCATCTGTTTTTCACGAGGATGTTTACGGACGACATATCTCTCTTTCTCAACTGAAAACTTTGGTGATGCAGAAAAAGTACCTGAACACTTCACTTTGATATTGCTTTGACAAAATATTTTGTACAATATCCACTGACGTCACGACCGTTTGACATTCACACATATGAAAAACAGGACATGAAGTTGGCGAGCAAATATTTAAGTGTACAGAAGAGCTGCGGAGTCAACTCGAAAGTCTGATTTGTGAAGACAGAAGCTTTGTGACTGTTACACTGTTTACACATTGTCCACTTTACTTTTCTGAACTTTATACACAAAAAGTGTTGTCTTTAAGTCGGAGGTATCTCATAGTTTTAATCTCCTTTTCTCAAAACTTTCTCCCCACAGTCAGAGATAAACTCAGATCAGTCGTCAGTTCTTTCCCGCCCTCCGCAGATCCAAGATTGAGAGTTTTTTTTGGATGGAGACAAACACGTTTCCATCTGTTAGGGAGATCTGTTCATCCAATGGATGCATTCGAGACGAGTCCTTCTGTTCTGCGCCAAAGCCAAAGTCCCAGTTGACATATCACTCAGACAGTCATCCATAATCTGTCCTTTTCTCTCTGCCAAAGAGTATGATGAAAAATCTGTTATCCTAACTTAACCCACACATATCCCCTCTTCCTGCTGATTCAGTTCTTCCCTATAAAGCATAAGGAGGGGCTCACTGCTCGTGTCCTCCACCTTCCTAGTGTCCGTTTGTCTCGGGGGCCGACGCCGGGATGCAGGGAGTGGAGGAGCGGGAGGCGACAGAAGCCTTCTCTGCACCAGGGCTGGAGATCGATGGCACACTGTCGGGGGCTTTGACCCCAGCCAGACCGATGGGAGACACCCCGGCTGCTGCTGCTGCTCCTGCTGCGGTAGATGTTGCCATGGCAGCCGTCCTGTTCGCAGTGATGGCAGAAACAGGCTTGGGCTGAGCCTGAAGTCCCGGACTGCAGATGAGGTGATGTCTCTCCCAGTCTTTGTGCTGGCAGAAGGAGCCGCAGTAGCGTGCAGCGTTGCAGCCGCTGCAGGTCTCACTGGCTTTGCGGCCACAATTCCAGCAGCACTGAAAGGAAAAAGGAGACGTTTGTTAAGTTTTCATTGGATCATAAAGGAAGAAGTGTCTTCCCAGCACATTTAGGTCTTGTTTTGGGAAGTTAAAATTTATAAAGGAATGTTGAGATGTCAAAAAGGGTAATGTCTCAGAGCTAGTTAAGACAGACACCTAACTTCACACCAGACAGGCATCATAATCCAATCACCTGACAAACATGCAGCCAAATAAGATTGTAATTTTTGCACCGGCATCAGTACAACACTCTTTCTTTCAAACCTCCTCCAAACCAGCATCCACCTAAAGGCTCCAAGAAGGAGTTTAAGAAACTTTATCACCATTTCTCAACTTCTGCAAGTAATATAAATCTGTGAGGAGTGATAAGATTGAAGCCTAAGGACCAGGGATGGGTGATTGGCAGCCAAAAGGCCACATCTTTGGTTCTGATTTTACATTCAGCTTATTAAGTTTAGATTTCTTTACACTTGAGTATAAAATACAAATGTTTGTTTCACAGATTTAAATAAGCTATAAGCTTTTAATTTACTATTTTAATTAAATCACATGTAGTTTTGTTGAGAGTACTTCAACTTTCATAAAGTAGACACCCCAAAAGTAGGAACAACACTATTGTTTTAAAAATGTATGAACTAAACTGCGAAAGCAAATTCAGCCAAACCCTGCAGATTCTTCACAGCCCTACAGTTTTGTCAAGTTATCATAACTTTTCCACCACTTATGGCCCTTTTCCATTAGCCCTACTCCACTCCACTTGACTCTACCTGGCTCTACTCTACTTGCCTTATGCTGCTTTTCCATTAGCCCCAGTTGCCTGCCGTACGGGGTGCAGTGTAGATGTAAACAGCTGGGCAGCTCTGAGGTGACGTCATTTTGAGCGCGACACAACAATCTGTGGCTTTTTGTCACAAACCGAGTAAAAAAGGAAAGCAGAATAAGGCTGCAGGTGGTAAGAAGAAATACCCCTTGAGAAGCACAGGAGAGTTTTGGAAGCTATACAACAGAATGAGGCCGAGGACGAGAGCAATCAAGCTGCAAAGAAAAGACGTATGAGGGTAAGCTAATGGTAGCTACCGCTAGCATGCTAGGTCATCGCGCTCATGTATTATCGATGACGACATTGTCTGACCAATCAGTAGCTGATTGGTATCGACATCTTTTAGTATCGACTCAGCTCGCTTAGAACCAGAGCGGAGTAGGTACTAAAACTAGCTTGTTTTAGGAGGTACCGGGCTAGTGGAAACACGCTGCAAATTGAGTAGGGCCAAGGCTTGCTAGTGGAAAAGGGCCATTAGGCCATAACTCACTCCAAGCCTTGGTTCACAGCATCTTTGTTTTCTGATTAACTTCCTTTTTTATTGTCTAAAATGGTATGTACCACAAAACCCTAAAAACAACAATTACCAATTCAGTTTATACTATTATGTTTCCTGATGTTTTATATGAAGTGGAGCAGCATTTCTTTGATATTCAATGCAAAAATGTCCAAACAAGTTTGTTCAAGCCACAACTAACTTCTCTTCCAAGCTTTTCAAACTAAGATATCTACAAAAGCAAATGTTTCATATAGTCTTTTAAATACTAAAGTGTTTTTTGAGTAAGACTATTTGGAAAATGTACACAATTACAAGCAGCTCTGCTAGCTTCATTGCTCCTGAAAAAGATACAGCCTCAAAACACAGCAACTTCTCAGCAACTTTTGAAAATATTTAGACTATCACGCTAACAAAAAAAAGTTCCTGGAGGGACTCAGTAAACAGTAACAAGCTGTGAATTTGAAACTGACATATCTTCTGAGTAGACAAACAGTTTTTAATCTCCAACAAAAACAAATAAAAAGTTATATTTGTATTCTTGTCATGTTTCTCTCCACATGACAAATGAAAGGCCAATATTTGTTCAACTATGCTCCATCACTGCCCGAGGGAAATATCGAGCTTTTGAGCAGCTAATTGCTTCATTATGTCTTCGTCCCTCTCCTGTTTGGTGCTGGATAAATAGCTAACAGTTGAGGTTTTTCACTTAAAACAGATGTCTGTGTCACAATGAGCGAACCAAAATTGCAAAGTTGCGTGCCAGGAAAACAAAACAGTAAGCTGAGAGATGCCTTAAAGCCTAGCAGAGCTAAGTGGAAAAGCAGAATTGGGTGATAATTATGTGTGGGTTAATTGTAGTCAGTTGGGAGTAATTATTGGACCCACTGTCAATACTTGAAAAAAATTAATAAAACTGCTTAAAAAAACCAAAGAGTGATGATAGCAGTGATATAATTTATTCTAAAGTTACAAAAGAAATGAAAACAGCTTACAAATGTGCATCAGCACCATATAACTGAATTGATCCATTTCTGAATATCTTTTTTTTCTTTTTTAAAACAGAAGAAGATAATTTCAGCACTAATCCAGAAACAAGGTTGAACTACATCATCAACCTTGATTCTGAGAGACACGTGTTTAAAGTTAAACCAGTGTATTTTTATACTTAAGACACAATTTTTATTTTTTATGCATTCTGAGCCACTTAAAACAAACAATACAAACTTAAGGTTCTTAAGTACAAACATAAATATACAATAAATATAAGTGCTGAAGCTATTTCAGCAGCTTTTAAATGAACTTTTAGGATCTTAAGAGAGTTAGTCCCTCTTAAAACACAGAGCACAGATTCTTAAAACGTTTAGATGCACTAACAGTGTAGAAAACTATTTTTTTTGCAGGTTTCAACTTCATTCACATTTATCTTGTTGTAATTGTAAACACTGTCTGATTCACATTCTTACCCCAGTTTTTGAACTAAAGTTGACTGACTCTATGATATAAGTCTGCCTCACCTCACTTGAATCCTCTTGTTCGTTGATGACCATGATTGCGTCCTCTTGAGCCTTCCTCTTTGCCTCTGCCAGAGTCTTCTCCATCTTCGCCCTCTCAGTTGCAATCATCTCAAAAGCTTTCTGCTCTGCCTCTGCCACAGCTTTCTGTACTTCATCCATGGCCTGACGCTTCACCTCGTTCACTGCCTCTTCTGCACATCAGAGGAGAGACAAGCATTTGAAGTTCAGACCAGCACATATGCAGCCTAAATCAGTCAGTGGACATGAATACAGTTAAACTGTAGGTTATAATATGTTAACTCTAACAAGGGATGAACCACATTATCAGCTCAATACTAGTAATGAAGGATAAATAGCTTTAACACTCTGTTGCTTTTATTAGCAGATGTGAAAACATCAATTGATATTTAGAGCTGTAGCGCTGGTCATCCATGAGAAGAAAGTGCAATGTTATCATAATATTATACCATTTAAGGAGAAGCACAAAGCTAGCCAAAGTTAAGCAGAACCAAAATATCAGCCTGGGATTTTTTGATATGTTTTTCTATGAGCTTTAAACATCTTGTTTATAGACTAATGTTTAAGGGTTGAATAAAAAATTCTGTGACCTTTTACCTTTTGCACTTATGACACAGGCCTGTTTTGGTTTTACTTTAAGCACTTGTGGTGCTTTTTCATGGGTGGTATCTGCTCAGCTCGGCTCAACTCTATATGATTTGGTGATTATCTACTTTGTTTTCCTGGTTGTATGCAGTAAAATCAACACACTACTGAAAGCAGATGAGAGTTTGGGAGTCATACAGCATTGTGGAGCTGACAACATTAGGCTTAGATTTTAAGTGTCAGGCACCCCCCTCTTTTTGTGCCAATGCTTTGTCCATTTGGTGGTACACCGTTTCTCCACAACTCATTTTAACCTAGCTAGAGGTAATACGAAAATTTGTGCCAGGTACTAGGTAAAATCCCAGATGAAAAAACAAAGCTGTGTAGAGTAGATTTAAAACCACAAAGTTCAAATCTCTTTCAAACTTGCTATATTATTATACAAATATATTGTGTTTTGAACCTTCAGGCTTCTTGACAAAGTGGATCAATTTAATTTAGTACATTTCTTTAACTATCTGTGCCTTTTTTTGGCTCTTAAAAGGGCAGATGTGACTTGATGTCACTGTTAATAATATATTTTAAGCGAAAAAGAGAAATTCTTAGTTTTTACAAGATAATTAAATTACATGCCTCTGGAAAGTTACACATTTAGTGATTGTTGTCAAATTAAATGTACCCTTGAAATACTGTGAGAAAATCACTCATACTTTAGTTGATATTCAGCTGAATATAAAGCCTTTTAAACACAATAATTCTAATTTGATAATACTCTTACCAGCTTTCCTCCAGATCTCGTCTGTAACGTATGCTGAGCCTGGCCGTGGAGCAAAGTCTCTCTGGGAGTCTGCAGAGAAGCACAGACAGAAGGGATTAGCACCTGCCAGGGCTTATTGAGATATTAAGATGATTAATTGTTAAAATAACACTTGACTTTGTGTTGATTGACAGTTACATGGAGAAAACAGGTGCTCAAAGAAAGGAACAAAGGCCACAGTGGGAGGTGGTGTTACCGTCTTTGTCTTCTACTCTTTCATTTAGCCTTCGATGCACATGAGTCTGTGTATGTAGGCCACACAAGCATCATAATTGTTGTTTATCAGAGTCTTGGACTGATCTGAGATCTGACAGCTTTAGAGAGGAATGTGTTTGGCTTGGAGGGAATCGCAGACCAACAAGCTGTGTCAACATTCTGTCTGTTCCCTCAAATCTCCCTCTTTTTGCAATTCAGTTCATTTCTCTTTCACTCCAGCACTGCCACCTGGCTCATGTTCCTCTTCCCATCTCTTATATCCTCTGTCTCACTTCCTATTTCTCTCATGTACATCCTCTCCCTGCACCACAGCCAGCGTATATACACCCTCCCTGCTCCACCATTCCCACCCCCACTACACCCTCCCTCAGCCTGAGCACAGAAGAGTGAACAAGCGAGCAGGCAGGCTTCCCGGCTGGGGGCCCAGATGGTGCTCTGGCGAGCGAGCCAGCTCTGGGTCTCTGAGCCTGCAGGACGGCAGGACGGCCCTTCTGTGGCCGATATGGCCGAGGCCGGTCCTGGCACCTGTCTGTGAGTACGGACCAGCAGGAGGATGGCAGGGCTGGCACTCAGAGGGGACTGTGCCAGTACACAGCAGACTGGGGGACTCACTGTGGATGGACTCACTAACATGGGAATGGACTGCACTTCTGTTAGTGACCACTAGGTGGCGCGCAGGGAGTGGGAGAGAAGAGGGGATGTCCTCAGGGTTTTTATTCAAGAAGCACTGAAGTTCATGTTATGATGTATAATCCTACGCTCGTTTGAATATATACTTTTATTTTTCTAGGAAGTTACCTTAAATAATGACAAATGGCTTTCCAGGGCTTAAGCAACAATTCACTTCAAAGTAATGCTTAATTTGTGTCATTAATTGAGGTCAAACAATATAATTTGTCCAATTGAAGGTCAAAACTGCCTTATTTTTCATATAGAAAGGATTAGTTACATTTTCTTAAATACAGGTTTCAATTTCTCATTCAAGGGGGAGAGGAGGGATCTAAGTCAATACCAACTGAGAAGCACCATTTTAAATCTTTTTTTTTTTTTACTTCCAAAACTCCATTCTTATCTCATCTAAATAACACATAATTATTTCATACTTTTGTGGTTTTCATGGTTTTGGTACATAATGCTGATTTATTACTTCTATATGTTATTAACATTTTAAAGTTCCTGTAATTGTCATAACCAGTATATTTCTTTTTTTTTTCTTTTTTCCTTGTTGCCTATCATTTATCCATCATTTATAAGTTGCTGTTATTTACTTATGTTTGTGTGCATGGGTCTATCTGTATTTTATTTACTTTATATTTGTTTTAGTTACATTTAAAAGTTGTCAGTCACTTTCTTGTTCACTTGTTACTCATTTTGAACAATACATTAAATTTGGTTGATTGATTGATTGAATACCATTTAGTAACTAAAAAACAGTAATTTAATGTGACAGATCTTTTTGCAAAGGTTCAACATCTGAAAAAGTTTGAGGAGAAAACCTTTGCACAGAATATGAAATGCTAATTCATAACTCATAGAAAGATTCATTATTTCTGCTGTGAAAAGAACTCTAGTGTAATCAATTGGACTTAAATCAAAATAAATTTGTTTTATTCAAAGCAGGTCAAGAGTCCAAAACGTAGACCATTTGGCATCCAAAGTTCTTTCTGTTCTACCAACTTTATACTTATTTATTAAATAAATTTGGAATTAATGTCTCAAAATTCTTTTAATTCCCCATTTGAACTATCTGGGTCTGTTAGCTAGTCCTTTTTGGGTGAACTGTCCCTTTAAGTGAGATTGCCTGGCTTCATCCCAGTGCTCATGAATCAGTTCTCTGGTGGAAAACAACAGGCAGCAATCTCAGAAATGGCAGCCTAAGTGTTTGGTTTCTGCGGTGCGTGGACCAAAATGAATTTGGAAGTGGAGCTACCCACCCGGCTCTGCAGAGTGGGGGCTGTGGGTCTTGGAGAACGGAGCGGAGCCTGAGCCTCCTTTGCGTGGGTCCTCCTGCTCGCTTGAACGTCGTCTCCAGAAGTTGAGCTCCTCGCGGTCCGACTCCTGGCATCGTCTGAGCACGCTCACTGACCGCCGCGTCTTCTCCACCATGTCTACAATGCAGTTCAACACCTACAGAGAGAAACAGAGAGGCCCATTTATCTACTGCATTGTTTCTTAACCTTAAAATGACATGAATGCATCAAAATCTTAACACAGCTTACTGATTATCAACACTTTGCTCTTATAAGTCAAACACAATACCATAAACCACTGCTTTCATGTGGTGAGAACTTCAGAAAAGCCTCCAGTGAGACAAATTACACTTTACATTCTTTCTATATCACAAGCCATTAGCAGTAAGGGTGTCTGTCTGCAGCCTTACATGGTCCAGATGCCTCCATTCATCAGCCCACTCTCGGTCTGTCAGTCTGTGGTCCACCGGCTCCTCGCGGTAGCCCCCGTTAGTGCCTGATTAAAACACACGCAAGACAGACCACAGGCAAACGTGATTAACATTGTTCTTTATGCTAGACAAGCCACAAGTGATGTAAGAGACTGAAAGGTGTGTGTGGATGTCTATATCTTATTGCTTATTCATGAGGGGCTGTTGGGGATGTTTTACAGAAAATCCAGGCGTGTGCATGTACTTTTAATCTAAAAAATACATACAAATCAAATTGTCTTACAGTATTTGCTGTCATTTTGTCAAAGAAACAAGTAAAACATATAAGAGAAACAATGTGTGGAGATCCTTCCCTGTTAGTGTGTTTATATTAGAGCTTTACAGCAGTGAATGTGCACATGTAATATTCGAGTAGTGTACATAAATTGGTTTCTCAGGTGTGTTTGATATTAAGTATTGTATCTAAGTGAGTTGGGTTTCAATCAGCCCTGTTTGCATATCATCACTGTCAGTGGCAAACCTCCAACATCCATTTTTATGAGTTCTATTTTTTTCCATAATATAGTGCGATTGGTCGCTGTTTATGTCGGTGAGTGGGTTTCATACAGTTCTAACAAATAAAGGAACAAAGAAATGTGATCATGGCAATATATTATTCATCAATTCAATAATAGATATTGTTATATCACCTGAAAAGCAGCAGATTTGCAGACAGGTTTGTGCCCAACAGCAACAATATGTACATGATATTCACCCTGAGCATGTGTAAAATTAAAAAAGTCAGATTGTTCATCCAAATAACACGTAGACCTGCCTTTCCCAAACATAAAGGTGTAATATGTCATACATTTTTGTGTGTCTTAGTCTTATGACTATAGTCACATGAGAGTCATTAGACATCCTTGCCCTCTCCTTGCTCTGTATTGAGTTTGGAATATCTAGTAACAGACACCCACTTTTTGGCCAATCAGGGCTCAGTGTAGGGACAGAGCTCTGATTGGATCCTCTTATGAGTGTAAAGGCGCTGTGAAAAGGGCTAGTGTGATTGTGAAACACCTTTTGAAGCCTACTACCATCTTTGACATTTCTGTTTTGGGTGCTGATTGGTCTTGTGTTTATTTTTCTTTTATGTGTGCTAAAAATGAATGTATAATCTTTCCATGTATTGTAAGACTTCCAGATAAAAACAGCTTTAATAGGGAGAACAGTAAGCAGATGTTTTCTGAATGCTGGAACTAACAGGCCCTCATCTGTGCTATATAAATTCATCAACCTACTTTAACTTTGGAGATGTAGTAGCTCTATTACTTCACATGTAGTATACTGTATTTGAAGACAATGTTTTCCTCACATAGAAGAGTAAACATGCCCAAAAGCTTAAGCTTCATCTTCTTGGACAGTACAGTATATTAAAATAGACATAAATATGATAAACAAGAGATAAGCTAAAAAAAAAAATGGACAGACCAATACATTGTGACTGAGGAAGGTGGAGTGGAAGAGAGAAGGAGAAGCCTGTGATGCAAACCAGATTTCCAGCACCCAGAGCCCAAGCACATCTGGAAGTCAGCTGTCAACCCCACACACATACACACACAGACCAAAACTTCTCCCACTGCACCTCCCCTCCTGGAGCTCACAGCATTCCAGTAGGGAGACACTGAGGCTGAGTGGAGTGGCTCCACTTCTAAACACAACCAGCCGCCCTGACACTCACTGTGGACCATTACAATCAAACACACATGCACACAAAAACACACACACACACGCACAACAATTAACCAAGCCTTCTGACTCCAGTTCAGTCATTAGTAAACACAATGACTTAAGCAATATCTAATAGTACATTTAACTGTTTTAATAGTTACCACACACGTGATTTTGCTCCCGCAGAAACCAAGAATTTGTCAATTAACATGTTCCAAACACGCAAAAGTTCACATGCAGACACTGAAGCTCACACTCACTATAATTAAATGTATTTTTAACCAGAGGAGGTAGATAGTCTAACTGGACAACTGTCTTTGTCTCTGATAGATTATCTGACTCCACTAAGTTAAGTGGCAGGGCAACAATGAGTGTCAGATGTCATCAAACACTGTGTGGAGCTGCAACACAGGCTTTTAAATTTTCATCCCTACTAAACAACTCAGTCCAAAATATACTCCAAAAAACATGTTTGGAATTATTTCAGTCAAGTATTTCTCCACTTCAGTAATACCAACTGGTTTTGTATTTTATATTGTTGGAAAGCCTGATTAGCCACCTTTACAATGAGGTCAAACTTGTATGGATCATGCATTGGTGGAATGAGCTAACAGCTAAATGTGTGGGTAATAACCAAAAAACCTCCCCTCTTCTCCTGGAAGAAGGCATACAAATCCAAAGGTGAAGAACCAATCTATCTGGGGCACTGTCTTCCTGGGAAACCCAAATCAGGGTCTGTCTTGAGTCCAATAGTCTCACAGAACTCAGCTGTAAGTTTGGAAATAGTACTAGGGCGGAAACCAAATAATACTACTCTGTGTACCAGAACAGAAGCCCAATTGCAGGGGAATTTGACATTTTGAGGGCGTTACTTGCACATTTAGCCGTGTTTCTCATTCCACAAGTGTATGATCCAACACCCTGTACTGTTGTTAGAAAGGTGACAAATCAGGCTTATCGATGATATACCAGTTAGTATTGTTAATGTGGAGAAATAATCAACCAAAATAATGTTTCCAAACTTTTTTCAGAGTACATATCTTCACTTTGTCCACTCTTTACATTCACACCAATACTGTAATTTGACTGCATGTAAACGCGCTGACTGACTACAAAGAGTCAGCAAACCCCCGTCTCTTAAATCTGAGAAACAAACAGCCAACAAGAGGCCACATGCACGCTGGGCCTGCTGGAGAGAATAATGATTCCCTCATGCACACACACACAACACAGCCTTCCCCTCGACCTCTTCCCCACTCCTGGTTCTCATCAGTGTTCATCAGTTCAAAGCCAGAGTGTGTGTGGACTGATGTGTTTATGTGTGTGTGTGTGCGCCTGTGAGTTAAGTGGCGGCAGGCGGGCGGGAGGCTGTCAGACAAGGGACTAAAGCCTCGTAAACACAGCACCTCTACCATGAACATATCAAGGTGTGTTCCTGTTCTTTGTGTGTGTGTGTCTGTGAGCTACTGCTGTTTCCACTGTGTGCTGACAAGCCCCCCGATGGAGGGTAGATATACACCAGAGTAGATCCAAACCTGCCTGCCTGGACTATATGGCTCTGTTTATATACACACACACAGACTCCAGAGATGTACGGGACGGCTATACAAACACACAGACCACCCGTTATCAGAATATATATGTGTAAGAGCCTTTTTAAATCCAGGTCTTTCAATAAACAAGTCACTTGAGATGTGTCTCCAAAACAGAAATCAGGAACTTTAGGAAAAATGGAGGGATTTTTCGCTAAAGGAATAAGGGTCCTTGGGACACTTTTCCACCTCCCATAAGGACTTTTACTTTCTATATATGGCTGCACAAACTTCAGGGGCTGAGCTTAATAGGATCTCAACACATGATTCAATCCATATAAAGTTTATACTCATTTGGGTTACAACTTACCAATGCTTATGATTATGATTAGCTGGGCTTGAAAACATTTTTGATAAGTGTCATATTACCTATTCTCAACACTGAACACTTCTATGTTGTTGTTTAGGATCTTGCAAAAATGACATTTTGACCAGTTCTTTTTTATACCCAGTAGATAGTTTGCCTCCTTTTATAAGCCCTCAAGACAAAGCTAGCTATAAAGAAAAAGGTCCACAGGGTTCCTATGCTGCAATTACATCCTGTCAAATAAGGGAAAACAATGTAGCAAAATTACTAAACTTTTTACCAAACCTACCATAAAGGGTGGATCTAAAAGCGCTGCAGTCAGTAAGCAGATTATATAAATCATCGATTCACTTGGGACAGCAGCTCAAAAGAAAATTCATGCAGAGCAATTTTCGAATTAGCTGTGGATTTAGAATGATTTGTCCACTGCTGTAATGCAGGAAAACAATGGTCTGTGGAGTAATAGGGAAATGGAGGACCTCCATTATTGCTTTTCGTTTATGATCATGCTCTACTTCAGATCGCTTCAAGGTGTCTTGCTTTTGTGATGTCAAGCATTTACGTATGTAGCTGACGCAATCCTCTCTCCCCGGCTTACATCCCCACCCTCAAGCAAAAGTACAGCTGGCAGTGGGTGACCCAAACGAGATCTAGATAACTGCTCCAAACCGTACCGATCTGTTCTGAACAAAACCAGATCACATGGTGGAAACAAGGCTTTAGTTCCTCTTTTAGATAGGCAACAAGAATAAAGGTTCTGGGTACATTTTGGTGGAAATGTGACTTAATGTTACATCTGTTTTGAAGTACCAATGAAACATATACCAATGTGCAGGGAAAGATTATTGAGTGATTTATTAAAGTTTGCATGATGTCATGCTTAGTCTTAAGGATGAAGCCTTGGATGATCCTTTACTACTGTCAGCGAGAAAGAAAAACAAATGACTTTCCTATGACTCCCCTATGATTCAGGTCCTGTTTCTAATCACCAACACTTTGGAAAAAAGAGACACTACACTTTAGAGTATGATAACAGCCCTTTTCACAGAGCACGAACACAAAAGCGCCACAGCAAAGCCCTGTCATTGTAACACTTCAAGACACAGTGTGTCTTGAAGTGTTACAATGACAGAGACTTCATATTTGTGTCAGTTCACAGGGTAGTACGCCTTATACACCTCTGACACTCCTCTGCAGAATGAGCAAATGAAGCGACAACAAGCTTTGAAGGTAGTAGCATTGGAGTTACAAGGATAAGACGGAATTTGTGGAGTCAGCGTACCGGTTCAGCACAGTGGGTGTGTACATGTCAGCGTGTATGTTTGCTTTCTCTTTGTCATGCTCTCTTATGCTTCTACAACACCGCAAAGCACTACAAATCAAGAGATTGGGAACCAATATGATGCCATTGCACTAAAAATGTAAATGAGTGATGCACATAAAAAGTAGATTTTAAACTATTTGTATCAATAAAATTCTCTAGATTAAGAACAAGTTGCTAATAGATACAAGGCAGAGAAACATACCAGGTACTCTGGGCCTGTCTTTGAGCTCTCTGATCTCCAACATCCGTTGACTGTGTTCTCTGTGCAGAATGTGTGGCGCTGCAATGTCATCCAGAGCGTAGTGCTGCAAGGGTGGAGGGGTCGGGTGAAGCTGGGTGTTGAGTGGCAGGGGGTGGGCTGGGCTGTGCCGGGGTGCAGGGCTGATGGTGCAGATCCTTTTGGCTGCAGGCTCCAGGGCGACTGCGGGACGTTCGTGGAAACCATTCTCTTTAGCTCTGCAGAGAGAAATGCTTGGTTATGACGTGAGCATGCATTAAGACTCTATCTGTGTGTACTTCTCGGCTTATTTAAGTTTATCCAACCTGTTGGGGCTGTGTCTCTTGGTGGCAGGCTCAGGTGGCTCCATCAGCAACTCAGAGGAGTCTGGGGAGGAGGCCAGGGTGGTGCTGAGCAGGAGGTGCTCATGTTGGGACAGATACTGGGCCGGTGTCTGCTTGGCTGCACGTGCACAGTGGAGGAGCTCTCTCTGCAGAAGGGGAAGGTTTGCCTGACAAAAGAAAAGGAAATGAGCTTTGGGGTTTCTCCCATTTTCAATGAACATCTAAAGATTGGAAAGAAGAAAATTAGGGTATCGTCTTTTTTCTTGATTCTCTGCCACCCTTGGTAGACATTATCCTGGATGTAAGAGCAATTTTAGTGGGAGAGGCACTGACTCCATAAGGTCTGGCTGTAAGGCTTAATTTGGCTCTTGGTGTTGCTCTGTGGTTGCCTCCATGTTTTCTGTGGCATCACAATCTCAAACAAAACCATCTGAGTCCTTTACACTGCCACTGAAGCTGGTCACTAACCGCTCGCACACACCATCAGCACAAAACGTCAGTCACGACATACATAGCGGAGGCTTAGAAACTCAAAACATCTTGAAACAAATGATACACAGGCCCCGCTTCACATTAAGCTGTGGTCTGCTTCTTTTTTTAATATTTATCTGCGACTGTCTCCGTCCTATCTTTCCATCTTGCTTTTGTTCCCCTTGCATTTTTCCTAATGAGGAACAGACTCTGGTGTGTTTGCAATTACAGCACTTCCTTACTCGCTCTACCAGAGGGAGCAACTAAACAACCATACCGTTCTCATTTGGATATTTTTCCATGACTATGACCTTTACTGCCCTGTCAAAACTGGAGACTTTGGACAGCATTTCCACATTTGTGTATGATTTCCATGTTGGTGTACCCCTTTCACATGGATTCTGATCGCATCACTTTTTAGTCGACTCTTCTTAACACTCCCGTGCTTTATCACATCCATCTCCCATGCTCCTCAGTGTCCCCTCTTTCCCCGGGGCCCCAGCTTTAGCGAACACATGTGCTGTGTTTCACTCGAGCTCTCTGGGGTTCAACAGGGCGGATGCTAGATTGGCGGCGCCTTGGCAGCTGAATGCTCTTTTTAAACGGGACAGCAGCTCCATATGGCGCACTGGAGCCCATAAAAAGGGAAGGGAACGCTTTATAGGCATGTTTCACACTTCCGAGTTCCCACTTTTCCCTCTCTCTCTCTCCTCCTCACCCGGCTCCCTCGCTCTCTCCTTTTTTTTTCCACTTCCTCACCCTCTGACTTTGTCCCATCTGTCTTTCTCTTTCTCCTTCTCTGAAGAAGTTGGAATCAAGTTTTTAAGACCCCACCCCCCCTTGTAATAAATTTCTTAAAGCAGGGGAACAGAGGTTTCTTGTCTCTAGACTCTCGAGACAGACAGATGGAGGGGCTCCAAAGGTGAGGAAGAGGTAAGTGTGGAAAAAGAGTCAAAAAGTTTCTGACTTGCTCAAAGTTACAGCCGAACAACCGACTGAAGATTTATTGGGTACTTCGCAGAGAGGAGCTCCTAAAAGGTATTCTCCTGCTGACTCCACTCACATACAAAAGACGCTCAAGAGGCTGCTTAACACACACACACTCATCTGTTGCTTGTCAAGACAGCGCAGATCTGAATAGTTCTATTGAACAGCAGAGAGGTTGTTTATTCGATTAAAAAACCTACACATATCCCTATTTATAGACAATAACAGCGTGTCCTGGAAACAAGGTAATAAAGTGTAATGAATCTATTACTTTTCCAGCATGACTCATAAGCTGTAATGTGATTGCTTCTTAGATTATTCAGGGTTATGCTCAAGTCAAGGGCCCGCTCTTTATCGCCTGTTATTATGTGATTAATAATGTAGCAGGGTGGAAAACCTTGCCCGGGAGAAAAAGGGTGAGTAAATGTTTCTACCAGGCTGAGCAATGGGTGTGAGGTTAAAAACTTAACTGAGAAGGAAAGAGCTAAAACCAATGCTTAGTTGTTTAATGTTCCCATGGGGTATACATCTGCCAGACAGTGGAAATACACAGGTGGGATGGGGTTTTTGCCTAAGTGTGAAAAGTAGGGTTAGAGGATCTTATTTAGAATACAATGTGCACGTGCAATAGTATCATCCTACTTAACCTAAAGCAAAATCAAAAAGTGTCAAACTTTTATGATAAACCTAAAGTAAAAGTCTGGAGAACGGCTTAAGACTGCAAATGCAAAAAAAGCAAACAAAATTATGATCATTGCAAACAAAAAGTTTAGTGAAACAAACAAAATACACTAGTTTTGAAAGATTAAGCTAATGTTTTGTTTGCCACTGTGTATAAAGTGCATTTATTTTGTGAAAAGTGTTATTTGATAATACTAACACAAATGTAATTCTTTAATTTACAAGCCTCATAGAGGCATGATGCCTGAGACCTTGACCTGTCCTCTGTATGAACTAGGCCTTTGGTCCTTCAGTGCACGATTGTTCAAAGTTTAGGAAACTCCCTTTCTTTAGATATCTTTAGCGTTTACATGGATGTCCTTGATTGAAGGATGGACAGGAGGATACACAAATACAGCAGAACAGAAAAAGGGAAGTAATAACGGTACTATGCAAAACAAACACACAGTAGAATAACGAAGAGGAACTTGTTGTGTTTACCTTGAGAAATGGAATAACAAAGGGCCGTAACGGGAAGTTGGTTGCCTCCTGAAGTCGAGAGTGAAACTCCTCTATGGTGACAGTTGAATTCTAGGAGACAAGGATATCAAGATCAGAATGCCAATTAAGCTAAGATGTCTGTGTTGATGTAAAGATGGTAAGTGTGTTTCAAAGCCCCTACCACAAGTGCCAGCACCAGGCTTCGCACGCTGTCTCCAATCTCAGGAGAGATGTCGTTCCCAAACTGCTGCAGCGTGGTCAGGAAGCGTTTCAGCTTGCTCAGCTGGCGGGCCCCGCAGGTGGCTGGCAGTTGCTGGTTGGCCAACGATGAGGATGAGGAAGAAGAGGGGCCGTTGCTGTAGCGCTGTGGTGGAGATGGCACTGCATTCAGGGTTGGTGGGGAATGATGATTCCCATTTGTCACTGATGAAGAGCAGAGAAGTAAAAAGGATTAGGATGACATGTCTTTTAGAAGGTCAGGGGCGACTGAATGCAGATGGGTTTTTTGTTTCTTGATGATTTGATTTTAAAGAGCCAGTGAGGAGTTTTTCAATGGTTATAAAACAGAGTGAAATTTATTATAATACCTCTTTATGACCCTTAAAGACAGACAGCAGCAAAAGAATTAAAGAGAGACTATCTCATGGCTCTGTCTGTTTTTGGTTATTTAGTTTTATGAACTCTGTTCTTTGGTTAAACCTTGCTTTCTATATTCTATTCATTATTGTAATGTTTCTGTCTGTCTTTGGTTATTTAGCTTAATGTACTTTGTTCCTTGCTCTAACCTTGCTTTCTTGATTCTGTTCATCATTGTCAAGTTTCTGGTTTTGTGTCTTGTCTCGTGCTTCCTGTTATTTTGAGTCCCTGTGTTCCTTGTGGTGTTTTCCTGCCCTCCCTTCTGTGTCTCTGCTGATTGAAGATTCCCTCCACCTGTGTGATTGCCTCACCTGTGTCTGATTCCCCTGTGTATTTAGTTTCTGTGTTCCCTGAGTCTAGTGTTGGGTCATTGTTCATTTCCCTGTTTCACCATGTGCTCGTGTACCTCTGTGTCTCCTGTGTTCCAGAGTTTGTAGGTATTCTGCTGTTTTGTTTAGATCTTTTGGTATTTTGATTTGTACTTTGTTTTTTGGTCCCTTTTTGTTAGTAATTAAAGAGCTTTTTGGTTATCTGCATCTGGGTTCTGCAACTTTGTTTTTGTTGGTTTTTTGTTGTACTAAAAACCGTGACAGACTATTCTTTATTTTATTGTTACTGACAATACCGACATTAAGGTACTGTCCACATGGAAGAAAACCATCTTTACATTCTCTGTAAACCCTCAACCGATCAGCAGGAGCAGAGCTTTTGCAGATGGTGGTTAAACCTGTCAAAGAACTCTCTTTGTCAAATGAGGTCTGTCCCTACTCAGGACACTTGACATCATTGCTGAAGACACATCTATCTTCCACACAAGACGTTATTGGATCAGTGGAGTATCGCCACTGATTTGACTCTTTTTTTTTGAAACTACAACAACAGCTGTTTCAGTGTAGCTTTAGAATGGATAATGTGCTCTTGTGACTGTTTGTTTCTGCTTTATTTCTTAACTGTTCTTACTTTGTAAAGCACTTAAAAGTGCTGTCTAAATAACCTTAACTGTTAGACCCACTCACCAACTGAGAAGCACCCTCCTGTGAAATAGGTTCAAAATGCCCAAAATAAATTGACTCAAATGAGAAAAGGTACTGCTTTGCCAAAACTAAACAAAAACCTGAAGTCCAGGAATCTGAAATGCAGTATTATACTCTGTAAGATGCACATATTTCAGTAGTATTCAAACATTGGCTACATATTAAGTTTTTGTGGAAAAAACTTCTAATTCTAAGGCAAATGAGCTATCATAAGTGGATTGCTTAGGATTAAAGAACAGAAACGTCAGCTTAAAAGGAATTGGTGAGGACCCTTACATGCTGTGGTTGAGAAGGAGGCCGGGCGAGGGCCGCTGGGGTTTACTGAGGGGAGGGGAGGCATCGTGGAGCTGGAGCTGCTGCTGGGGGCTGATCTGGAATGAGTCTTAGCATCCACAGGAGAACCGGGCATGGCAGGGGTCTTCTTCTCTCTACTGTCTGCAAAGAAAGAGGAGGATAGGGTCAAAACAACTAGAAAATCTATTTTTATGCTGGAAAATTTTATAGATATGAGTTTGAATCTTCACCTAATAAGAGGTAAGACTCAAATGTACGAGACAGCTAACAAGAAACAAACCGATTTAACTCACTTTTTGGTCCACAATTCAAATAAACAAGCAAATAATACAACCACTTTTACTTTCCCCATCAGCTCAGTGGTTTAAATCAATGCAGATACTTTAATTCTTAAGCCACAAAGGAAAACAGAAAATGCCCACTCCCCCCAACCCACTTCACATCACAACACACACTGCCAGGGCATCACCCACCCTGCCACCCCCTTCCTTCAAAGAGCCAGATGTCTAAAGTTTAGCCCCTTTCTCCCAAACTATTCAGATCAATAACAGAAGAAATGCTGAAGAAGCCCATTGTGTGCTAGAAGAATGCCCCCTCATTGAGCTCCCCCGTGAATGTGAAGGGGGGGTTGAAGAAAAAAAAACGAGACAGAGAGTGAAAGGGACGAGGTTATTTCACGCTTTACTAACAAGATCGGCAATCTTTTGAATGTTAAATGCAACTTCTCAATATGCTATGGCCCCTGAATGAGACCACCAGATAAGGGGTATGGAGGGAGTGAAATGGGGGGGTGTCGGCATGGAGATGTGGGATCAGACGGCGTCTTTGTCTCCTGGAGATCCATGAAGGCCGGGACCCGTCTCCATTTAGAGTGGATCAGACCTTTCTAACTGCTTCAAGAATGGACGATTAATAGACAAGCATGGTCCCGGAGGTCATGGGTCAGAAGAGAGCAGCTTTTTAAATGTGGATTCATGGTTTTAGGGCTTTGCCTTCAGTGGCACCCTTTATATCTTTTTCACAGCTATGAACTTTGCATGGCCTTGAGCCGCAGGGATCCAGTTTATAAAGGCTTTAAGTTAGAAGGTTTAAGCTGTCAGTAGGTAACTTAAAGGAGCTAAGAATAAAGAATCCACCATATGCACATGGGGCCATACCAGGCCTGCCTAATGAAGGGACTCCAGCTCTTATTGTAATGTTGCACTGCTGTTTTCTGGAGTGTTAAAAAAATTGAGAAAAATAGAAAGACAATAAATCTGTCTCTGCAAAGCTACTTATGGAGCTTCTTAAGTTCTCAAAGGTGAGCATTAAAAATAAAAAAAAAATTTAATGGGAACATTTCCGTATTTTGGTGGAGACTTTCGGGGATTCTTCACTCCCTTGTCGATCAGTAATGGCATAGATACATAGCAAACTTGAGAAAACAGCTAACCTGTGGCTTCAACTATCAAGTTTTACAGCTTCCTCTTGAAATTCCCATTTTGAAAAGCACTGGCCTGTATACACTCTGTCTTACACACTTTCATTTTATATGCTTTTATTAAAAAGTGGGAAAAAACTTACTTATTACTAAACTTATTAACTTTTATTAAGTTGATGGTTACATTATGAAAGGCAGATAGCTTTCTACAAGTTAAATGCTAATATTATTAATGGTTTAAATTAGTTTTTAATAAGTTGAATGATTAAATTGTAAAAGAAAAACAATGCTTAGTAAGAAGCTTGAATGCTTACATTATTAACAGGGTCATACATGCTTGTAAAACTCTAAATGCCAGTGCTATCAACAGGAACTGTCTGGCAAGGAGTTGAATGCTAAAGAATTTATTGAGCTTTGAGTTGCTAAAACTTTTCCTGATAGAAACTTGAGTGTTTATCTTGTGACACTGCAACTATCTTAGCCAACTAGTGGTTCCTAATGATAGCTGTTGTAAAACTGCAGCCACTATGCTGTTTTTGCAAGAAGATTTCTTGATGATCATGGCTGGTATTGGTCAAAGAAGAATAACTTTGAAGGCAAACTAGCAAAAAAGACAATATTAGAAATTCTTAGAGAACACAAACCACCGTTTCTGACCTTGTCAGGCAAGTTATTGTCAAAATTTGGGAAACTGTCCTATCTAGCCCTGTGAATAAACTCCTAAAAGTTATGAGGATTGGTTGAAAAAGTAATAATTATTAGCAAAAATGTAGAAATCCCTTAACCAATCCCACAATCAGTTCATTTTGGAGTTATCCTATCAACTAATAAACAACCTAATCATGGCTGAAACCACCATGACAGAGGTAATAACATCTGCATTCATACAAGTGATGTGGAAGGAAAAGGCTTTGCACCATAATGAAAGTCAGATTGCTTCACACATAATATGTAGATATGATTTAATACCCAGGGAACTTTGAGAAGCAGTCTTTAAGCTTGTTTGTCCTCCATAAAGAGCGGATCTGTGCACACACACTCTATCTGCCTTATGAAACTCATCAGTTATGCCTGCAACTCATTATAAAGCTTTGACTGTCCTCCCTCCTGTTTTCCCTCTAACTTTATCCCTCGCTCTTTCCTCTCATTCGTCCTCAGCTGTGTGGCCTGCCTGCCATCTCTCCACCTGTTCACACACACAGGGGGCAGGAAGGAGGGATCTAAGCAGACATTTGGACTGTCATACCCACCATACATGAGCCTGCCAGAGCACCGCAGGAAGCAGCCTTCAGCACACACAACACACACGCGCGCGCACACACACTGCCTCCAAAGCTTTGTACACTCCAACCGTATGGCCAGGAAATTAGACTGACATCTCAATAACAGAATCAGCGTGGCATATGGCCTTCATGTCAACACTGTTACCATGTAAACAAGTTCATACAGCCAAGAGCCAGGATTTGGGCATTCAGAGTGTGCTATACTGTAGTGGTGAATGAAAATGTATTCACAAGTACTTGTTAACACATTATCAACAGTCCTCTATTGGCAGTGAACTGTAGTGTAGCATCCAAATTGACTGTCATGCTCGTAAAGCTTCCTACGAGCCTATTGTGTAAGACTGACAGGTCTACACTCGGCAAAAGCATGTTACACTCGTGTCTTTTTATGAATGGTGCATTTCTGGCTTCCTAATTGGTTTGTTGACCTCTCTCATTGGAGGATAGGTCCAAACCCTGATAGAAAACCAAAACAAGAGAGTAAAGTTGGGCAGAGTTGAGCCAATACCACATTGTGGAAAAGCCCCATGAGGCTGTAGTATGCTGTCTCATCATTTATCTGGCAGTTCAGAAATGTAATGTTTTTTGACAGTAGAAAAAACATTAAATATCTGATCAGTATTATGTGATGGTCTTGTGATGTTTACAAGCTATCATGCTGTTTAATAGCAATGCTTGGTGCATTGCTTTAATTGCTAACACAACATAAGCATTTTGCTGTACTGATACTGCTGTTGTGTTTTGTTTGTTAAAAAGTCCTCAAATCAACTCATAATTTAACTTTAATATTGGTCAAACATGGTAGATCACTCTTTCATTTCCTTGAATCTTAATATAATTTCTTAAGACCAAATTCCTGTCCTTTATCAGTGATTTAAACATCTACTTTTGATATATACTTGTGCATGCATGCTTTCATGCTATTTTATTTGTATAGTATTAAGATTTCTTTGCGTAAATGATTGAAGATTTGATTTTGTTGTCATAGGACGACAACTGCCATAAGCCGTCATCCCTAGCATCAAATATATGAGATGTTTCAGTTTTAAGAAGGAGATTTGAGTCATCATCATACACCTACCAGCATTTTTGTTCTTATTTTTTAGTGAAGCCAATTTTATTGCAGCCAAATCAATGAAATTCATTCAAAGTTTGTGGGGGTATCTTCAGTTATTTCAAATGGGAAGGATTCTACAAGAGTTTAATCTAATGGTAACCAAAGAGGGTGAGGCTTGACAAAGGGTCAATTACATATGATGATAGGGCTAAGAAATTAGGTTGCAGCTGTGTTCATGCAGTCTTAAGATGCAGCTATGTATCTTTCTTTCTCATAGCCAGAAGTAGCATCCAAAACAAGAGACATCAGGTGTGTGTGCATGTAGCCCTGACAGCCCACAGAGAATTGCCTCTGCTTGTCAATTAGACAGCCAACATCGGTGGATGACTTCATCTGGCTTGCAAGCACCTGAGTCCTCCATATATAGTCACAGGGGAGGCAGCTGTCACTGCGGCGGCAAAACACACACACACACACACACAAACACACAGAGCGTACAAAGTGGTCCGATGTTAACTCAGGTGAATATTGGCTTAGAGGAGGATGTGGGCTGTTTGTCTGGTCTAAATGCCACCTGTCATCAGCGGCCTAATGGAACAAAAGTACACTGAGCTCGACAACACGCGTCAACAGGATTACATGAAAATGCCACGATGCATAGACAACACTTTAAAGGCGACTCAGCATGTGTGCATCCCAGAAAATACTGAATTCACCAGGGTGCAAATGGGTTTACCTGCACCCCTTTAAAGGGCCAATGCAAACATGTATGCACTTAAAGGCTTAAATCAATCAGAGAAAGGGACTAAAATGTCCTTCATTTGGGTCATAACCCCCTATTTCCAGAAGTAATGCATTGATGATGTAAAAAAAAAAACCAGAACTGATTATCAAAAAACTCTTTGGGGAGGCAGAAGCTCAGTCAACAAGGAGTTCAGTCAGGAGCAGGTTACCAGTTTGAGTGGTGAGACGTGTGGAAATCTGCATTGTAGCTGAAGGGATATGTCACTCTTCCTGGGTACCAGCAAGGTGCCCTTGAGCAAGGTACTGAATCAGGGACTGTTTCCCATCGCTTGTACGTCTCTGTCCAATAAAGCAGGTTTGCATGTGTTTTTAACTGTCAATCATGTCTGAAAAATGCCTGCTTAATAAAATTTCTCCATTAGGGACAGTAATAGTAATCAAACACACGCACACAAATGGAAAATCATGGAAAACTGGTTAAAAAGGTTTCTGAACAACAGTGGCGATGTTTTGTATTTAGTTACTACATTACCACAAATATTCAAAACAATTTTTTAAATTGTAATAGTCTGGGTAATTGACACGGCTCCAGCACAAAACTAGTGAAGATAATAGCGCACATGTCCAAAAAATAAAATACTGGCTGGTAGACGAAAAGAAAACAGTTTGCAAGAACAGAAAAAGAAGGTCTGCACACCAGAAGCTGTTTCTGCTGTGCAGACCTTCTCCGCCATGAAAAGACAACATGTTTAATTTTACCATGTCAAAATCTGATGGTACATTTAAAATGCCTACTCATGGAAGCAGGACCTTCAAATGGCAGCTGTAACTTTGGTTTTGTGTCTGGAGCTGAATACATTTATACCCTCAAATGCACTGAAGCACCTGCCAGTCTGCTAACAAGCTAGTTATAAGTAATAGTTACTGTATTAAACAGTGTTTTACATGTTAAAGATCACTGGAATAATCATGCCACTATATTGGAATTTTTTTAGAGTAGTTGTCACACTAGCTCCTTCCTTATATTGAAAAATAAGCATGGACTGACAATGGTTATGTGATTTAGGAAAAAAACATTGAGGTCATTTTGACAGTGCTTAAAGGAAAATGTGAGCTTCACATGTAAAATGCTTAACTTTTGTGTTTCTGTCTTGAGATGGACCAGGATTACTCTAAGACACTGGCAGAGCTGTCAGTCAACAAATTATCTATTAGCTCACCCTTATGCCATTACTATTAGCTGTTTACTGGCCTGTAAAAATAAACAATGAAATACTAGACATTTCCAAGCTGAGAAGAAAGCATGCTTAGCTCCACCCACCTCTGCTGAATTTAAAAAAATATTATCTAGGGCTCTTGCCAACCATAAGGTGTATTAACTTAAAAATAAATCCCTGTTTCACGACTACAGATGTGATCACACGTAATGATGTGGAAAACTGTTAAAACTGTCTGTCCCTGTCCGATTGTTCTGACTTTTCAAACAGATAGTGCACACAGTAAGTTTTATTGTTTTGTAATTTACTTGGGCTCGTATATTTGCTCTTCATAACTGTTGTCATCACTGGGATGGAAAATTGCACCTGTGGTGAGGCTGTTGTTGCCTGCCAGGTGTTCCCTGTTTGTTCAGCTTCAGGTGACGCTCGTCTGCATTAAAACATCCAATCTGCTGTAATTGCCTCTGTGACTCTGCAGGTGATGATTAGGATGATGGAGAGAGAGAAAATGTACAGAAAAAGAGAGGATAGGGCTGTTCCTAGTTAGAAAATGCTGCAACTGAATTCAGTCTTTGAAATAATTAGACACGACATGACAAATAAGGCTGTAAGGACATTAATAAACCTCCTTGCACAGGGGGAGGACGGATAACCAACTATAAGTCTGTACAAATAAATCACATTTGATCCTAAATGTAAATAAATGTGTTAAGTGTTAAGGCTAATGGGCTTATGCTTTAACTCTGAGGTTTAAACTCCCCGGCAGCTGTGAAGCATGTGTGAGCGAGTGTGTGCGTTAATGTTGGACTTATCATCGTCTTGTCATTGTAGATGAGGTGAGGGGAGATGTAACACAGGCCTCACTAATTTATCAGAGAGTCAACAGACAGATGAAAGTATGTGCAATGCTACAGCTATGTTCAGAGCAAAGAAAACACACACATTCCTGTAACAGTGCTGTAATTAAACTCTGCTGTCATTATTCCCTGGGAAACTAATATAGATCCCACTGTGGAGTCCCAGTCTGAGCATTAAGGCTTTAAAGTACGAGTAATAATGGCACCGCATACACAAACAATCAGAAGAGCACTCACAATGCCAAAGTCCCATTAGACTGGTCATGTCTCACCACCATGTCGCCTTACTGCCTCCCAAGCTGACACGGAGTGGGGATCACCTCGTCTTCCATTACAACTTTACGACATTTATTGAAGATGGAAAGTTGAATGGACCCATATTGAGGCAAAGCTAATTGAAGACACAGTTTGGAAGAGGTACACCTACAAGTTAGAAGGAGGAATGGAAGATGCACAAAAAGGTATTCTCAGAAACTGTGCTAGTTATCTAAGCTACCTTTAATGTTCGTTAATGTTTGCCAGATAAGTTATGGTAAGTTATGTTTGAATAAGGGTTAAATGGGTAAGATAATGGGGAACATCTTCTTCTAAACCAAAAGAGTATGTTAGTTGTCCTTTGTTTCTATCCTTTTGCTGTAAGTACAATTTGAGTGTTTTGTTGTTAACTTTAGGGCTTACAAGCCACGACATAATGTGGGAAAGGTTATCTAAGAAAATGAAGGGTAAGACATGGCAAAGACCTACCAGACCTACCATTTCAGTGCGTAAACTTTTTGGCCTGATTATATTACAGTCAATCATCTCTTCAACCTCTAACTCTTACACTTATCTAGATCTGTATGTTAAAAAATGATCTTGAATTTCCTTTTTTGCAATGTCACACAATCAAGCAAAGCGTTAGCTTGTTAGCTTGTTGCTTCAGAGCTGTTAGCCTGTTGTTCTCTCTTTTTAACGTTGGTTGGTTAATTTATCATTTTGTATGCTTGTTTTTGGCTCAGTCTGTGTTACACAGAGATATAAAAACATTGATAAACCAGCATATACTCACAATATTGTAACAATATTTGTTGTGCAATATTGTGATAATGAATTATACCGTACAATACAGAAGTTTGAGATTGACAATAAAGTTCATAAAAGTTCCAGAGACCGTGCTTTAACTCTGATTAGAAACATGAATTGTAATGCAGACAATAATGGAGGATCTTGATGCAATGGAATATAATGTTCTGTGAAAAAAACTAATGAATCACCTTGTTTACAGTATTACAACATATTGTGACAAATTATATCCCTGTATCTTTATAGTATCATACCTCTAGACTCTCGCCCATTCACACCTTATATCTATCCATAAGAAAATACATTTTAAACCTTGGTTACTTTAAAAAAAATAGAAGAAAAATAAAATAATTAACCCATAAACTTCTCCAGCAAAACTTAGAAGCTGTATGCTATGCTATGTAAAAATGCAACTGCTGTGTGAAAAATGAACTAAAGCAATGATTTAAGTGAAGGAAAATTCTCATATTTTAGTAAATTATGCAGAGACTTAAATGAATGAAGATTTTTGTTTCTTTTCTTAAGCTCTGGATTTGATATTTTTACATTTTATCAGGAAAGCCATACTGTTTTATCCCATAAAAGTTGTCTGGATCTCTGTTAGAAAACTAAAGTTAGCATGTCATCAATGGAGATGTCGTAAAATTAAATGAATGTCCTGTTGGAGGTTTTATTAGAATGTGATTTTTAACATTGTTGTTTTGTACTATCTTATGTGTTGTTCCATTTTGGGTCTAAAATATTAAATTTTCCTCATTTAAATGTGAGCTGTTGTTCTAAAATTTGGTTGCAGTTTCTCCTGAGCACCGACTAGTTTGGAACCGCTGATCTTAAGTAATAAAACTATAAAATAAAAATGGTAAATCAGCATCGGAGTGTTCAAAAATAATACACTGAAACACATCAGAACATAAAGAGTTGTCAGCAAAAAAAGGTGACCACTAACAGCTCCCTTAGCACCAATGCAACTGATGGGTCCTCCTCCTCCTCCTCCTCCTCCTGTACCATATGGATCTAATCGGCCAAGAGCCGGCCAGCTGGGACCTCCAACAGTCACCTGTGAGGGAGGAGGGGGGCAGAAGGGACTGCTGGAGCCTCCTCCACTAAGCCAAGGCAGTCCCCTCCTCCACCTCCACACACAACAAACACACACACACACACACAAGAGGGAGGGGGGCAAGGAGGGGGCGAGAGGCACGAGGCGGCTGAATGCAAGCGAGTGGACTTAAATGCCGCCGAGACAAAGGCTGCACCTGGTCCCCGTCCGTCCACGCACACCACCACAATACAGCACACATCTGTTCCTCTACCCTGCACTCCCTTCTGACCTCAACCCACACACACACAAACACACACACACACAAAGGGGAGGACGAGCACCAACACTCACACCGCTAGGTCTACTTATAAAGCTGATAATTGGACAGTGCGTGGTCGCCGTGTTGTTATAACCTCAAGAGTTAAGCAACAGGTTCAAGCGCTATTCTGGGGCTTTTATCGGCACATGTACGGTGTCATGTTACCAATGATCATGGGACCTCCTCCACTTTGCTTATTTCAATCAACTTCAGTTATGTTATTGCTCTCTTGGGGGACACACCTCCTCAACTGTTGCCTTGTTACAGTTGCCACACTGCATTGGACACAGGGCTGTCCTGGTGCTAATACACAAACATATTTAAAATGCTTTAAATGAATACAAAAATTAAATGACCACCATTAGTGGGCGTTTCTTGTGTTTGGTTATTTCCAAAATCACTGCTTTATTTGAATAAATACAACAGTATTTGCTTAAAAAAAAATACAACAGTAAAATTTTCGAAGCTGTGGAATCTCAGCATGCTTGTGCTTTGGTAAAATTGAAGTTCATATTGATTCACTTTAAAAATAAAAAAATAGTAACACCTTCAAAACACTACACGTAGGGAATTCCTTTTAAATTACCAAAGCCAATGTCTTGTTGCACAAAAAACATGGGTAACAATTTAAGGGCAACAGTTTTAGGTAATTCCTTGTTCATCTGATAAATAAAGGGCAAAAATTGCAATGAAAGGACTATCAAGATTTCTCAAGCATAGAATATTCAGAAAGTATTGCTTTAGTAAAGAAAAAAATCCGTCAAACTGGAACAAATAGTGCTAGCAACATATAATGTGAAGGGGGTCCAGTTTTACACTCACCTGACACTTTGTTTGGTATAGATGGTCAGTTGTTTGTTTACCCAGACAGCTAATCACGTAAGGACCTTTATGAATTTTGTCATGTAGATATGGCAAAATGACCTGCTGAGGTTCGAACCGAGCATCAGAATGGAAAAAAGATGATTTAAGTGACTTTGAATGTGGCATTGTTTTGGTTTTAGAGTACTTCAGAAACTGCTGTTCTACTGTGATTTTCATGCACAACCATATTTTGGGTTTAAAGAGAAAGGCCAGAAAAAGACATGATATCCAGTGAGTAGCCACTTCGTGAATAACCATGTCTTAGTGATGCCAGAGGTCAGAGGAGAACAGCCAGAGTGGCTGGAGATGACAGAAAGGCCACAGTGACTTAAATAGTAACAACCATGGTATGCAGAGGACCATTTCTGAATGCACTACATGTCCAATTTTAGGACAGATGGGCTACAGAGGCAGAGGACCACACCAGGTGCCACTTGTCATGGATAAGAACAGGAATCTGATGCCGCAGTTTATACAGGCTCACCAAACTTAACAGTATTAGTGAAAAAATGTTATCTGATCTACTGAGTCGCAATTTCTGCTGTGACTTTCAGATGGCGGAGTCAGAAATTGTTGCAAACACCTTGTAGACATGAATCCATCCTGCCTAGTATCAACATTTCAAGCTCCTGGTGCTAGTGTGATAATATGAAGGATGTTTTCTTCAGTGCCAGGTGAGCTTGATTAAATATACCACAGCCTACCTGAGTATTGTCGCAGTGTACCAACCTTCTAATGGCCTTGTCCTGCAGAAAAACTCATCATGTCATACACTCAAATTATATCAAACTGGTTTCTTGAATATGCCAATGAATTCACTGCACTCCAGTGGCCTCCACAGTCACCAGATCTCAGTTTGAACACCTTTGGGATGTGGTGGAACAGAATATTTCCACTGTGGATGTTCAGACAATGAAACTACAGCACGTGTGTGATGCTTATGCTGTCATGTAAATATGTGACAAAACCTCTGAGGGATGCTTCTGGTATCCTCTGTGCCATGTAGAATTAAGGCATATTTGAAGGCAAAAGAGGATCCAAACAGCAAAGTGTACCTAATAAACTAGTATGTGAGTGTATGTGGGTCAGTAAAATTTATATCTGTCACTAGATTCAGAGAAACAAGGTTTAGTGATGGACCAAAAATGTATCTCTTTCAACTATTTGGGCATTTTTTTCCTCAAAGATATTAGCAGAGAGAGCAGAGGTGCTATACAAGCATAGACAGGAATAAGAAATTAGTCTGCAAATACGAGGCGCCAAAGGTGGAGATGGAGTAATGCCTCCAAGGAGGGGAGGAAGGAGGACGTTGGATGGGTGGGAGGCAGGGAATAACACGGATAGAAAATACTGTTTTCATTTGAAAGACAAGTCAAGTTGTCAGACTGTGAGCCAGGCTGTTTTTC
Source organism: Scarus forsteni (assembly GCA_036419115.1). Taxonomy (NCBI): domain Eukaryota; kingdom Metazoa; phylum Chordata; class Actinopteri; order Labriformes; family Labridae; genus Scarus; species Scarus forsteni. Next base: position 7,250,862 of record JAZDUH010000468.1, read on the forward strand.
TTGGCTCTCATTACCACCTTCCAGCCCTGTAGACTACATATTTGGACAAAACCCAATGTCAACACTCTGCTCCTCGTGCTGCTTGGGAGGGGAGGGATGGGGAGGTGGTGAGGTTTGACAGTGAGAGGGGAGAAAAATGTGTACATAGCCATAGAGAAGAAAGGGAGAGGACGCCTAGGGGTGAAAAAACACATAAGATGAGGTATATACCTTTAAATCAAATCACATGTAGAGATAAATTTGTCATATTTTCCCAGAGACTGGGGAATGGTGTGAGATGCCCTCATATTACCCCCTCACATGTGCAATGATTACAATAACACTGCTGTAATCCAGCATGCCACGAGCTGCAAAAAAACAGGACCCGGGGATGGAAATGTACTTAGTGGCAGAGTGAGAGAGAAGGCCAAATAGAGGACGGATAAGCAGGCGGGCAGGCAGACAGACGTCGTCCATAAAAAGTAAGAATGAGCAGTAAAAGTGGAGGAAAGTGATGTGATGTGGGAAGCAGAGAAGAGGAAGAGGACGAAGGAGGGAGGGAGGGGGGGTTTGGCAGAGGTTGGACAGCAAGAGCGGACAGTGTCCACGTGTACATGAGGTCAGAGCAAGGGGAATAAACTGAAGTTTACGACTTTAAAAACAGTCCGATATGATTCATGATTTGTGTGCTTCGGGAATTTTTGAAGTTGCAAACCTTATCTTGGTGTGGGTGCGGCAGGAAAGTCTCAATGTTGCAGTGCTGTCCTCAGAATGATGCTGTACTCGGGGAGCTGAGATGGCAAGGGTAACCTTTGTGAAGTTATATTTTGATAAAGTAACCATCACTATTTTGCTCTTTTGGTTCCTTTCATCGTCTTAACTCTCAAAGCAGCTTTTCTCACCCAGGCTCGATCCACAGCTTTATGTTTAGTTGTTTTTTTTTGCTCCTTTAACAGTAAAGCATGTACGTTTGACAAAGACATAATACAAATAACATTAGAAGAATAGTTCGGGCTTTTCAAAGTGAAGTTGCACTATGGCACCAGTTAAAATGTCTGCTAATAAAGCAACTTGCAAGCTGTGTCATTAAGGGGAGTTAGCCTGTAATGGAAGCTCTGCAACATAATGATGCCACTAAAAGCCTCATAGTTACCTCACTTTTAGGTTAAACAACACAAAAAAACAGTAATATTCTAGGGTTTATGTATCCATCCACCATTTGCCATTAATCTTTAGACATTCCTAGTAAATCTTTTATGACTAGATGTGTCAGGTCTTAACCTGATACACTGGATGGACTGCTTCACTAATTCAAACAGCCATAACATACGACTGATGAATCCTGCCGCTCTGCAGATTATTCCTATTCATTCTAACTTACTTCCTTTACTCTTTTAGCATAACTTTGCAAAACTACAGTGGCATCCTCCATGAATCAAAAGAGGAGACAAAGGCGATAGAGCTGCCGACCCCTTTCAGGCTTTCTGTAGCAGTTAGGAATTTTGTTCCAAAGATGTTTGCAAGCAGCCAAACAACATGCTATTTTAGCAAAAAAGGGTTTGGGGAGCTACACAGTATCCCAGAGCTGACAACAAGGGGTGTTACATACTTATGGCCATACTCCCACCATTTAGATGTCAGCAGTGCCTCCATGTCGCATTTAGTTGAGGCTTAGCTTGCTTGGTACCCCACTTGAGGTTATATGAAAAACTGTGCCAGGAACTAAATACAATCCCTAATGGAAAACTGAAACAACAGAGTAAAAGTTGTGAAAAAATAAACATTCGTTTCATATGTATTCTAATAGGGTTTAACTCTCTCCAATGTTAATCATGGAGAATCTGAGAATTTCAAAAATACTGTACTTTTCATGTTAGAAACAATGTACTGAATAAACAGTACTCAGTTATTTTTAAGATAAATAATATAAACAGGAGAGAGAAAATTGTGAAGGATTTGTTTGCTTCTATGGCCTTAACATGCATTCAGTCTCTGTTTCAAATTCACTGTCACTAGGTCAAAGAATGTGCATTATTCACTGCACATATTTTATTAAACACAGACACACATGCCTGAGTCAAACACAGCTGGGCCGGAGTGCTGGAAGTGGAGTGTCATCATCTGTGTTTTTGAGTGTGTGTGCTGGCCCCATTTACCAGGTGTTGCGTTTGTCATCGGCTGAGTGGAGAGAGCACACTTATCCCTGAAGTAACACACACACACACCTGTGAAATGGCCCGCCTGAGGCACACACGAAAAAGGGCACATGTGACATAACACGGACAGTTCAAACCTGTCAATCATGACCTCCAACCACAACACACATCACACACTCGCACCAGCTTCCCTTCTCCCAGGCCAGAAGATTATCTGCCTATCTAGTTACAAGCCCTCTCACCTCTCCGTGGCAAATTGGTTAGCCTGCCCATCAATCATCAGGAGCAGAGAGAGGCTTTTAAAGCAAGCTTGCTAAGTGAAAAAACACTCAAATGTGGCATATACGGAAACAAGGCAACATAAAAATCAAGTTTTCTGTCTTTCTTTTCTTTTCCTCTACCTGCAAGTTCAAACTCAGGGTATGAAAACTTCCATCCTGCCATGACTGACTTGTAAATCTCCCCTGACACAACACAGATACATATCATCTTCGGAGTCTGGAGGACTAAAACTTAGGCGGCTCCTTTACATCACAAACCCAGACAATAAACTAAACCTGCAGCCAGGCAAAATACAGCCCCCCCCCCTCAGCCATGCACTGACATAAATACAGACACACTCTGAACTTGTAAGTTAAGGCAGTCCATAAAAGAAAATACGAGCTCTGGACATGAGAAAACAAAGCACGCATTAAGAGCAGCCTGTTTCAGACCAGGTGTCAGAGGACTGAAGAGCCAAATGGCCCGGGATCAGGTCCAACCAGATGTTGCGATCAACACGAGCCATGTGGAAGATATTTGCACAACCTCTTTTGACCCAGACTGAGTGCAACAATGCTTTGTTTTATCTCAAGAGCTTTTCTTGTACATTTTCAGGCATTCACTGACATTAATCTGGTGTTTCTTGACAGTAAACATGACAGCTGATGGATGTACACAGGCATTTCTAAAGTTTGCCTTTAATTGGTTTCAGACAATGAACAAAACCCTTTAGATTTTATTGAACTTTTTGGGGTGTAATAACGCAAAAGAGCCACAATGAAGCTCCACCATCCTTCAGTTTCAAGACATTTATTTAAATTCCTCAATAGCATGGTACTCACGTTCACCTACAGTGTAATATGGCTCTGGGGAAGCAAGAGAGAGCATGACATTTAGTGTTTCACATACAAAAGAAGTATGCTAACAGTGCTACTCCCCCCACTGGATCTGCATTCTCCTTTCTTACCAATGTTATGACTCTGATACTACCTCTGGACACAAAATAAATGTGGGACCAATCTTTCTACACAATACTGGAAGTGAAACACCAAAGGGGCATAAAAATTACAGCTTGAAATAGCAGGGTGCATGGGGCTAGAGATACTCATATTAAACCACTGCATATGTAATATTGTTAGAGGGAGAGCGTGTTGGAAATAAAATGTAACAGGATGGACAATGACAGGTTAATTAAATTTGGCTATAGGCATAAGTCAGTCCATTTATTGAGCAAATCAGATCACAAATAAAATTACTCAGATCAGTTCTCTCTCCAGGTCATCAAATTCAAGCAAAAAGTGTATCATCAGAAAAGAGCCTTGGACTACAATGCAGAGATCCTTTATGGGATCCTGGGTGGAGACATCACACTAAATAATAATTTGTATTCAAGCTGGTCTTCCAATTGTTGACCTTGCCTAGTTCTGACTTCCTGGCGACTCCAATGTGCCATATCTGCATGATTTTGTAAGATCTACGTCATGCCACAGCTAGCCGCAAAGCAGACATTCAATTCAGACACAAAAATGATCTTGAGAAGAGCAACAGGTAGGAAAACACATCTCCAAGTATGGGCATGTATTATTCTGTCACTTGTGAATGTAAGCTTGTTTTATTAACCACAGCATGTGTGTGTGTCTGACTCCTGAACCACTAATACCAAGAACACATGACCTTACCTTCATGCAAATGTATTTACCTTGGCTTTTGAAATATTTACAATATCAATGTCAGAGGAGTAACAGTGATGATTCACTGTGGTGAAGTAGCAGAAATATGGCACTTAAATGGCTTGGGATTGTTTCCTGAGAAAGGTAACTTTTCTGAGTACAATCAGAAATGTTGGTGTGGAATCAGCTTTTGACAACTAATACAATTATTTCAATTTGTCAAAGAGTGCCTTAAAGTTCCCTTAGGTTTCAAGTGAGCTGCATTTCTATATAAACACAAAATCATTAACCCGTTTTACCTGGAAGTTGTTCCTGAAGCATATTATTAAGTGTTTCTAGGGAAAACAGGACTTGATGATGTGAGATCACAGAGGGATGATTCATTTAAAAGAAGGTTAAATGGCTCATCGATCCCGCATCCAGTGTGGTATTACAGACTGAACTGCAAAACAACCAGAGTGATCTCTGTGCAGGTGAAGAAAAGGCCTTAGTTAATCTTCTGGTTGACAAAACATCTCCCTCTCTCTTTTGTTAACATTATGCACATGATAAAATAACCCTTGTAGGATCATCTAAGAATGATAATTCATACGTAGGTTAATATTCTTAAAGCTCTGTAAAGCTTCGTCTGTTGCTTTGTTAAATCTGCTTAAGGTCTATGGTACAACCAACTAATGCCAAAATTGAACCATAATGTTATTTGTTAGTTTTGATGGTTGGCATGTCAAATCAGGTATTCAAGGAGCCATAAAACTGTGCTGTGACAAACAAGCACAACAAACTACAAGATTGCTCCGAGTTACACATCACAACTTTTGTGATAATGCTGGGAGAGGAAAGAATGACACTGAAGACAACACAGTCTTCATTTACAAGACAACAGATATGTTTCTTACCAAATGTTATGATGAATGATGTGTTAGCTTGAAGCTAAATGCTAGTTGTTACTAAGGTGTCTGCTATTTTTCATCAACACTTTCCTTTTTTAGTCTTTTGCTGTAGTTCCTCTGTGAAACAATGGATAGGAGGGAGTGTTATTTTCATAGCTTGACAAACTTTTCCTCAGTCTAATAGTTCCATTCAAGGCAAAAACCTTGGTTATTGTCCATGACTGGAGCACACACAGAGTGCTCCATGCTCTCATTGACTGACATCTCTGGTGAGACAGAACAAACGGAGAAAAGTGGAAAAAAGCTGTAAACTCTCATCATGAGGCACCCCAGACCGTGTCATTACTGTTGCTCGAAATGACACAGTGCAAGAGATAAAGCAACTGATTTTCCTGGCTGATGGGCTCTCAAACCTCTTTGCCAGTCTAGCGAAATTCGTGCTTGAATTGTACACTCTGACCCCTGGCATTTTGAAGATTTCAGGGGAAATCCACCAGCAATTTTCGAGAGGGCAGAAGTGAAAACTGTCTGTTTCTGAGCACTACACTGTTCCCATGTCTTAATCATGTTTCAAAAAACACTGAATCTGACTCACACCTCTGAGCTTTCACCAAAACTCATCAAAAGCCTGAAACAATCCTGCTCTCTGTATTGTCATTAAACAAAGACATTATCTTTTTCCCCCCAAGCATGGTCTGCACAGATGACTAATCTACCGCCCTCAGGTTTTTCAGGGCCACAGTGAATCAGTCTTGAGCTGTAGGTATGGTATGGTCCGCAGAGTCCATAAACAGAGCTTTAGCCCCAGCTGTATAACAGCGCGGAGCTCCGCAGTTGCTGAGAGAGACTGATAAGTAAAACAAAGAGGCCAGCTGTGCTCAAAACAATGAGGGGAATGGGAAAAGAGATAGCTGTGGAGGATGATCGTGTTTTTGAATGTGTGGGTAGATGTGATGAGTGTTATTGTGCTGGAATCGTGTATGGGTTTGAGGGAACATATGTTTAAGGACACAGTGTTTCTTTTTATGACTTGAAAACAGTTGTTCTTAAGCATCAGAGTGGGATTTATCTGTTTAGTTAAAGGGGTTGAAGGGCTTTTGTGAGTGATAATACACCCTTGATCGTCACATCATCTCCGAGGGAGAAGAAAGAGAATATAATGACCAAAGACTGTTTATCCAGAGAGGCAGAACCACCCATTGATTGTCCACCCACTAATGCACAACACAAGTTGATACTGTTCCTGTAAGCTGTTGCAAATTCAACTGAGTATTCACACAGACCCATTTTCACTGCAGAATAGCAGCTTTTCCACAAGGTTTAACTGCATCATGTTCAAAAACATGTATTCATTTTGATTCTGTCCAAGCTCTCTTGGTTGTGTTTTGAAGAAACTAAGCCTACATGACTCCTCTCTGTATTACTGGCATCTAATAATGAGTGAGGGTCCAACGTGCAAGTAAACCTCTTATGTTGTCAGCTTCAGATCACTCTATAACTTTCCAAAAGTTGCTCTTTATCCCAATACTTGAAACTGTCACTGAGACAAAACTATTTGCTATGACAAACACCACAGCCTGAGAGCCAGCTACACTATCACCCCTATGTCTGTTATTGTTGTTTATTGGAGGGGCAATATGGCAGTAGAGGAGGTCTTTAGATTGCAATGGAAAACTTTGCACCAAAACCAAGCAGCGTCAATCCGGGTAACTCTGGCACCACTTATAGAAGTGCACCAAAAGAGTAGCTGGAGCCAGTACTGGACTAAGCACAGACACTCAACATCAGAGCAGGTTATGGCCATTTTGAATAAACAAGCTTATACTATCATGCTAATGCTATTACGCAATGCGCTATGTGTGAATGTCAAAAGGCAATTTTAACAGTATCCATGTTGTAGCTCCTTTTATTGTTTATAATAATCCAACAGTTTGATGTAAGGTCACATATTTCAGTCCTTTTCTAGTTCCAGATGTTTCCTGAACACATTTTTTAAGTTTCTTTCCCCCAAATCCTTTCAGTTATTTGACTTTGGCATGCAAGCGGACCTCCATGCTTTACCTCCGATCATTACAGGCTACTGGAGTATGAATCTTAATAAGTTGTAAATGAAACCAACCCTCTGTGCACTAATGCTTGGTGTGGCAGGACAGACATGTCTTAACATGTTCCAGTGAAGCCAGCTGTGGGCTTACAAAAGACCTGGTCTATCACCATCTGGGTAAGATGGCAAAGTCCCTAATAACAGCATTAGGGCTTTTTTTTTTTAATCTAAATTTCTCTGAAACGTGGGGTGAGCAACAGTGGGAGAGATGAGATTTTTTTATGATGGAGGTTTGTCCACAGGCCATGGAATATATGCTACAGAAAAAAAAAATCAAGGGTGTGCTTTGAAAAGAATGCAGACATCAAGCCAATGATTGAGAATTTATTATAAGGTTATACATTTAAAGTATGGACAGAAGCCATAAAATAAGATCAACCTGAAGTTAATGTTGATCCAAGTTAGCCTAAAGCATATAAACCTCAGTTTTTCATCCAGCACTTGTTAGGATACGTTGAAGAGCTTCTTTTTTCAAGCAAGTTAGACTTGAAGAGAGTATTTTTAAGAAAATGTCCCATCCTATGACCTCATAGCGGAGAATTTTTACTTTACAATATGTAAGAAAAGGAGCGCCTGCACCTGTTGTTCAGCATTTTGACATCTACCCTCATAGTAGATTCACAAAAGTATGTCATAAATGTCATAAAAAGTACTCTTGCTGCTGATGGGTCCTTTTGCAGGTCAAAATTAGACAGCATTATTTGCTTAATTGTCCTTCATCGACAGATAAAACCTCCTCAGTGCAGTTTTACACACAAAACAACCTAATTTGTGTTTATTTAGTTGATTTATCCACTTAAGGTCACTTCAGTTATTTAAGCATGTGCCTAGGGCCTTCCCTCAGACCACCACAGAGAATAAAGGTCTCCTCATGGTTCAATGAGTGGGTCTCTTAGGCCAGCAAAGGGTAACTAGACCCCCAGAAAGGACCCCTGACTCATGCACTTCACACAAGAAGCTCCCATACAACCTCAATGAGGCTGCAACGGTGGAGATTTGGGAAGAGCGCAGGTGGTTCATTTCTCATTGACACAAATATATGTCTGCACACTGACACACAAAACAAGAGCCGTTCACACCGTCTGGAGACATTCCCTCCAATGAAACAATCATTCAGAGCGCTACTTGTAGCGACTGAGCGATTTTCTGCAGCGTAAATGACCTAACTCTTTCATGTCCAAACATAAGCGAAACACACAACCTCTCATTGAACCCCCGGGGGCCAGATATCACAGTCCTCACCACTGGAACTAATAGAGCACTTCCTGCATTGAAGCAGCTGCTCTGTTCTGTGTGAATGTGAGTGTTGGGTAAAAAAAAGGAGGGTATTCTGTGGATGGATTCTTTAGATTATAGCAGGGGTCATGGTGGTCTGTTTCTGTATTTATTAGCAGGGAAACTCACAGCTGGGAGTGAGAAAAAGCTACAGAGGGCTTTGAGACAAGCAACCTTGTACTTGGAGACACAATGTCTGCAGGACACCTGGTACACACATGCAAACACACTCATGGCCAGACTCAACCTGCATTTATGGAACACTGTTGCTAGGATGGATTATTTTTCTAATATTTACACGCTCATTAATGTATTAAAAAAAGTTTAAGCATGACAAATATATTTTCCATAAAATATGTTAGCACCTGGTTGCAATGCACTGTAATTCATATAAACAGAAATACCAAAACAAGTTACACTGAAGGAAAGTAGTAATGTAAGCTAGGGATGGGAAAAAGTCACAATTTTATCACTATCCTGATATTAGCATTAGCATCAAACACATCACAATTGTCTGAATGATCCCAACAGATTAAAATAACCTTTTTTATTTGGTTAAGCATGGTTTGTGGTTTAACTGCCCTGCTGTTATACATGTTGTTGTTGTCAAAGGAAGCATAAAGTGGCTTTAAGATATTTTTGAAATTCACTTCTATGAGTTAAATGGAGAAAAAAAAATCTTGGAGTTTATTGAGAATCAGAAAAAGGGGTTATAGCACATTGACTGGAACACGTCACATCAATATGGCAACATTAAACTATATTTCCCAATCAGATTTACAAAACCTTTGAGTTAAATCTAGTTATTCCTTAAACGTACTGTATGGCAATGCTTGAACCTTTTGCCTATAAATGGCAATTCCTATTATGGGTTGCATTAAACTAAAAGCCTCATGTCAATCCAGGTCAATCCCAGAATATTTAAAAACTGGTTCAGTTAATTGACTTTAGAGGGCTTGCTTTCAAATAGGCACATCCCTTGTCGTCAGAATAACCAAGTGTTGAACTGCAGGTAGGTTCTAATAAGAAGCTAACTCTTTTGGCACCTATCATAGTTCAGTCACAACAAAAACACAACCCAATGCAGGCTTTATTTTGCATTTTTTTGGTTTTATGTGCAAAGACTACAGACAAACTCCTGTGCACCATTTAGAAAACACAAACAAAGAAACTCCAGTGTCCTAAGTTCCTGAGTAGCTGTTTGGTTTGCTGACAGTTTCAGAGAGCTGTCAGAAACCAGGATAAGGCATTTATGTGACACAGCATCCAGGTTTCTACTCAAGTTTGCCAGTGTGCTAAACTGCAGTATCCAGGTTCCTGAAATCAGAATACTGTGTTTACCCATATAAATACAAACCCAGTGTACATAAGAGCTATACCTTGAATACCTGCATCCGTTTACACAGTTAAAATAATAATGTAAACAGTGCGACAAATATGCATCACAGGCTCATGCATTTTGTATTTTTTATGAATAAAATGGACTAAATGTCATATCCTTGATCTCTGGACAAACACTCTCTCATACACACAGACACAGAGCAGAGCCTGCTGTCAGGAGGGTGACAGTGTCCAGCAGACCATTCAGGGGTCTCTGCTGTGAGATTGTTTGTCTCTCCTATCTCCCTGATGGACTGGGTTGGCCTGGCCCGGCTTGACACTGGCCAGGTCTCCTGTTTTTTTTCTTTTTTTTTTTTGTCTGTCTGTTTCTCACTCACACGCCTCCCTCTAACTCTCCCATGCACGAAACCTCTTTCTCTCCCAAGGAAACTCAATTTTTTATAATTTCCTAACCTGCTCAAAACATCCACGGTTAAGTAAAGTGACATGACTCCTCTGTTGATGTCCTCGCTCTCACTGATGCTGAAGTTGAATAACATTGTAGACACAGCATGAAAGAGCGACACAGCAGTTCCCTTCCTCTCCCCCATATGTCTGGGAAAAACCGCACGCAGCAGATGCACACGTCTCCTTTACCTATTTTCTTCTGCTCTGCTTGCCATGTCGAAGAAAACGCACCGATTATAAAACGACAGCTGAGGAGACGAGCCTCTTTCACACATGGAGCCAATAACAGAGGCCAGGTTTAAGGAAGCAGTTTGTGATGTTTGCACACAAGTAGGACTGGGTAATTCGACCAAAAATAATATCTTGATATGTAATAGCCAACTGAAAAATAAAATTGATAACTTCATATTTTTACCTGAATGACTATCAATACTTATCCCATTATTTTTCTCTGTAATATTTGAAAACAACCTACTGTCACAATACCACAATTATATACTGTGACTGTATTAAAATTAAACAATGACATGTTTGTTTCCATAACAGTAAAAATACAGGTCCTAAACACCCAATTTGGGGATTTTTGTTAAATATTAATCATCAAAAATTGCATCCAACAAAATTGACAGTGTTCATGTGGAGAACAGTATCCTTGGTGTTTGCATGCAACACAAAGAGAAATGGTTATCAACGGTCCCAAATGACCCATAAATATTAAGATTCTGGTTTCTTTTCACAGCATTTTATTTATGAGGGCACCTGTACTGTTTTTAGACACAATCAACAAATGGCAGAAAGCTGTCAGAAAGTGCAACAAGCTGTGACACAGTATCCAGTTTTACACTGGAGCTCTTCAGTGAGAAAAACTATCAGCATCCCTGAAACCAGGATTAGGCTGTATACTGGTAAAATGGATATTCATGCCAAAAGACAATGGTATATGGACATTTTCTGTATTTTCTTTAAGATCGTGTAATTAATGGCATTTCAATCACTATCAAAAACATGCTTTGTAAGAGTAAATTAAAAAAATGTACTCCTAACATCAATATATGTAAGACAGCAATGTTTGGTACAATAAAGACCTAGTGTAGGAGTTTGTCTGCAAATGTCAGTTAATAAAAACAGATATTTTCTCAATATTAGGTGTCTAGGACTTCTATTTTTGCTGCAGTGGTGCAAGGCAGTTCTGGATCTTATGTTTTTTTCTTGATTCAAAACAAAGTCATTTAATTTCATTTAACTTCATCTAATTAAAAAATAAAGACAAATTCACCAGTTTTGGTCATTTAGCTAAAAAAAAAAGAGGTTTGAGATTGTCCTCACAGCTCAGCCCTACACAAAAGTCAAACTTAAGAAGGAAAATGAGGAATCATGATCTATGCAGGTAGCTGAGGTCTTTTTTTTTTCCTTTTGCCACAAGTGGAAACAGATGGGAGGGGATCAGGGAGAGTTGAAAAAGAAAGAAACAACAGAAGGCTTCATTTCTTTGGCAGCTTGAGCCAGGAATGTAGCTGTTTTTGTGCTCAAAAAAAGATTTCAGGAATGTTTTCTGGTAGCATAACTGTGATCCAAGAGGTCAGACTGACACAGCAGACCCTTGAAAAAGAAAATCTGCACTTATGTGGCCAAATGATTTACACATAAAGCTACGAAGACCTTTATGGGATTGGAAAGATGCTACACGGCAGTTCAATAAGAACTAGAATTTGGGTCACTTTTACGCAGTTTCACTGAGGCTGAGCAACAGTAACTGGCCTAAAGCTCAAGCAAAACTTGAAAATCCTCTAAAATTTCACTAAACTGGCAAGCATCTCCCTTGCAATCAGTACTTTTCTGTCCATATGGCAGCCGAAAGGAAGCAGGCAGACATCCCTCCTACCTCAGAGGACAAGGATGAAGGGATAAAGAGGAGAGGATGAGGCACCATCTGTACAGTACAGAGCCGCTCGGGGAATTAGGATGAAACACACACTGAAAAAAAAAGCTCATTTTGCAGAAGCAGACACTCACAGGCAGATTTAAATGACCACAGTTCACCCAGATAGACTAAAAGAAGTCCTGGTTCTGTCCTACCTCCTCTCTAGTAGAGTCCACTCTTCAGTCCTTTGAGAAAAAAGTCAGCTGCAGTGGTGCGGTTTCTTCTGCCTTTCTTATCCTTTTCCTTTTTGTCCCTTCCTGTGACTCCTCGCCTTCATATGTCAGGCATGTGTTTGCATTCCCACATATGTGAGCTCCAGTGTGGTGAAGGGGCCAGAGCCAGAGACACAGATGGCACCCAGATGGAGACAGAAAAAAGCAGGGCTACAACGCTGCACAGAACACTCAGAATACTCTGTTTAATCTTCCTTTTCCTCCTGTTTGAAGCTCTCTCTGTCACTCTTCTTCTTCTCCTCCAAACAGTCTGCTTCCTCTTATTGATTTACTCTCTCAAACTCTCTCTCTCTCAGTGTGCGTCCTCGCATGTGCTTGCTCTCTCAAGCTGTAAGCTTCTCACTGTCCTGATCTCTCTCTCTCTCTCTCTCTCTCTGTCTAGCTCCTCCCCTCTTTTCCCACACACTCTCATCTCCTGGGTGCTACTCCTACGTCACAGCCCGCCTCTTACCCACAACCACCCACCCCTCCAGTCTCCCTCTCCTAAAGGGCTGAAGAAAATTTAGCAAATAACCATAAGAGCTGCCTGTTGCGATGCCTAAAGATGTATATTTCTAAACACAACGTAATGAATTTTATATCAGTGGGTCAAAAATGTCACAAAGCTCCCTGAGGATAAAATTCTCAATACTATGTGTAAAAGTTAGATTGAGACTATAAAACAGTTTGCAATAAAAAAAATCTAGTTATAGATGATTTCTCTAAATCTTTCTTGATTTCATTAATTGTTCTTCATTAGCTGTCTTGCACACAAACTGCCCAATCCTAATGGGCCTAGAAGACACCAGAAACACAGTGAAAGTGGCTCAACAATTTGTAACAGATCAGGACCAGAAGTGCACAAATCACTGCCTATGCATTTAGGACATTGTTTGCAGAGTTATGATTAAAAAAAAAGTAAAAATCTGCCTTGAAAATAATTCCTGGATCTGCCTCTGGATTCACATCACCACCAAAGCTAATTACTTTTACCTTGTGCCACTAACATTCCCTGAAAGTGTCTGTTGAGAAGTTTTGGAGTTATGGAGGATGCAAGTGTATCCAAAATGAAAATCTTTTCGTGAGACGTGGCGCAGTACCCTGCTGCAAGTGGCCATCAGAAGGTAGATACACTGTGGTCATAAAGGCACAGGCATGGTCAGTGGAGGTACTCACCATCCCAGCCTGAACCAGTAATACATCACAGGGAGTAGCCACCCTTTTTTCGTTTACATCAACCTCTAAAATTGAGATGCATCACACCAGGCAGCATTTGCTAAACCTTCTATCGTGCAGTTTTAGTGAACCAGTGCAGACAGGAGTGGCACCTGGTGTGGTTTGTAGCCCATCTGCTCCAAGGTTTCAGGCTGTTTTCAAGCTCAATCCAACAGGTAACAAGAAGAATCAAGTAGACTGATATTCAGCCATTCATAATCTATTTACCTGGAGTAATGACCTTTGTACGTACGCCTCTTTGTGATGAACTTTGTTATGATTTGACAAGAACACCTATTATATTTACTGAACGTATCGCACTGTATTGTAAACCATGTTCCCAATAGAAGCTTCCTTATCAAAAAGAGCCTCCCCTCCCCTCCCCTTCTCCTCACCCGATCCCCCAATGGACCCCAGCCAATCATTGACTGCTGACTGGCTCCATTCAGACCTGCATCCACCGGCGATGGCCCTCGCAATTAACATAACTAATTGCTTTGGCACCTAAAGGCTAAACAAGAAGCTGTGCCAAGGGGGACAAAAGTGTGTGTGTGAGCATCTGCATGTGTGTGAGAGGGAGGGGGCTCCTTCAAGAGGAGTGGGGATCTCCCTTTAAATGTTTTTATACCTCCTCCCCCTCCTCCTCGCAGGCTTTTCTTCCATTCATGCCCTCTTTTGTTTCAGCTCTCTTAATGCGGCCGCCTCGCCAGCCAGCCCAACAGGGGAACACTTGAGGAGCCTGAATGAGTTATTCTTCTCGCCTGCTCCTTCTCCCGAGTGCTCCATCTTCACTGAGTTAAAGTTAAATCGCCGTCTGATTTATGCCTCACGAACAAGTGCTGCTGCAGAGACAATGCAGGTTAGAGATAATGGAGCCTGCGTGGCTGAGAATGGGCGGTCTGTAGCCTTTATTAACAATTCTCTTCATCAGTTTGGTCCAAGACGGAGAACAGATCGTGGTGCTAAGTTCATCCTGAGAGGAGTAAACAAGACATTAATCTGCTTTTAATTAGAGTAGAGACAATCGAGAGAGCATTATCGACGTGCGAGAATCAACACACACTCGGCTGAGTAAACAAACAAGCAAATAAAAGCTGCCGGATAAACACTAACACTTCATTTGGACCCCATAGGGTGGTGCAGTAATCAGCTCCATTAAAGGAAATCAATTATTCAGTATTCCTCGCTCCTTTGTCAAAAGGTGTGCAGGATTTCTGAATTACTTTTCCATTAGATGTCTGAAAGCAGGTCTGTGATAAAAGCAAGCTCAACCAATATATAATTATGTTCTATCTTTTCTCTGTGACATCAAATGAAAAAGCCCAAGTTATGAATTTTAGATCTTTTTCCTTATCTGGCAAAAGGCTGCTGCTAACAAGTGACTCACGTAGACTACAGTTTTCATGGACATTAAACTCTACTAATTTTGATCACCACTGCAAAACAACATCAGAAATATAAAATGACACAGTCATGACAGCTCGCTGGTTCAGGTCACATCCCTTACAACACTTGTGCACACATTTGCATACATGCATACCGTTATGTATGCAGCAAAACTGCATTAATATGAATAAAAATATCCAAAGTGGTTATTCTTACAATGTGATATTGACACATCACAGCTCAAACTGCCCACAGCAGGGTTAAAAATGCCATTGTTCAACTGGAAGCGTGGATGTTCACTGTTAAGTCCAGTTACAGTCTTTCACATCTATTCAACAAGGCCATAATATCTGTAAGGTTTTACGCTCAAACAGCTTGATTGAGCGCTACACAGTGCATACCTCTACATACACACATATAGGCATTAGGCAAAGACACAAAGGCCCTGTCCACATGGAGATAAAACATTTTATTTTCAGATGTTCTTTGTAAACATAATATTGTTTCAAGATATGTGTTCGTCCACATGAAAACACTAAAAATGCTGTAGTATATTTGTGCATAAAACATGAATGTCAACGAATAAAACAAGAGGAGGAATGTGCTGTTCTCCATATTCACTTGGTGCTCACGGCGGCAGTAGAGGAACACATAATTTTGCTGGAAAAGCCAAAACAAGCTCAGTAACGCGAACACGATGCTGGATCCTGCTATAGTTCCTTATTGGTTGGGGTTTGCACATTGAGGGAGAGGTGCAGCTATGAGATCATTGCTTCTGAAAATGTGTGTATTCATTGTCCACACAGAAATGCAGAGTTTTGAGGTTTACTCACTCTGGGACACTCATTTTCATGTTGATGGCCCCTCACTCTAGGTGGTCTTGTCCCTCGCTGAGTCCTTCACCCCAATATAAAGTCTCTGTTACTATCTCTAAAGAAGAAAACAAATGGGGCGATCACTTGGTCCTCCCATTCCATCTCCACAATGTTCACAGTCGACAAAATGTCACAGATTTATAAATATTACACCTTGATGAAACAAAGTCCCCTCTAAACACTGACAAGGGCCTCACTTTACACACCATGCCATGCAGATAGCTGCAGGAGCACAGAGACTGGCAGGGGGTATTTTAACAGCTTTTCTCCCACATTTTGGCCTAATCGTACATCTAAAGAAATCTGTGAAGTATTATTTGGTAAATTAAGCATGTGGATGTTGGGCAATTAAAATAAACTAGACTAGTTGCAGGCAGTCACTGGAGAAGTATTGCTGGTGCAATTGTGAATACACATTAAGTGCACCTAAAGGGAGAAAGTGTTTCCCCTTTTCTTTGTCACCATACGAACCTCTGAGCACCACTGAATATCTTTAAAAGTAATCATGTCAAAGTCGGTGCTTTCTTCTTTAATGTGATGGTGATTATTTCCAAAGTATAACAATAAGAGCAACTTAAGGTTTATGGGTTGTAAAAAAAAATTACATTTAAGCGAATAATCACCCATAATAACCTCTATGTCCCCTCCGCTCCTTTTATTCAGGGTGCATCTGGTCAGCCAGCAGGCTCACAGGCAGGGCCAGGTGGCAGTGAGTGAGGAGCAGAGGGAGGGGGTGGAAGAGATGGAGGAAGGCCTCGCATCTGAAGCTACAGTAACCAGCAGGCTATTATAGCACATCGTAGGTGGTGAGCTGAAAACGACACCATTAAATGGACAAAGGACACAAGCAGACTCGGATTTAAGGTCAGGTGTGATGACGCATGCAGGTGGGAGAGGAGGGAGCTTACTCAAAGTGATCTGTTTGATTTACAGCCGGCTGAAAAATCAATTAACTCTTGCTGAAAGGATTCACAGTCTCAGCTGCAAATGTTGATCCTGCAGTGTCTGCAAAAACCAGGGAATCTTTAAGAGGGTACAAGATCAGACTGTGATGAAGAAGGAAGTAAACATCAAAATCAAAGTCAAGTGCAAAGTAAAACAAACAAACAAACAAAAATATATATATAATGTCTATGTTACCTCAAAGCAACAGACAGTCAGTATGTTTTTATGCAATGAAGATGAGCTATAGATAAAGGCTGAAAAAGCCATTTAATTGGACTAATGTCCTTGTATGTTCACATCTCATTCTCACTAAACCAATCATAAACTGCATCCACAAACTTTCTTAAAAGTCAAACAATTAAAAATAAAATAATAACATAATATTGGCATGATCATATCAGCCTCTTTCTTCAATTCAATGTAATGTGCACATATAAACTACTGTATAATTTGGGGTTTTAATGCCCTATTTTGCTGAAATTCTCATTGTTAAAACACATTCTCAATCATTTTAGTGAGTTTTTTAAATCACATTTTAGGTTAAATGTACTTATTCAGTGTCACTAAAACATAATGTATATTAGAGATTAGTTTCTGTTACAAAATAACCCATGATGCATCATGAAGTTTTGCTTTCAAATTTCATTTTTTAAATGTACACTGCATGTGTGGATGTTTTCTCTTTCTCCACAGCAGAGGTCCTCAACCATAGCTCCATCTTTTGCTTAAACCACACGTCCTAACACGACAATGAAGCCAGAATACAGTGAGGTGCTTGTGCTGCAGAAGCTACTGAGCTTGTTATGGCTTTTACAGCAAAATCTAATGCTCCTCATGACCAATATGAGCAACAAGACACGAGGAACAGAATAATGTCTTGAGATACATGTGTGCTCCATGTCTTCTCTGGCTTTGGTGTATGTCTGCAGCAATGTTACAGCATCACTTACAGGCCTGGCGTATGCACCACAGCGTTTGCTAGTGAAACTGTAGCGAGTACTATGCGAAACTGTCTTTGCCTCTGTGTGTATGGGGAGCACACATGGTGTTGCGTGCATCCAGGCAGGGTTCTGTCGGGATTTATGCTGTTAATATGCCCTCACAGAATTATTGTCAATGTTGCGCTTCTTGAGAGGGGTCATACCACCATGTCTTTTCAGCAATTTGGCAGTGTGAATGTGTCTCTGTTCAAGTTTATTAATGAACTCTTGGTTCCCTGTCATTTTGTGTTATGGTGAGTTATACTGTGCATGAACACTTTACTATCATCACAAAACTGTGCTGTTGTACAGAGAGGCTGACAAACAACTGATCTACAACAAAAGTTTACTGGAAAAAAAAGTTATAGTATGACCACAGTGGACTTTAAAAGAAGAAGTTACTCTCCTATGATGGACCAGAAAGAACACAAGTTACCAGATGAAAGCCAGGTTACCTAAGTCAGTGGTTCCCAACCTTTTCTGTCTTGTGTACCCCCTGAGCCTTTTTGCAATACCATAAGTACTGGGGCTGGGACGATACGCTTTTCTCCCGATTCGATTTTTTAGGTGGCGATTTGATTTAAATTGTGATTCTACGATATTGCCGATTTTTGCAGTCTTTAGCTCACTTTTTTAACACCGGTGAAAAAGATGAACAATGATGATGTCTACAGACTATATCGGGAAAAATACACATCAAATGTGAGTCTGTTTTGGGGATTTATACAGCAATATATTTGAACCACCTCTTATACTCTCTCTTCAAAAGACTGGATTGCATTTAAAAGTGGCTTACTAACACAGACTAAGATGAAGGTTTAGGTTTAGGTTATTATTCCCCTGAAAAAAATAGTTGTGGCACACACATACAATGAGAAGCTGGAAATAAATATTTTTTTTTCCACGTACCCCCTGCAGTGTTCACGCGTACCCCTTTGGGTACATGTACCCCTGGTTGGGAATCACTGACCTAAGTCACCTCAGTTTTCCATACTTAAAAATTAACATTAGCCCTTGCTCCTCCTTAAACAATTCAAGATTTGATAAATAAAATAATATGACAAAATATGTTACTTTTAAGAGTAGGGTTAACCATTTTCAATCAAAAACAATGAAAATAAAACCTAAAACCTAATAAAACAGATTTTTAAATGATATGATAGAGTTGTTTCCTTGGCACATGGAGTGTAAAGCTTGTATCCAAAATATGAACTACTGCTACATTTTAACATTGCCAGATCCCCACCCTGACAAAAATAAAACTGTGTGTATGTACAATGTTAACTCCTTCACTCTAGTTCCTAGAGACAGGCTGCCTCCATTTAAATAAACCTAGGAAGCCTGAAGCTGGTCTTAACAAGACCTAACAAAGTGTTGTGGTGGGTTCTAGTGTCTGCTAATCCCTAAAACACTTTAATCTGTTACTTCAGGACTTCCTGGATCATCAACAATGCCCCGGCACTACCTGAAGCAACATGACCCCGGTGCAGCCCCCCCTGCCCCCTTCAGCTGTAAACCAGAGCAGTTCCTTGTCCAAATCTCTGCTTTCACTCAGAGGAAACCTGAGAGGATGATAGTCACAAAATCACAGTGGCAGTCTTTATGTGACCAATCAATAGAAACGCTACAGGAAATGCTGTGCTGACTTCGAGGTAACACTAAGAGGGTCGATTAAATGCATGTGTGATCGCTGTAAAAGACCTCATAACAAACACAAGTGTCATGTTGCAGTATTTTCTTCTGCATGATATCATTTACTGTACTATGCTTTACATATTGTCCTCATAATGAGAAGTTGGCTTGCTGCTGTATGGCTTTCTTTTACAGTTATCTGCATGCAGCTGTTAGCGATTGTGTGCGTGTGTGTGTGCATATGTGTGACTTACAGAGAAAGATAGAGAGGGAGAGCATCTGTTTTTGTTCACACGCTCCCTCGTCAAACTTCCACTTTTAGAAAAAAGTAAACAGCACTTTTTTGAACAAGATAGAATTGAAACAGAAACGAAGAACACAAGGAGTGAGCCATTCTTAGACATGATGATAAAGTCAAAGAGAAGATATGAATTGCTGATACACCAACATGATTCTTTCAAACATGGACGTGTTATTTAAATCTGAGATGATTTAAGGCACAGAGCATTATTCACTTCTGTTTCTGTGCATTTTGTCACTTCTATATCATCTTAAGTTAATTAAACAAACAGGTAAACCTAAAACATTACAAAACATGACAGCTTTGGCCTTGGTAACACTTTCATGCAACCTAGAACGACCTGTAGCTGGTCTCTGTACCTATGACCCACAGTCCTTTCACACTTCTGAATTACTGTATTTGCATAAAGACAATGTTTTCTTAGTGCAAATTATCATGACAATTGGTGCAGCCAACTGTGCTCTGTAAATGCCATTCAGAAGGGGTAAACAGAAGCCAATGACCAACTCCCATTGTATGCTGATTAGATGTTGATATATACAGTTTCACAGTAAGAACAGCAAACACCAGGAACAATGGGCTCTGGGTGTGGGCATGAAGCAACAAGTGAAAATGACACAGTTACAGTTACCAAAAGCAAGCATCCTGTATTTAGTGTAGCAATAATCGTAAACTTGTGCCCCTGTGACATTTTGAGCAGGACACAGGGCATGCTCCCAATACACACAAAGTCAGACTCATACATATTCACAGCGCAACAGAACACATTGGCACAGTGTACCTTAAACTTGCTCGCATTTCAACAGCCAGCCGAGCTCCAACTTTAAGATCGAGGATTTAGAAAGAGAATTTAGGGAGAAATTTGGATAACAGTATTGGGGACCTTGGATAGTAAATAAATGTTAATTATTAATAATGATAATTTATTTCTTTCCCTCGTTTTATTCTCGGTGTTTACATTTATCCTCACAAAATGTGTAAAACTCTGAGTTCTTCAGTTGTCTCTTGAGTGCTATTGTTATCATCATGTCTATATATTTTTGCAGTTTCTTATCAATACCATAATTATTATTATTGTCTTCATCACATCTTCATTATTATCATTGTTACTATTATTATTATAATTATTATTTTGAGTCTTCATCACATCTTTTTTATTATTATTATTTTATTATCATTATTATTGGTATTATTATTATTATCATTATCATTATTTGTTATTAAACTTGGTATTTTATCTTCTATCATTATTGTTTGTCATTGCTACTCTATCCATGCTGTAGTTGAAAAAAAAGACTATCTTCCTTCACCATTTGTCGCAATATGTTTTGTTTTCTGCTTGTCTAATGAAAAGTTTAATTCAATTACATTTCCTGATATAAAAAAAGTCAGGAACAAATCTTCCTGATAGTAACTCATGCGTAGACCAAATACTTTCTTTTCTCGTGTGAATTGAGGGTTTGACTGACTAACAGCTCTCTCTGTTGCTGTGCGCCTCTTTGGATAATGAATTAATGATTATTTTTGCCTGATCATCAGAATACAGCGTATTTAGTTTCAACATTTGGGATTGGTACATATGCTGCCTCACTTATTTGAAACCTTTCCCACATCATGACTGTGGAAACAAAAATATCTAACTGAAGTTGTAGGTTATGTACTATATGTATTTTGAGACTGTACATACCTGTACAAATGCATTACATCAACCTGCCAGGGACTACAGATGGAAATCAGCCTGTGGCTATAATCTGGCACATTTCCATGTCAATGTTCATTAATGTGCACCGTCCTCTATTTAAACAAATAAATGAACTGAGCCAGACTGTTTGGTTGAAACACACCCTTGGGGTCCTGACAGGAAGGTGCTAAAACGTAGAACTAAGTCATAACCTGCTTTGAACACTGGCAATATAAATAAGTGCGTATTGTACTAAACTGGATCTCAGTGAACAAGATAATTCACCATTACATCACTTAGCATCAAACTTGTAGGAAAACCTTGAAACTTTACAGCCTTGTACCTTTTGCTGTTTTGTTCAGACTAATCAAAAATGAATGGTTACTGGTAGCTTGGCTTCTACTTTGAACTGTGCTATTGTTAACATTAGCTGAAGTGTATTGACAACAGCTGTCAAAAAGGTGAGGCCGTATCGATTCTGTAGAATCTGAATCGATACACGTATCCCCAAGGACAGTGTGATGATATTCTGCCGTATCGATATTTTGAGCACAGGCCTCGTTACTGGCATAATCACTGTGAGGCATGTATTGAGTAATCAAGAGTTAGCTAAGGTGTTGACATTCAAGAGACAAGTGAGTCCTTGCAGCATTATCACGCTGTGTCGGTCCAACTTTTACAGGTTTGTCAGACAATTCCAGTCAGACTAAAATTTTGAAATGTACTCATAGTCCAGTTTTTTGTTTAACACAACAATTCATTATTTCCCCCAAATCATGTGCAAACATGGTTATACTGTCTGTTTTATTGCATCACCAACATCCTGATGGACACCCAAAGAATTTCTTAAGATTTCCTCAGCTGTCATAGTGCTGCCAGCACAGAAAATGAGAAACTGAGGATCTCTCTTAAGAAGGTCTTTGGAGCACAAGGCCACATCATCGACTAGTGTGGTGTTGTGGAAGAAAGAAACTCTATCTGTGCCCCAAACTGTGAAGGAATCAATTTCAGAAGTGAATACAGCTCACACATGGTGAGGCTATCTAGTTCCCAGCACTCACAGAGGAGTTTGAGAGCGTAATTCTGGACGGTGGGATTTCACCGAGAGACCTGCTGCCAATTGAGTGTGAAACGATGACAGAGGCTTTCATAGACAAAATAAAATAAACTATGCTTTGTAATCTTTTCCCAGCCGCAACTTCCCTTAGTCGAACGCTTCCAACTTCCTGCTTCCATCTCCACAGCATTAATTCAGACTTTGTGAGAGTTTGTGTGCATGTGTCTATGGTGTGAATTTGGCCTCATCAATTATGAAGCTCATCTGTCCTTATATAGTGCAGACAGAGAGCCAGGGCAGCTGATTCTAGTCGGATTCCCACCAACTGGACTTCCTTAGATAGTGGATCTTTATGGGAACCAAGAGACTTGGATAACTTGTGCAAATAAAGATAAGATTGACAGACTGAATTGAAAAAGAAAAACAACAACAAGCATATGAAGACCAGATGGCTGCCACATGTATGATCCGCGTACACACATGAGAAAAAAAGTCATCCATTGAGAGGCAAGCTGGGAGCGTTGTGCTTTCTGTTGATCTGTTGTGAATTAAGCACAATTACAGGCCCAAAAGTGTTCTCAAAAAGCCGAAAAGTAAATTTTAACCATTTAAAAACTGATCCTGATTCCTGATAGTGCTCAAACTGGATTTGATCTAAGAAATATTGTTTCAAGAACAGTAATATTTTTCATCACAATGTCTAGTTTTAATCTGACCTTGCAGTGCAGATGGATCAGCCTGATTTAATGTCTTTAATCAGTCAGATCTGGCCAAGCTCTAATCTACAATGATTGTGAGTAGCTCAATGTGGGAAAGACCAATCAGCATCCTTTGGAGAAGGAAGGGGTGGGAGCAACAACAGAGACAACAGCGGGACAGAACAAGTAAGACCCCAGGAAGAATAACTACTGCATATTTGCCGTAACTAATGGTGGATCCAAAATAAATCAAATCAAATAAAAGACAGGGATTAGCATAGATGCTAATAGCTTCAGCAGCAGTTTAATCAGATCTTGATCACATTTCTTTTTTCAATGAAAAACAAATATCAACACGAAAAACTTCTCAATAGTTAGGCTATTTTTGCCCCACTACATGTTTTGCCTTGAATTTGATCTATAAGTAGGCTCACGTTCTGTCCTTCACACCACTGCAGAGAGCCCGCCTACGATATGATCTAATTAGCCTGCAATGATTGTGGCTGACAGAATGTTCGACCAATCCCCTGTCGGATATGCTTTTGAAAGATTCCACTCATTCCTGAACACTTTCAATGGGCTCTTTCCAGGATGGACAAGTGAAATATATCAAACAGTCTATCAGGTGTGTCAGGTTAGTTTTACTCAGACCTACACAATAATGTGATGTCTTCAAAGTGCATGTGAATATGTGGTGAGTGTATGTACGTGTGTTTACATGCTGGGGTATATTACACTTCAGTATTTGCATTAAACATTGTGAATTGACACTTGACATATTGCACAGTCCTCTCATAAAACACTTTAGGCAGAGTTACAGTATTGTTAACTTCCCCTGCAAGTGGAGACTGATGTTCCAGTGCGGAGGGTGGCAGCTGTATTTGTGTCTGACCTGGAACCATTTCCAAACTTAGGACCAGGTTCTGTGAGACCACTAATAGCCCTTTTCCATTAGCCCTTATCTACTCTACTCGACTCTACTCTACCCGGCTCTACTCTACTCACCTTGTGCTGCTTTTCCATTAGCCCCAGTTGCCTGCCCAACAGGGTGTAGTGTCGCTGTAAACAGCCGAGCGGCACTGCAGTGACATCATTTGAGCGTGACACAACAGTCTGTGCCTTTTTGTCACAAACAGAGTAAAAAAGGAAAGCAGAAGAAGGTTGCAGCTGGCAAGAAGAAACACACCTTGAGAAGCACAGGAGAGTTTTGGAAGCTATACAACAGAATGAAGCTGAGGACGAGAGCAATCGGGCTGCAAAGAAAAGACATATGAGGGTAAGCTAATGGTAGCTACCGCTAGCATGCTAGGTCATCGCGCTCATGACTCGTCAATAACGGCATTGTCTGACCAATCAGTGGCTGGCAGTCAGTGACGTCCTCTTTTGGTGTCGACTCAGCTCGCTTAGAACCAGAGCGGAGTAGGTACTAAAACTAGCTTGTTTTAGGAGGTACCAGGCTAGTGGAAAGACGCTGCAAATCGAGTAGGGCCGAGTAGAGTAGGGCCAATGCGTGCTCGTGGAAAAGGGCCATAAGTGGGTGTCCCTGGAAGACAACACCCCAAAAAGACCTGTTTCTGACCCTTGGAACTGTAGGCTTTCTTCAAGAGGAAAAGAGGATTGGGTAAATCCCACGTTTAGCTGTGATGTTCACTACATGATTGCACAGTCCTTAAAAGTTGTACCTCTTTGTGACTCGTAAGGCTTTCCAACAATGTAAAACACAATACTAGCTGACATATTACTAAAGTGAAGAAAAAATCAACCAACACATGTCTCCTCATTTTTTAAGAGTTTATCTCTGAGGCTTTCAAGGGATGTAAACGTGTGGCTTTACAGAGGAAAATTAAAATTCCTCTCGATGTAAACTGAGGACAGATCCAAACATCAGATAAACTGCTACTTCACTCAACTGAGCTGCAGTCTACTAAACAAAATTGCTTTGGATCGTTTTGGCAATGTTGTTTTGGCAATGTCAGAAGATAATCTATCATATTTCAGAGCTGAACAAAAAATCCAAATATTTGCCAACAAAGAGAAACAACCCAAATGGATTCTGAATCAGCTCTTGGCCAGGTCAGCCAGGTCAAAAGATTGACTAACTGGCTGCTAATAAGGGCTCGTAGAAAAATTACAGCCTTTGGCTCCTGTAAATGTTCACAAACAGCATGAGAAGTGTGTTATTATCTCTTTGAAAATGTTTACTCTCTTTTGCCAGCCTGTATCAGATAAAAAAAATCACTTGGTTGATCATTCGTGTTATTACTGTTTCCCACCAAGCCTTGTTATTGCTGCCCTCCCCTTTCTAACAATCTTGCCAGCATGCCCCCCTCCCCTTCCTCTCTTTCCCTCCTTCTCATCACTGTTCGTTAATCTGATGCAGCCTTAGATTTCCCTGCCTGATCTCTCATGGCCACATTTTCCATTACATCTTCTGCAACGCATTTATCTAATAGGGACATGCCATTTACCAGGTCCGTGTCTGTTAAAGGGCATATTTACTGTAAAAAATACAAACAAACAAACAGGGAAAAGTGCATTAGAGATAAGTGAGATGCTTATTGGTGGTTATTCCGTCAGTCTGCACATATCTGATGAATGATAGGCCATGAAAACAACAGATTTTACTGTATATCCCTTGTTTGGATGGGAAAATCTCCAAAGTGGTGAATGACAATGAAAACATGAGATTCCCATAACACTGGTTTTTCTGAATACTTACGAAAACAAACACACTTTCTTGTTCCCAAATGGTCTAAAATGCCAGACATTCTTTAAATACGTGTTTCAAACAAGTTTTGACTCACCATTTCAAGGGTGACTATGAATTTCCACGTAAAATGATGTTCTTACACTGTTTTCTTAACTGAAATAGATGTTCAGGAAAGTTCAGGTAATAATTGCAAGGACGAATTTGAGCAAACTCAGAACAACTTGTCCTTAAATAGACTGTGTCCTGATTTTAGGAAAGCTGGTTCAGAGGACATTGAGAGCTGAAATAATAGAATCAAGACCTGAATATCAAAACTGGAAACAGCTTGTATTCTTGCTGACGTCTTATCTGCCATCCAGGCTTTGTGAAGAATCTTAAAACCTGCATTTTCAGTACTTGGTAAGCAGCTGTTTTCTTCTCTGCCGTTCAGATGCAGCAGATGGTTTGTTGCACAAAACCATCTGAGGAGCCATCCTTGCAAACTGTTCTGCCCTTCAAAGAAATGCTTCATAGGTGATTGTAGGAACCATCTGCCGATCAGCATCAAGCTTTGACCAATCAGTGCTGTTCCCTGCTTGTGTATCAATGGAAAACCCCTGAAGTCAGATGAAACTGATGCTGAACTAGCATGAATGGAAGCCTCTTGAGCAATTGCCATGTTCTTTTGTTTTGGACGGACAATCTGTACTGATGACACACATTACACAGAAATCAACAACAGCTGCTAATAAGAAGACACATACTAACACCAAGTGGCAGTCTCTGGTGCTGCAAAATGAAGCCAACGTGCAATTTCGAAAAACTGCAGTCCGTCCAGCGTCTACATGAGGCTTACTGCAGAAAAGACAAAGTTGCACCATGTTTATGGGGAACAGACTGTTGATACAGCTGATATAAACATATTTATGGCCTTGTGAAACAATCAGTTTGGGACAAAATACTCTTAAGAGCTAAAGTCTTCCACTGCATGGGTGGGGGTTGTTTTAATACAGCCCCTGTGTTGATTTTATTCAGAATAACTGGTTTTGGATAGTTGAGGATATGAGTGAAAAGGTCCAGCAGTGCAAGCATGGGTCAGAAAGCCAAAAGCAACACCTGAACTTGGCCTGGCTGTCTGTAAGTTTGATCCAACATTTGATTGAGATGGCATTTACAGTACAGCTAAGTCTAAAGATTGGCCTGCAAAGCATCCTACAGCCTAATTTGATACTAAATGGCTGACTTCAGATGACTTTGTCCACTTCTTTCTACAGTCAGTGACTAACATGGCAGATGCTTCCATGTGCAATATGATTTTGTTTCTGGACTTTGGAACACCCACGCTATGTTGCATTATAGTTTGACTGTGTAATTAACCTTCCAACCTAGAGATGGGAACCAAAAACCAATTCCAGTTGAGAATCATTAATAGCACAATCAAAGAAACAATATCATGAGTCTTTTTGTTTATCAATTCCTTTATAAATTCCTTTCACTGACAGGGTTCAGACGTGGTCAGAATTATGGCTTAATTTTTGACAAAAGGCGCCTACTGCACAACCTTAAGTAAGCTGAAACGCCAGCAACTTGCAGAAGCAGTTATCTACGCTGTGACGTGTGTATGACATTGTTGCCACTGAAAATCTACAGGCCAATATTTGCCAACACAGAAAATCTGCGGGAATCAATAACAGAACTGATAAAGAATTGGGACAATTAGCAGGATTGTTAATAGCACTGGTATCAATAAAATCGTATAAATTCCCATCCCTATTCCAACACATTGCCATTGTCAGTGTCTAATGGGCAATATAAGCCTCCAGAAGAAAAGCTGAAGTTCAAGTAGTCTGACTTAAGCTCTCCTTTCCAAACACATATTTCAAATATTGTAGTCAAACATATCTAAATTTCAGACTGACACACTTTTGTTACTGTAGTCATAGATCTATTTATTTTTGCTGCTACACACTTCAATCACAACCAAACTGGACAAGGTGTGCTGCCCATGCTCCACAGGTTATGTCCTGGACTATCACCTAAAACTTTTTGCATGCATAAATGTTAGGTGTAACAGAGATCAATCATCAGAAACAAACAACGAATCAACCAATTACTTTTATTTTGTAGAAGATCCATAATAACTTCTTGAGGGTCACACCACCAACTTCTGTAGCAGAGGATGTTTCCGTCCATCAAATTAATTCTGCCCTCATGCATGTGAACTGGGATGAGGACAGCAGTGTAATGAAGTTGCCTTGTCACCCTTGAGTTTACAACCCCATTTACACTTGCAAAAAAAAGCCTGAAATTGTCTAGTAAGCTGTATGTGTGAATGTAAATAGCAGAGTTTTTCATGCTGACTTTACCCGGATAATTTTCTTGCCCTCCCTAGAAATGTATTTGTGTGAAATTCGAGCACATCTGGATGCAGTGACTTAATTCATTGAGGTGATAATGGAGAACTGACGACATCATCCTTGTGGCCAGCATGAACCAGGAAAAGGGAGACTTGACAGGACAGAATGAAGACAATCGCTGTAGAGGGAGAAGTTTATCTGGCTGTGAGGACAGTGACACAAACTTAAAGATGCTATGAAAAATTTCTAAGTAATTACAAAAAATTCTCACTTTTAGATGTATGCCAGATCGAAATACACACTTTCAGATGAGTTTTATAGCATCAAAATAGGTTATCTATAAATGCTATTCATTAGCTTCGCAGTCGGGTCGAACAGGGCTGGACTGGCCTGGATACTCAACTTCAAGAACAAGACAATTAAACTAGAGCAAATTTATATTATTCTGACATGTCTTAGAGCACTGGGCTGTAAGTAGCGATATATAGCCGGCTACAAAGCTACAATACTAAGTTTTCCAAAAATTGCTTGTTGTCACACATCAAAAACTACCGCTACATAACTAGAAAGAGATACATTACCTCGTCGCTTTGCATCCTGTAAGTTGTTGAAAAAAGAAGTTGTAAAGCAATGCAGAGTTCTGAGGAAGTTCTGAGCTGCATTCATTAGCTTCACAGCAAACGCACGCTTTGGCTTGGGTCACGTCTTTACGACAGTCGCCACGCTTGCTCATGGGTAGCAGAGTCTTTATGTCGCCGGAAATAGATTCTCCTCATAGCACCTCTAAACTAGTGTCTGGACATCGGAGTAGTTGTTTCCACTGCACTACATATGGTCTAAAGCAATCACCACCGGGTCTCTGTGCATTTAAAGAGTGCTGTTCAATATGGAGGTTGAACCCTGAAGCTTTCTTTCTCAGGTGTAATCATCACGCTTGCAGTGACACTGCTTCAAATTCACTTCTGTGTGCTCAGTGTTCCTCGCAACGCTTTAGTAGATGCTACTGATGCTACAATTTTTAACATGTCTGAAGTTTGGATATAAATTGTTCATCCAGTATCATTATAAACACTGACTTCCACTGCTTACATTTGACTTGTGTGCTGCATATCGGGGACCCCCACCCCTCTTCACCAATCCTCCACCATTTAGCAGGGACTACTGTGAATGACCCATGTCAGTGAATTACCTCGGAAGGCTACACAGGCAACATATATATAAAATATCAGGGTTGCAGGCGTGAAAAGGGCTAATTGAGCATGTAAAGGTGCTTTTCATCTTTGATACCAAATACACTCTGCTTATTTGGTAAAATCCACTTTGCTTTATATGACAATATACTGGCAGTTACTCATTTATGTAGGGGGGAATTGTCACAGTGGCAGATAGTATGGTTTGCTCTTGGTCTGTGGCTATTGTCAGAAGATAAAAATTGTTCCACAAGGCAAGCAACAAGAAAATAACAATTTCACAGAGGAGATTAGGTAGTCACATCGGGGTAAAAGCTGATGACAGGGGGCATTTGTTAATGTATCGGCCAATTAACCACTGACGCTATAGGTGACATCACTCTCTGACAATCCAATGGCTTGTAACGTCTGAAATCCGCATTTAAGAACATCACATTTTGCCTTAATTCTGGTTCACATTTTATATTTTGATGACTGTAGAGTATGTTCACAGTCACTAAAAATCAAAAATCTTTTTTTGGAGAAAGTTTTCACATACTGAGAACCCCAGATCCACCTTAATTCTCACTCTGTCTGAAACACTTTTGGAGATCTTGTCAGTTTAAGGCTTCCTCTCACAAAATATTCTCAAATTCTGCAAATTTGGCTTCTGCAAAAACCACTATGGTAAGTTATTTCCTTGTATCCAGCTTTTCTGTATAAAAACAACACTCAGTTTTGGATCGGAAAAAACTCTTCCAAGTGATATTTAGGAAATTTTGAGGGCATTTCTGACACAATTTATGTTCTTGTTGGTCCCTGGTGGCTCTTAACTTAAAAGGATAGGCCACAAAACAGAAAACACATTTAAATTATCTTCAAAAGTTTATTTATTCTCCTGGGGCTCATTCACGGCTCACCCCAAAGACATTCAAAACAAATGAGTGGCTGGTCAGAGGAGTCCCACGGTGCTCCAACACAAAACAACCACCGACTGGTACTTTACCCCCTCCTGACATCCCCACCACCCCACATACGTCCCCCCCTTCAAGTCTACCCCTCTTTTCCCCACAGTCCACTGGCCCAACCTCGCCCCTCTCCTCTGTCCTTCCACTCCATGACCATTGTGCCCTTCTTTTCAGGAATCCCCGTATCACTCAAAACAAATGGCTCCCGTATTTTCCCTCTCTCTCTCTCCATTCCCTCCTCCCTTCTCCTATTTTCGCTCTCTCTCTTTCTCTCCGTCTCTCTGTGCCGATGAAAGGCAGGCATTGAGCCGGCAGTGGCATTCCAAAACCTCAGGCCTCGGCTCCAGTGTGTCTGGCTATTCAACACTGCTGGGAGCCATTAGTTTAAGTAAGGTCTGACCCGCCTACTCACCCACGGAAAACCCTCAGATCTCCTGTTACACTCGGCACACAGAGGGGAGACACACGGCTGCGCTCTGGGTGCAACGAGTGTGAGCATGTGCATAAAGACATGGCAGAGACAGCAAGAGACGACTAAATGTTAGGAGCAAAGAGTATGGGAGCAATGCATGCATGAGTGTGTTTTTACGAGCAGAAGGGAAAGTGGCGAATAAGGAAACTGCGTTGGTATAAGACAGACAGAACGGGACAGCGGCTGCATGTGTACTTCAAATTTACGAGCCGTGGATCTCACGCCTACTTGGCTGCATCTTCCTTAAGTTTCCACACAAGGAGGCCAAGTGCGTATCCAGACGCCAAACCCTTCTCACCAGTAACTCCGTCTTAAACGATATTCAACAACCACTCGCTTTTCAAAGCCTCTGCAGCCGCTCCTGTTTAACTTATGTAGCAGATATGCCGTCAGGGAAATCCATCCATCGACAGCGCTCGCAGTTTGATCTTTAAATGCAGCAATTTGGCTAATTAGAAAATGATACAGCGGATCAGAACTTGCGCTGTGATGCCAGCCTCACCCAATTGTCGGCACATAAACATGAATGGTTCCCATAAACAACTCCATGTTTGGGAGAAATTGTGTTTAAAAGGACGGAGTGTGTGCTCGAGGGAGCCCACACACGGTTCTCACAGATAGACGCCACACACTGGACTGTCTGCTCAGTAAAACAGGCTTATTTTAGTCATACTAAACTATATTGTTCACAGCTGGGTCATAAAAGATTTGTGACTTTGACACCTTTTATGAGGAATTACTGACTGTTCAACTCAAATTGATCAATTACATAGTTACGAGATAAGCAGGAGTCCTGATGGAAATCCTTTAAGTGTGAAACTAACACTGGTTTGTTCCATCTGTTATGGCACATTTTAAGGAAAACTACTCCTTGAAAGTAATTGCTTGGGTGTTGGTTTGATGGAGTGGAAGCGTGTCCCATATGAGCTTCTGCTGACCCGGAGTTGAATCCAACCTAGAGCCCACTTACAGAATGTATTCCCCTACTCCCTGTCTCCCCCTTTCACAAGGTTATCCACTGTCTCTCATATCAATAAAGGCATAAAAAGCACAAAAATTTACTGACAAAAAAATAACAGATTCTCTGACAATTGTTCTAGGATGTACATCTGAGAATTTTTGCTTGATGCTAACAATAACTGAAATTACTGTCGTCCGGGCATGTCTCATTATTCAATGACTTGACAAACATCCAATCAACAAGTCGACTATTTCAGCTGCAAGACTTCAGATTTATTTTGTCAGCTCTTCTGTCTTGGTACTGCACTCATGCTCTCACAAAGGACAGTTGAAGTGGGATGTAAGAGGTACATCACATTAGCTTAAACATTAGCGGCAGTGATGGGGATCTGCTCTGTGTTTGTGGAGGTATAGCCAGCTGAGCAGCTAGGCAGTATATCTCTGGACATGCTGCAGTGTTTTTAGCTCCACTCTGTGGAGTAGGCCTGGAACCCCAGCAGAATGGTGGCAAAAAGGAGGGCCAGCACGGATTAGTAATTCTCCTTAGTTGACAGTGGAAACACCTATAATGGCATATTATACTGAGCTGAATGCAACCAGACTGGAAACACAGCTTAAGGCGCCATTTTCCACATGGGCCCAGTGTGCTCTGATAGGTTGACTGCTTTGCTTTGTGGCAACTGCCAGTTCAGCCATTTCGATAGCAACTCTGCATTCATTATCAAGCCTCTTCGCTGCTCTGGGCTTGTCAACTGGAGCCAGGGGACTAAGACTGCAGAGGAGACAAATCTTAGATGTAACACTGTAAGGGCTATTTGGAGGGTTCAGGGGCTCAAGCTGTTTTAGGCAGCTACTGGCACTGTAAACAGGGGAATGGAAGTACATGTTGAACAATGAACATTGAAAATTCCATTATATCTAGCCTCAACAAATAATATCTATCTATTTTTGTACGTGAGAAATTGAAAGTGCAAACTGAATAGAATTAAATGACAACACTCACGGTTTAACGTCTAGTATTTCTAATGCAGTATTTTAAATAAAAAATCGGCAAACAGCTTTTAGCATTGAGGAAAAGAAGCACACAAGAGGCTAAAAACGTCCTAATGTCCTAATTACCAAAGGAGGAAAGCTGCTTAAGTTTTATATCCTACCTCATATCTGGTTGTCATAATATACTGCATATCACTGTTTGATGAGGTGATTGTAATTGAGCTAATATTGCAAGCCTGAAAGGAAAAGAGAAACATAAAAGGACCTCTTTTTGATATTTTAACAAGCATGACCTTAAGTGTTGGTCACACTGTGCTCTGAGTGTCTTCTCTGCACCTAATTTGTTTGTTTTTTTAACTTTGACTCTTTATTTATAACTGTGTACTTAAAACTTCCTGCTCTAAGTCGTAGATTCTATATAAACCTTCCTCCTCTTCTTCTCTCCTCTCCAGGCTGTAGGAGCAGCTGTGTTCTCTTCCATGACGACGGCCACACCTGTGATCTGCAGGTGGTTCATCTGGCAGCGGAGCTACGAACACCTGGCCAGGCACAGATACCGCCTGCAGGCTTAACTTGCCCTCTGCGTGTGTGTGTGAGTGTGTGTGTGTGTGTGTGTGTGTGTGTGTGTGTGTGTGTCAGTGTGTGTGTGAGAGAGAGAGAGGGAGCAAAGCCTGCCGTTATCTTCCCTCAACTTTAATTGAGCCTTTCAGAAATCCCCCCAAACTCTTACACACACACACACACACACACACACCAAACACCAACATCCACGCACACGCCCACACACACACACACACACACACACACACACACACACACACACACACATTGAAGGACATGTGCTAGCATTTCCCAAGGTTAAGCCTGAGGGATGTTTGGGCTTGTCAGTGTTGCAATACAGCCCTTTAGTCGATTGTGTGTGTGTGTGTATGTGTATGTGTATGTGTGTGTGTGCGTGATAGTGCCACAGGTATTTTTACAGTTTAAGAACAAAAATCCTCTAAAACAGTTAACCCTTAATTTGCTGATTAAACTCAGTCATGCATGTTTAACAGTATTAAACAAAGACATTACTGGTCCTTTAGTCATAAGAAAAAATCAAAATCAATATAGGACATGTAACATGAGGCAAAATATTATTTGACTTGTTTTTATTAGCAATTTAAAGGTATGAGAATATTTAGAAACAGAAAATGGATGAAAATCTCATTAATGACCTTGGCTCTCTCTAGAACTGTCCCCTATTGTGTTTGCTATGTGCTCCTTACAGGTTGTACCTTGATATTGTTACATCAGATAAAAACTTAGCTGAAAAATGTTGTCACACTTTTTCCAGGAGTATAGATATATATTATCAAAGCATGAAACAACAACATTCTTGGAATCAATTAAGTCTACATAAATTTAAAAAGGAGATTGTCTTTTGTAATAAAAAGTAGTAGTGGTAAGGGGAGAAGCATCTTTTTTTCAAAATATGACCTTTTTTCATCTGTTATTTTTTCCTTTTACTAGAATAGTCAAGACTATTTTGTTTTAAAGCCTTTGTTTACAAAAAGAATCAAAGTACTGACAATATTTACAACCATCCCAAACACTACTGTGACAGGTTAAACACATAGCAAATGCAAGTAAGGTCGGGAAACAGTTTGCCCAAAGAAACCAGAGGAAATTAAAGCAAAGTCTGGGAAACCAAATGTTACATGAGGTTTGTGTTATTATGATGACAGAGCTGAAAGTCACAGCTGTTTAACAAGCTGAAACTCAGTGAGCTGTACCTAACCAGCCAAATGTCAGCTGGACCTGAGCTGTATGTATTCAGCTGTACCTTAAAAAGAAGTAAGCTGTGTTCGGCAAACTGAAACTCAGTCCATACGGAGACATATTTAGCTGAATTTAGCTTTAGCTATACTGTATTAACAAGCTAAAACTAAGCTATATCTATGTGGTCAAAACTAAGCCTTAATGATTTGGCCAGACTTACTTCTAAACTAAGCTGAAACCAACTAACCCAAACTCAGGTGAAACTGAGTTGTGTACATCTAACCAAAAGATGTTTTACTTGCATGATGTTAGGTGCCTGTTTTCACTTTTGCACGCATGCTATCTTAGAAAAGTTTTAACCATTAGACTGACGGCATGAGGCATCTCACCTGATCTCCTGTCTTGTGGATAGGAGGCTTGCCTGTAGGGATGGGAATCAATAAGAATTTATTGATATCAATGCTATTAACAATCCTGCTAATCAGTCCAAATCTGGGCAAATGTTAGCCTGTAGATATTCAGTGACAAAATTGTCAAACACATGTCACAGCATAGATAATTGCTTTGGCAAGTTGCTGGTGTTTCTGCTCACTTAAGGTTGTGCAGTGGGCAGTGTTGGGGAAGTTACTTTTAAAAAGTAGTGTTTGCTCGTTACTCGTTACATCTGAAAAAAGTAACTCTTTACTTTACTTAGTTACCCTCTATGAAGAGTAACTTCTCAAGTTACTTTTCCGTTACTTTTACATTGCTTGATCATGGACAGAACCCCATATCTATTCCTAAACGTGAAGGCCTACAAAAAGTTCTACTACAGAGAACATAACAGTTTTTTGCTCTTTATTTTACAAAATGTCACATACCCTGTGGAATGAGAGCTCCTGCCCAGTGTTTCCACATTTTGCCTCTGAAATAAGCAACCTGGTCAATAAAAATAAGCCCAAAATAAGCAAACTACAGCTATTTCATTTCCTAGTGTGATATACTACTTTTAAAAAAGAGAAATCTACACAAAGTGTGTTAATTTTCGTCTACATTACATTTCAGTATCACAGCGCTAAGTATCTATTCAAGAAAAGACCGTCGCTTATAACAAGCAGACCTGGCAACTTTGGCTCTGGAGCATGCGCCATGTGCGTGAGTGTGTTTGGGGGCGTGCATATAACCAGGAAACAAGGAAGTGGACAAACTGCCTACCGCAGTCGTGTTTTGCTTTATGTTAGGAGCTGGAAGATAATCAGGGGGATACACACAGACTTAAGAGCCCCAAGAAGCAATTTAACGTTTAGAAGCAAGCCCAAAAAACCTCAACCTGCGGCTGTGACTCACGAGATTTTCAGCCTTGAGACGCTTATAACGAGCGGACTTGGCAACGCTGCTCGTGTCTGCGCGAGCAGCTGAGAAGGCAGCTTCAGTGTCAGATCTGTCCGAGGGAAATGTAACGTCGCGCTGCATTAAAAAAGGAACTACGTTTCGTTACCAAATTTTCAACAGTAGCGCGTTACTTCACTTTTTACACGAAAAAGTAGTTTCGATACTGTAACGCGTTACTTTCTAAAGCGTTACACACAACACTGGCAGTAGGCGCCTTTTTTTAAACAACTAGGCCACAATTCTGATGCTTCTGAACCCTGTCAGTGGAAGGAATTGATAAGGAATTGATTCACAAAAAGACTCATGATGTCAATTCTTTGATGAAGCTATTAGCCATTCTCAATCGGAATTGATTTTCGATTCCCATCCCTCCTTGCCTATTTTATTTATTTATTATTTTTTAAGCAAGCCAGCATGAACTGCATGTCTCACATCTCCTGCACCAAAAAATTCAGAAATAGGAGGCTCTCCTATTTTTTCCACAAACTGTGCGTGTGACTCAGCAAAAGCAAACAATGAAATAAAAAATAGAGAGCCACATTTATCTAAAAACAGCAGGTATGCTTGTACTCAGCAGCAGAATATGATAAAAAAAACATTTAATACACTTCCTATCTATGCCTGTCAGAGTCATAGCTCAGTCTGCCACCTCTATGGAGAAACTCTCCATGTTTGAAAATGATTCATTCTTTAGGTTCCCCTTGTCAGTAATTCAGTGAATCAGGTCAGTTGTTGGTAGATTTATTGTGGTCCTTCCTAAACTCCAGAGGCTTCTTGTTGGCATGAAATTAAAGGAGGAGATAGAGCTGTGGCAGCAGGGAGACACATTCACAACATAGCATGCACGTGCCTGGTATGAAAGCCATAGTGTCTAAAGTCAAAGCTCACGGCAAGTGTCAAACCGCTCAAAGTTATAGCGCCCTAGCCAGACCTGTGCTATGTAGCATGGTACTTCCGGCATCATCTTAAGCATGAACTGTAAAATTAAAGATGTTTCAACAGGTCTATCCAGCGGCATATCCAGCTAGCAGATAGTCAGCTTGAGCAGAGCCGTTTATATCTATCTAACAAAACCCAGATGGTACTGGGCCACGTCTACCTAGACATGAGTCAGCTAGAACCGAATCTAATCTATGAAGCCTAAAACCAGCTGGAGCAAAGCTGTATCCTATTAGCCCAAACCCTGTTTGAGCTGAGGCTAAGCCAAAACTCAGCCAAATGGTATGGTGATATGAGGTATGTTCTTTTTAAATGTAAACTGTAATACTATTGATTTGAGAGCTAATTCTGTACAGTTTTTGATTTCTTTGTGACAGATTAGAGTGACAAAGAGAGACAAACCATTTTCCATTCCAGCAATTGAGTTAAAAAAAAACAGAATTACATCTGTTGGCCAACAAGTCTTCTAGTTTATGCAAGAACCAACAAATAAAAGCTAGTAAAAACAATGTTTATTCAGGGCTGCCCTACATCCCAGCCTTTTTTAAGTAAACATTTTAAGACCAAAACATGCAAATCTTTCCAGCAGAACAACAGGGTGCTGTAGCTGCACCTGCCTTGTCGTCGCTTTGCAGACCCACCACTGGTCTGACATCCCGCCACAGTGCTCTGCAAGGACAAACAGGCAAAGACAACAAGCAGAGACACCAGCTGAGGACAAGACACATAAACAACAGCAGCCAGAACACATTCCACCCCGGGAGCAAGAGCAGACACAGCGCAGCAGTACAAGTTTTTGTGTGCGACAAGAGAGCGAGTGGTGTTGTCTGACAGCAGCAGGCCCAGCAGGAGAGGAATCAGATCAGGGACAGATGAGGTGAACTTGACTAAAGTCATAAAACTCACAGCTGACACGTGGGGACAAGAGCAACAGAGTGATGTTGGCTCAGGCTAGGATCCTCTGTCACATTCAGAGAGTGTGTGTGTGTATGTATGTAAGTGATAAACTGAGGCACATCTCCTTTATCACTTTTAGACAACAGGGGGAACAGTCATCATGCTCTGCTCCGGTATTTGTTGCATATGCTGTACATACGTTTAACACATGTTCCAGTACATACTAAATCATTGGATGATGTAAGGCACTATAAACTACAGAAGCCTGAGGAGGACATGCATGAAGACATTTCAGTCTGCTCTATTTTGCCATCAAACGCAAAAACTTCAGTTTTTGCAACCTTGCCCTAGTAAATGAATTAATGTATAAATAAATGGATGATTGGATTGATGATTGTTAATAGATGGATGGAAGAATAAATGGATAGACAGATTTCTGAATGGATATGCTGATGGATGAATAGTTAAATGGACAGATGCATGATGGTTAGTTGAATAGATGGAGGCATCGATTAACTTTGTGCATTTTTATATGGATAGATGAATTGATGAAAATGGATGTGTGTAAAGACGAATAGATGGATGGAAAGAGATTAGATGAATGGCTGAATGGATGGTTGGGTGGTTGGGTAGATGAATATGTAGATGATGTACAGATGAATAGGATGATGTTTGCATTGATGGATGTGAACAGTTGCATGGATGGATTGATAGATGGATGGAAAGATTATGTATGCACGGATAAATGAATGCCTGATGGATGTTTGTATAGATGAATTGATTGATTGATGGATGATGGACAAGAAGAGGATGCTTTGAAGGATTAATTGATGGATAAATATATAGATACACATGTATGCATTGATGGACTGACTGATGAATTAATGAATGAATAAATGAATAGAGATATGTATGTATTGGTGGATTGATGGATGGATGTAAAGGTCTGTTTAAGTAGATAGATGGAAGAATGGCTGGATTAATGAATTGGTGTATGGAAAGATAATGCATGGATGGATGAATAGTGACAAGATGTATACATAAATGGATGGATCGGTTGATAGATGGATGAATGGACTGATGGATGGCAAGATGGACAGATAGATAATGCATGTGTAAAGTGATGCATGGATGAATAAATAGATAGATGGATGTATGCATTAATGGATGGATATGATAGACAAACAGGTTTGTATATAGATAGACAGATGTGTAAATGGATGTATGGACAGAATAATGAATGTATAGACTTATGTCAGTTGTTATAGATGATGCAGGATGGATTGAGGATGCATGGGTGGATGAATGGTTGCAGAATGGAAAAACAGATGGAGCATGAACGGATAGGTTGATGGATGAATGGATGTGATGGACACAGAAGTGGATAGATAGATGGAAAGACTGATACATGGATGGGTAGATGGATGGATTGGTTAAACTTTAATCTTACTGCAGCGCAAATACACTCTATATTTTAACTTCTTTGGGATTGAAAACCATTTTTTTTTCTGTTAACTGCTAGCCCAACAGCCTCACTGATGTGACCCACTTCTTCTTTGAACCTCACCTCCGCTCATGTTACTCCTCATTTACCTTACAGGCATCAGTGTGAAGAGACTTGAAGTGTTGAAGTCAAAATGAATAGATATTTGATTAAAATACTGTATGTTATAAATGGAAATACTGTTATTCTCAGATATGCCAATAACTGGAATGCACATGCCAAGATGACAATATGTTGCCATATGTACAATACAGTATGCCCCACCTCTAGAATATAAGCTTTTTAAAAGAAAATTTTTGAGTCTTTCTTGTCAAACCATGACCTGAGGCTTCTCTCCCACTACCTTTAATAAAAGCTTATTCACAGTTGGATGTCAGCTTTCTTCCCAGCGATGACAGACAGCTGCAGTTGGTGTCACAGCGTGGTGTTAAGAGTGCAAATCAAGAGACAGATGAAGACAAATACGAGGAGACAGAAAAGTTACAGGTGCTGGAGAAGATGTGGAAAAGAGGGCAGGTAGATGATGGGACAAAGTGGGAAGGATTGATGAAGGGAGGCATAATGACCAGCAGGGTGAGAAAAAGAAACTTTGGAGGAACCCTGGAGGGCATGGAAAAGGGGGTAACAAACGCTAACTCCTCTTTGTCCATACCAAGTGGGAAATAATGCAACGAGGGTTAAAGAGAGAGAGAGGGGGTATTAAAAAGTATAATGTGCTGATAAGTTCCTTTCACTGACCACTCCAATTCACTCCAAAGTGACTAGGTGCTTTTGTTCCCTCCACTTAAAGCAGGAGACCGAATAAATGCCTGCACACAATACTGATAAAGAATACATGATCTTTTTTTTCCTCATGATCATTTAAACCAAACAGAGGAGAGAACACAAAGGAAAGTTTAATCCTCTTTTGCTTTCAAAGGACATATGACAAATATGCAAAACCAGTCTCAGACCCCGCAAGCCGCCCTCTTTTTGCAAATGGGCAAATGTGTCAGAGCGATGTTTACGCTACCGAGTGACACCTGAATGAAAGGGGCACTGCTGCGGCTGCTGGTGTAACAAAATGACAGTGTTAACAGGGCTAAGGAGCCAAGTGGAGAGCTGCGATCAAGATTAAAAAGAAGCCCTGAGTTGGTTTGTCTTTAAGAAGCGAGGAGGCGATGTTTTGTCAAGGGGGTGGGCGAGCGGCGGACTCTCTAATAGCCCTCGTCTCCTGTACGGCTGGTATTTCTAAGGATTGTTATTGGCGTCCGATCTTCGGCGCAGGATCACATCTGGATCCTATCCTCACAGCCGCTCCGTGCAGCGCCGTGCAACAACAAGAAACAGCTGTGCAAAACTGGCTTCAATTAGCCTCACATTCTCCCTGACAGTTTATCCCTTTCTACTCTCCTTCTTTCACTTGTTTTTCTTTCCTCCCTCTAACGGTTTGGTCACTCCTGTCTTTCTCTCTTTTTTTTAAGCTTTGCTTCAGGTTGCCACAATGTCTGCAGGAATAGACAGGGGGCTGAATTGGAAACAGACAATGGGACAGAGAGCTCAGAGGTCTCACGAAACAGAGAACATGACAAATCGGATCTGTTTGAAGAGACTGATGATGCGGTCTGCAGCGGTTTGGGTCTGGATTTAACTCAAGAGGGAACTTTATAACGAGATGCAGACATGATATATGTTTTTGTTTCCTGCCATTGGGCTGTAAAACTTTTATTACAATTAGGGTTCAGTGAAATCTTCAATTTTCCCAGCATGGGATGTTTAACCCTGCGTGTGCATCAACAGGGGCATGCCTAGCCTGATTGATATCTAGTGTTAATCTATCCTTTAGTACACTCTGTAGGTTTGAGCAGCCCCGAGCCTTTACAGAAACCAAGGCACATAGTCTGATGAGCACCTGCAAAAAAAATGAAGCTATGATTCAAAAAAACAAAACCACAAGTCCTGTGACTGGTACACTGATTAGCACCAACTGACAGCCAGCCTCTGAGTAATATCAGCAGGTGTATTTTGTGTACTTTAGTGTGATAACATGGTGGCAGGAGACAAATCTACTTGCCTTTGCATCTCTGCACTAACTGCTGAATTGACAAATAACGCTGATCATATATCAGCTTTACTTCTTACATTAACAAATACACCTATACACAAGTGTGAATACATACCTTATTTCAGAGGTTTGTGCCACAGTCAGTTCTCCCTAAATATGCCATTAAAATCCTTTGGAAAGTTCTTAAGTTATTAGCAAAATTGTGCAAAACAGCCCTCTTTCGCAACATTAACAAATCATTGAAAAATTCCTGGATCCACATCTGGATTCATATTAACATCTAAACTGTGTCACCTCTTCCTGGAGCTATGAGCAATGTTTCCTGAAATTTGATTGAAATCTGTGCAGAGGCTTTCGAGCTATGTTGCTACTAGTCAAATAGAAAACTAGAGAAATGCCGGCAAGACATGACTTAAAAAAAAAATCACACTGAGAAATCAGAGAGTGCGCCCTTCGCCCCTAAACTACAACATCTATCAGCACAGTCAGCAGAGAATCGTCAACTAACACTGTCACACAGCAGACTATTACACCAAAGCAATTACAACACTGCATGGAGGAAAATATTGTAAGATTGGAGTGTAGATGATGTTGAAGTTAAGGTCTGACTACTGGTCATCAGCTGTCAACAAACACTTAATAACAAAATCAATCATTATTGTCACTGTGACGCAAACATTAACACAAGGACAAACTACAAGAATATCCTCAGCCTAAGTCAAATCACACCTTGACAAGGCAAATAACCAGTCAAACTCTCAAGTTTGGGGTGGCTCCTGGGGTGGCCAATCAGGTTTCAAAGGGGCCCTGTGCCAACCTTTGTGCCCCCCCACCCCAAATAGCCCCTGTGACAAATGCAATTAAAGTGTGCTTAAATCTTCATTCTGGTTCAATATTATCACTCAAACAGAGGATGCCAGATTCTTTGTAGTGGTTCCCACATGTGGAGCACCGGGCAACAAAGTGACCCCCATAAATCCAGCCTTTAAACATCTCTTTTGCACTAAAACCGCACTTTGCAAACACTTAAGCGCGATCCAGCAGCGCGGCACACTGAACAAAATGTTACTGCTCGTGAGTCATTAATCAAACTCAGCCCCGGCTCAGATATTGTTCAGCTGCACACCATCTTGACTCAGCTAAACTGCAGCAGGGGGAATCCAGCTTCGATTGGTCCTGTGATAGGAAATGGGAGCCAGATTTTTCTTTGGGAGCCGATCTGATGGGCTTGATGAGCAAATCTGGAAGGTTCTGCAGTCACCGTTGCCTTGGGGGCCTCCCGAGTAAAATACTAACAGGTGGCAGCGCTGGTGGAAAAGACCCACGCAGAGAGCAGAGGGAGTGAGAAGGATACTGGGCGCAAAGCCTGACACACACAAACACACACCCAGGAGAAGGCGAATTACAAAAACACAGGCAACCACATGCATGATGACATATATTCATGTGCAGCAGGACAAAGAGTCAGAACTATGTAATTTAACGTATTTGCACAACATTCCGTCACCCTTACCATAAACTAAACTCTCATGCATGTAAACACTTTCATACATGCATGCAAACAGCCCACAGAGACACAAAATGTTGCAGAGGTGACTCAGTGAAGATCTGCAGGCACCTCTCTCCA
This sequence comes from Scarus forsteni, assembly GCA_036419115.1. Taxonomy (NCBI): domain Eukaryota; kingdom Metazoa; phylum Chordata; class Actinopteri; order Labriformes; family Labridae; genus Scarus; species Scarus forsteni. Next base: position 7,293,639 of record JAZDUH010000468.1, read on the forward strand.
CCTCCAGCGCGGTGCAAATTCTCCCACATGGCAAAACACAAAAGGGCCCACGTCTGGCAAAGCTAACAGCCCACTCAAGCCAAAACCAATTAGGCCTCTAATGCAAACCTGCAGGGCCCCTTTGTCGTTTATTTCCCCTTTTAATGTCAGAGGATTGGAATCCGACTCTGTAACCCACCCCGCAGAAAAAAAAAGGAAAAGAAAAAAGCAAAAGGGGAAAATTATTGAGCTCCAAACGATCCACATGTTTTGAGTAGAGCTAATTGAATCAAGGGAGGATGGAAATGATTGACTGGTGCGAGCAATGTTGAGTCGACATGCTCTTTAACACATTTTCTCCTAGCGTGCGCGCAGCAATACTTGCTCCTTGGAGGGCTAGTTAGCTCTCTGAGTAACCTCATCTTACTTGAACAACAGTTACAGAAGAAAAGAAGAATGTTTTGATCATTTTTTAAGTTTTTGTGGAGGCAAAGTTTCCAAAACAAAAGCTGAGGTCAGTTTGAGAAGTCCAAAAATGTTAACCACGGAGTCCTGTTCTCCCCACTTTTCCTTGACCTTAATGAAATGTGTCTCAGCAGAGGAGGAACGGTGGGAATACAAAAACAGAAAAAGACAACGGCAGTGATAGGGCAATCAAACTGCACTAGGACGTTACGGTGGGTGGATGTTATGGTTGTGACGCAAGCCAACTGAATAAAAACAAAAATATACAGTGAGCAGTCCGCAATATGGGCAACTAATACCTTGGGGTTTCACTGAGATATATGCTTTTTAAAGTTATATTCCTTGTTCTGGGTGTTTTACATGCCTCTTCCACCTGATGGAGTACTTCTATACAAAGCAAACAAAGTGTGTGTCATCAGGACTTCTCCCTGTCCTCCCATGAAAGTCATCAGTAGCTGCCCAGAACAGCTGATTCCCCAAGCTCCACCAAATAGACCCACCACTGTGACACCCTAGCACTGAAATGTCAACAGTTCAAGCCCATTGGCTCAGAGAAGGTTTGACTGGAGTTTATCATGAGGTGTGAAGTGTCATGTCACAAAGGACAATACTATGCTTTTAATTGGGTTCATAAATTCATTTCTGATTACTGCTTCAGTATGTTCACAGTCACTGATTTTAAATAAAAATACCAGTTATTGCAAACTGTGTGCCCTTGATTCACCTCCATTCTCAACTCCACCACGGCCACCTTCCTCTCAAGGGCCCAGCCTGATCTGCTTGGTTGACCAACCTACTCTGTGGTTATTGGGTAGCTCAGAGCTGCACTGCGCCATGTTTTCAATAACCCTGTACCCATTCTGCAGCCTATAATCTGCATCATGCTTGTCAGCCCAGGCCAATGGTCTTGAACTGCAAACTTAAAACTGGTATGACATCACACCAGTGGGTGTTTTGGAAGTGATGGTGGTAGGAATGAGCTGTTTCAGGCAGCTACTGGTGCTCTAAGCAAGGGACGAGAGAAAAGTTCTGATGCTGCAGGCACTTTTCTTGTGCTCAAAAGTTCTCTTTTCAATGAAGGAGACATATAAAACACACTAAAGGGCACAAATACTTAAAAACAAGAGATGGGCCCTTTCAGTATTCCTCTGTTCAGCCCTCTTTCTTCCCAGATTTATGGGCATTTATCATCATTTTTGAAAATTGTTTTTGGATTTGGAGATGTTGACGTTTAAAATTTACAACAAAGCATATGAATGCAAAGAGCTGCGGCTGATATTCCCCTCTCTCTTTTTGTAAAGGATGGTGTAGAGTATCTTGTGCTCAGAGACAAAAAAGGAAGCATGCAGCTCCTTTCCTTGACTTCAGGAGAACTCAAGCAGCTATAATCATGACTGACATCAGTGCACTATGGGGTCATTTCACAGAGTTACGAACCTTCCTAACCAAAAAGGACTTTCCTGACAGATCTTCTTTATCCTGGAATACCTCATGTTTCCAGGTTCCCAGCGCTGCTGCACCCTGGTGGACACTGTAACTTCATAATTATTACCATCTGCAGCACAGTCATGTCTTTGTCACACAAAAAAGAAAACAAAAAGGGACCAATCGGGGGTCCTCATGGGAGTCCCTGTCCCTGTAGAGATGCCCTAAGGCACTGCTGACCCCACTTGCATGGCAGGACTGTACTATTGACCCCTGATATAAAGCAGACAGCATAAAAAAACTCCCTCCTGGCATCAAGCAGCAGCTCCAGCCTGGTTTCACACCGCCTGGTGTTTTTGTCTTAAAGCGCTGTAAACTCCAGATGGTGGAGAAAAAAAAAAAACTTTGCCTGGTGGATTAAGGGCTCCAAATCCTCCACTGAAAAGACACATAGACCCCAAAGCTGCTATTCAATCAAATGGGAGCATAATAGCTGTCTTGTGTGTGTATGTGTGGGGGTGCTATATAAGGGATAATGCATCCAGTAGAGTGTGTGTTATGCATAGTTTATTCTCACTCGTTTAATGGATCCTAATGAGCGTAAGATCTGGGCAGTAAAAGGGATGACGGGGGGTTTTGTTTGGTCATTAGAATGATTTGATGGGATCTGAAGTAACACTTTCAAAAGGTCTCCTCTGAAGGATCAGCCCGCTCTGGGAGAAGATAATAGAGTGGTGGAGTTTATTCTTTCCACATTATTAAACATGGATAAAGAAAAGTTGGGTCATATTTTCATTGGGAGGAAAAGACGGCTCATTTAGCCATGCCAGGGATTCTGGCATGGAAAAAATGCAAAACACAACAATGAGGTTTTGGAAATATGTCGACTCAGGAAGTGCAGGTGCGAAGTTACAACACATATAGATACATATGGACATGTAAAAGTAACATGCGGCTTATTTCTACCCCATTTGTTACAATTTAAAATCTACTCACAGTTTAACGCACTTGGCATCCCCACCATCCTCCTCCAGTGGTTTTCTTCTTCTTTGCACAGCAAAAAAGGCAGACCGGAGTGCTTAAAAGTCCTCCTGTTCTCTTCTTCTCTAAAAGAAAGACACTCTTTAACACTCTTCAAAATAAAACAGAGTGAGCTGACACTGCAGGAGAAGACGTTCGGTCCTGTTTCCTCAGCAGGCACCAGGTTTCTTTTCTTCTCAAACACAGCAGAGACTGTTTTGCGTGGGCGGTACTAATTGTAAGCATTTAACCAGAAAGCCAATAACGTTTCTGTTACAGCAGGAGAACCGTGTCTCAGTAATGATTAACTCCAAGCTGCAACAAGAGGACACCAGCTCCCATAATCCCCCCCTCAGCAAGCAGAGGCAGACACACTTCCATTGCCTCCAGCAAAGTCGTTCATGACCTGGACTTGTTGGTGTATTGATTTTGTTTTCATAGCCAGAGTCGGTCGCCTGGGATGCCTGCACAAATTGTCATTGACACGAGAAGGCAAGGATATGGAGAGGAAGGAAGGAAATATGACAGATTGTAGTTTACAAAGCTGTAAAGGTGTTAAAGGGTTTCAGATCGGACAAAGATTATCAATACTCAAACAAGGATTATTAGATTTAAGTTAAAAAGAAATAGAGGGATAAATAAGAGTAACACCTGGCAGTAATATACACTAAAATTGGCATTTAAATAAGCAAAGAATGACAATCCAAGTAACAGAGTTTACAAGGATGAAAAGGTAGATTACTGCTGCCTAATCTACTCTAAAGTTGGTGTCATACAGGAAAAAAATAAACTAGGAAAAAAAAGGAGAAAGACCCAAATGCAGACAAACAAAAAACATCTCAAAACACAAAACAAACTCTCTCACAAAAGTTCAAAATCAAACGAAATACCTGCAGAGAAGAAGGCACTTGAAACGCTGGCCACTTACACGGGTAACGTGGCATGAAGGACAGATGAACCGATAACGACAAGACGGAACACGGAGACTACATACACTGGGAGTAAAGGGACGAACCAGGAACAGGTATGACGAATTACACAGGTGAACTAATCAGGGCAGACAAGACAGGAAGTAAAACAAGAAATGACACACAGAGAACACACTACAGAATAAAACAGGGATGATCAGACACATGAGGTTCAAACAGATCAAACAAAACAATACGACTGCTGCTGGATAGCAAGAAACTCAAAAGTAATAAACAAGTGTACTAATATGGAACAAATGAGAGGCAAACTGCTCGTTAACAGGAAAGTAAAGTATCTCACTGCTGTTCAACAGTAAAACAATGGTAACTTACTACATAAATATATGATCTAAAATTAGTCAAGTTATTAGGTAATGCAAAAGTAGCTGAATGGTAGTTAAAAATAAATGAACTAGTAATATATTAGCTAACAGTGAAGCATGCACAACATAAGACACTGACTGCTTGGTAAAAGGAAATAAAACCAATTTAACTGCTAGTTTACTGAAACTAATCCGTAACTAATAACGAGTTAGCAGCGGAGAAATAGGTAAAAATTAATACCTATAGGACACTTAAAGGTAACCAAATGCTCATAAACAAGAAGGAAAAAAGTCACTTGTTTTTAAGTGAATGATGGATAAATAGATGACTTTCTGTTATGGTCAACAGAATACTCAATGGTAACTTAATAATAACTAACAGGGACAAAATAAGTTACTCATGGCCCTTTTCCATTAGTCCTACTCAACTCGACTCTACTCGGCTCTACCCTACTCGCCTTGTGCTGCTTTTCCATTAGCCCCTGTCGCCTGCCCAACGGGGTGCAGTGTAGCTGTAAACAGCTGAGCGGCTCTGCGGTGGCGTCATTTTGAGCGCGACACAACAATCTGTGGCTTTCTGTCGCAAACCGAGTAAAAAGGAAAGCAGAAAAGGCTGCAGGTGGCAAGAAGAAATACCCCTGGAGAAGCACAGGAGAGTTTTGGAAGCTATACAACAGAATGAAGCCGAGGATGAGAGCGATCGAGCTGCAAAGAAAAGATGTATGAGGGTAAGCTAATGGTAGCTACTGCTAGCATGCTAGGTCGTCGCGCTCATGACTCATCGATGACGACTTTGTCTGACAAATCAGTAGCCTGCAGTCGGTGACGTCATCTTTTAGTATCGACTCAGCTCGCTTGGAACCAGAGCGGAGTAGGTACTAAAACTAGCTTGTTTTAGGAGGTACCAGGCTAGTGGAAAAACGCTGCAAATTGAGTCGGGCCGAGTAGAATAGGGCCAAGACGTGCTAGTGGAAAAGGGCCATAACTCATGTTCAACAAGGATAAATATAGACTACAGGTAAGTAACTGCTGGTTAATAGGTAAAAAATACTTTCATTCAATCTAATATAAGATTCGATATTAGGAAACACACCAGCAACTAACTGCTAGTTAACAAGAAATGAATAGGTAAATAACTGTTAAAAAACAGTAGCAAACAAACACATACAGCTCGTTATCTATTTCAAAATTGGCATAAAGACAAGCAGCTTACTGCTAATTTACCAGGGAATTAATCAGTCACTAAATGCTAACCTATCTAACCAGATTTTTGTGTTTTAATTAGGAAACAAACAGGTAACAAACGGCAAGATAACATTATTTATATCATCACATATCAATTCTGGTAACTTAATTTTAAAGTGGTTAATGTTTACTTTGTAACACACCAGCAACCACATGTTAGTAAAGAAGAGAACACGGGGAAACTGACACTTCACTTACTCAGTCTCATTAAAGTAACTACGTATGTGCTGGTTAACCTCAATACTAATACATAACTGACTTTTAACTACTGTGCAGGATGCATTACTTCACAATAGCAGACACGAATAAAAGAGAAACTGGTCAGTTTTAAGTTATAATGGGAAACTGTCCAAATTTTGATAAGGGTTAAATTGGTCAACTTACAGTTATGATACATTTCAATTCGTGGTACTAGTTCCACCTGTCCTCGCTCTACTCTGTTTATGACTGGGCACTTGATTTTTTTGCTGTACATCTTATTAGAACCTCTTCAGCACTGGTTTGGTCAATGCACCAGCTGCACAAAACAGCCTTGAAGCCACAACAACAATGAAGGACTTTGAGGCAACAGTAAAGCCATAGAGCAGGACAAAACTGACACACTTGGACTCTTAGTGCTCACAGGAATGGTCCTCTGACTATTTCGTGGTAGTCAGGCTTTTGATGTCACACTTTAGATTCAGTTCAACTAACTTGCTTGAACCTCACCAAAAGGAATTTAAGAAAAAAAAAACAATCCTAAATGAATAAAAACAAATAAACAAGTAGAGCCACTCATAGCAAATTAAATGCTGATTTATTGTCTCAACATTTGGCCAGATCTGAGTACCCTAGAGTAAAACTGTCACAATAATCTAAAGAAGGCTAACCACATTTTATTTTTGTCTTAAATTTACTCTTTATACTATATTTCAGTGGTTTGCACAAGAACTGTGCCCATAAATAAAAACAATATCTTTACTGGCCCATGCGTTTATATCTAAACACAGGAGTTAACTAATAATTAAAAAAGTGTCAGGTCTCTAATTACTCAAGCATGAAACACGCTAAGAATACATACATGTACGCATATTATTTCAATCATGTCATTGATGAAAGCCAATCATGGTGACTGTTTACTCTGACTTTTTTATCTTGTTATACGACAACACTTGTTTCTTATTAAGTTTTTCTATTATTTTTAATTCTAATTAACTTATAATGCTGAAAGACCAGTGCAATTATATAAAAAGAACACATCATTAAGTCGAGCTCTTTCGTAAACAATCAAATCTAGTTCACTGTAAGGAATATATTTAATTCATACTGTACAAAGATTTTAACTTTTGTAACCACAGAGGCTGCTGAATGGTTGCTCATAGAGGGAATGGATGATGGTAAATGTAACAGACTGCAACTTGAACAAACTTTAACTTAAATCATGCATAAATAAAAACATAATGACTAATCCGTCTCATCTGTTGCATAACATGAAGCCAAAATTCTCCACACAAAAACCATCCCAGTCTGATCTGGACCTCATCCAACATCTCACGTGCTGCTCTTATTTACAAGCACAATATTTGGACGCTGGCTTAAGAGGATGTGGGCTACACCAACCCCCAAAACACAAAACACGCACACATAAATACACACACATCATCTTTCCTTCCCCCTACAGCCACCCACATATGCCACACGCTCCTCTTCTACCCCTCCCCTCTCCCTCCATCCTCCCCCCGTCTTCCACTCCTGCCAGGCTGCCACCTGCTCTCTGCAGCATGCTGCACAGCTGCTCTGCTACAATAACAAATTAAGGTCCACCGCGTAAGGCAGGCAGGCAGGCAGGAGTCATTACCTACTGCTCCTGCTACTGGGGAGCCAAGGAGCAGTCAGATACCTACTGACCCCTGTGTGTGTGTGTGTGTGCGTGTTTTTGGAGAGAACACAGGTTTCTCCCCTTTTCTTGTGTAAAGAGCGGGGCAGAGGGCCACTAATTGTTCTGATGTTAAGCAGAGCATCAGGGGGTGCCACAGTGTGAGGACGCAGAAGCCAAGAGTCACCGCTCGCTGTGTAAGTGTCACGCCATGTGCTGCTGACTGGGCTTTTTTTAATTATCAATCAAAGAAGAGAAATTAAAGGATATTAGCAACAGCAGGCTCAAAGCTGACCTCCTTTAGAGTGGATCATCACTGCTATTAGACATTGCCATAGTGTGCAACAAATTAACTCTGCTACTCTGAAACAATCAGGAAAGATTAATAAACACAGTTTATACTTGGTTACACACACCCATACAGAAGTCATTGCTTTCAAGTGCAAAACCTCCTATCTCCATTTTTTCATGATTTCATTAGACAGTGGTATTGGTTACCTGCCACATCGAGGAGTGGGTTTCATCAAGTTTTGACCCAATTAAGGCACATAAAGAAGATTTGTAATCAGAACAATACAATGATTATTCATTCTGTGGAACTGTGTTTTTTGCATCTCCTACAAAGTAGCAATTTTGGACAAAGGAGGTCTGTGCCTGACAGAATTATGTGTTTAAAGAAAAATCAAGAGCTACTGCTAGCATCGACAGGGGTATTAGATCACTGTATCGTAATAAAACAGATGAAAGAAAAATCCCCTGGAACTGGAAGCTGGTATTCAGTAAAGCAGACGGGCAACATTTATTGGTCACAGTCCTGATACTATTTCCAAACTTAAGACCAACATCTGTGAGACGAGTGAAGTTAAAGAAAGACCTCAAAGTGTGCGTCTCTGGAAGAAGACGTCCCAAAAAGGCCGGTTCGTCGCCCTTACTTCACTGAGGAAACGTAGGCTTTCTTCCAGAGGGAGAGAGGATTTAAAAACATTTTTGGGGGGTTGTACCCACATGTTTACTGTGTTTACTACATGCATGCACAACTCTTACAAGTTAAGCATTTTTTATAGGGGTGTCTAATAAAGCTGACCAACAACATAAATACAATACCAACTGATTTTAAAAGGGCGAAATAATCAACCTAAATAACATTTAAAACCTTTCTGAGCACTGTAGATATTAAAGAAACATTACATAAGCATTGATTTGGTGCATTTTGGTGTCCACTGAAGGTCTCTTGTGTGTGAGCAAATCTGAATTGAACTAACTGGCTTTGTTTAAGATTAAGGCTTTGTTTCAAACAGATGTACACACAGACATTTAAAGACAGTGCATACAGAAATTTACATGAAGTGTGACCAGAGGTACTACTAACTTGACTATCAATACCAGTTAAGACTGATTCTAAAATATTTTACAACGATAGCTTCACATTACGGTAAATAAATGTAAATGGAATGGGATGTTGGGCACTACAATCTTAGTGTCAAATGTAATTCCTCTAGTATTAAGTGTCTCTATCAGCACAGTCTCTAACTGTGCAGTTTGTAAGCTCCTAATCAGTTTTCTTGTATTAATAATTCAGGAATCCTTAAGCATCATTTAAGAATACCTCCTTCTGCAAACTAAAAATGTTCCTGAGGGTGTGTTCTCTTGTAATTAACTATTTGAGTTTTATGTGAATGAGCACTTTGTATTAAGTCCTTGGCTTCTGTGGCTTCCTGTTATTACAATCCAGCAACTTGGTGTTTGTCAAGAGTGGGACAAATAACATCAGCATCTCTTTTGAGTGAATACAGGACCCACTGATGACCGTCAGTATTTATGAGAGGAACTTCTGAGGAGGTAGGACAGGAAATGTAGCATAGGAAGAGCTGACTTACTTTCCTGGCTGTGTTGTAAAAAGTCTCAAATGACATCAGGCCTGCTGTCATGATGAAAAGGGAAGACTCTGCAGGCCCACGTTAGCCACCCACATAGCCTCCAGCAGGTGCATGCTGTAAAGGGAGGAACACAAGACAAAACAGACTGTAAAGACCAGGCCACTATGGGACTCAGAGCACAACACAAGGACAGATCATTCCTTCTAATACCATTATTAAATACTTTATTTCATTTGGGTTTAAGCATCAACAATCAAATTGTTATTAGCTCAGCTATAACTGTGTGCATAAAACAGTGATGATCTGCTCTCAAACATCCCCTCGAGTTCTGGACAGTCACAAAAATCCACACAGTTAAATTGTTGGAGGGCTTGTTTAGAACACATGCAGTGAAGTTGAAGCCGTCCTTATTTGTGGTCTGTAAACATTCTGAATCAACAATTAATCACAGCATGTCTTTGTATCATTTCCACACAACATTCATTAACCGGTGTTATTTACATCCACACGTGTCTGTGTTCAGTGAGCTGCTCATAAGATGAATCATCCAGACTAAACCTTTGATTGTGACAACAATGTCCTCTCGCTCATGTCGTCAACCAGCTCGCTGACAGGTTAACAAAGAGATGACTAGTCAGTTAGCAGGAGGCTGGAGTCAAAAGAAGAAACGGGATCAGACGGTGGTGGGATTTGCTGCTGCCATTATGGTGTCTCTGTGTGACAGCTGGCTGTTGCTCCCCCCCTTGATCGCCTTTCAGCGTCTTTGTCGCAGCCCCTTTAATCACACCAGCAGGACTGTTACACAGCAAATCAGCTGACCTGACCTGCTGCCTGACAGAATGACAGACTGACTGCCTGAGACAGAAGTTTGACAACATACAACACCTCTAATGATCCTAAAAACTAATCAAATGTGCAGACTGGCACAAAGTAAGGGGCTCTGAGAACAGATTGGCTCAGTGTGGGTGGGTTTCACTGTCCTTGTGTATAAGACAAACTTCAAGGGAGACATGGGCCTCATTTTTAAACAATTTTTGCAGGTGTTTTGCTCTTCTATCTTGATTTTCATTAGGAAACTTTTTTCTTCAACCCAGTGTTAGTTTTGTTGACTAATTATTTTCGTCATAGTTTTCATCAACAACCTTTATTCCCCTGATGTGAACTAGACAGTAACTAACAAAAACAAGCGCACATGGATGTAAAACAGAAGCTACTGACATTTTTGTCAGAAAAATAAAAACTGAACCAAAATGTTTGACAGAGACTTAATCGGATCAGACCTAATTATGTCATGTATAAAGTAGTAAAAAGTTTGGAATATATCCAATCCCAGCTACTCTGGTTGTGTGGAACAGTTGAATGAATTAAGAGGGACATCCAATCATAACTGCCTTAGCTTGTGGTGTTGGGATAAACTGGGGACTGATCTAATCAGAGTTACTGTCTTTACATATTGAGATATATTAATGTAGAGCAGGTTCACTGTTTGCTGTCAATTCTGGTATTGTAACTGAAACGCTCTGGCAGGTAGCCTATGTATCTGTCTGTCTGTCTGTCTATCTATATGTATATATATACACACACACACACACACACACACTCACACACACACAAATTCAAACATCCAAAACCCAACAGGAATCCATATAGCCAATCATGAATCCCTCCATCATAGTGGCAAGAAAAAGCCTCTGTTTAGCAGTATGAACCTAAATAAAGGTGACTGTATTTCACACAACAGCTAAATTTGTTTTTGTTATTCTAAATATTCAAACTTTAGTGACTTGAGAAATCAGAGAGAAATAAAAAAGGCCTTACACTTTACACTTCATATTTTAGTCGACTAAATTTCCAGAAGATTTTGTCGGCTACAATGTTGCGAAATTTCCCCAACTAAAACTAGACTAAAATTCTAGTGGCAAGAAACACATCCAAGTTAATCCTGATGCTGCTTCATGCTCTACATGTTTTACAGGTAAATTGCATATTTTGACATTTTACGTCAGAAATAAGTATCAATGATTTAAATAAAATCAACTAAAACCCAGCTCCTCAGACTGGTGAATCTCTTGTGACAGGGTTGATGAGCCCATTTATACTTTTCTAAAATTTCACATGCCCTCTAGTGTGTTAAACATCTCCTCCATGTGTCAGAGCACTTCCAAGTAAAAGAGCAAAATTCCCCCGCATCAGGACTCCTCCTTTTCCCACGTCTATAGTCCAATTCACAGTGCCTTCATGCAAAAGTTTAGCAACGAGTATTGTTATACTCAAACCTTGAGACATTCATAAGACATCAATACCGATTCCTTGAGACAGAAACATCTGTGCCGATTCACGCAGCTATAGGGATGTGATATGCATGACATGGCGCGTGCCTCCACATACAAAGACAGGGACACTCAATCACAGAGCTCCTGCCTCCTGGCTAGTCCACGTGCCTCCCCTGACTCCAAAATCAAGTCTCAGATACTGTCTTTGGAGTCAGAGCTAATGGGGGAGAGCTAAGGGAGGATCACTCATTCGTCAAAGGGGCCTTCAAACGGCAGCGTGGATTGTGCTTATGTCATCAGCAGTTGCCTACACAGTTTGTCCCCCCCACACACACACAAACACGCCCAAGCAGGCCTACCAGTGCTACCAGTGTGATGTCATACTACTGTTTTGTCATTTAAGCCTATTCTCTCACAGTAACATGCCCACTGCAGAGCAGATGTCAGAATAAAAGCAGAATTATTGACAATATGGCGCAGAGCAGCACTGAAGTGCTCCACAGATTTGACCTTTAAACCAATCAGAGCGACTGGGTCTTTCCCTAAAAAAACAGTAGCTCTAACAGAGCATCTCAAACAGAGACAGAATACAGCTGGATCAGGGGTTCTGTATATGAAAAGTACACAGTTTTTTGAATAATAATTGTGCACATGTCGTTCACATCAATGAGGATTTATGAACCTAATTTATAGGGCTGAGCAAGAACATCACGATACAATATGTGTCATGATACTTGGGTTACGATATGATAATATCACAATATTGTGATATATTGCGATATTCTACAGTTAACTAAGAAAGAACTAGAAATGGTGTACATGTAAATCACACATTACTCGAAACTAAAAGTTTTCCATTTTATTGTTTCTTTAATATGTCAAATGCAGTGTTACATAAATACACTTAACTTGATACACAGAATGCATCAAGTCACTTATAAATGTTGAAAAGAAATTATTCTTTTCCTTTTAACAATGTACTGAAAGCATCCTAATCTGCAGTGCAGCTCAAACTGAAATTGGACACATGAGGAACAAAGTGCTTTGAGTTACTGACAGCACAACAGTAAGCAAAAAAAAAAATCACATTTTCTCTTGTCACCGTCTGAAATGAATAGACTGCATGAAAAAAACTGGACATAAGTATTTACAAGTTGTATTTTATTTCAAACTCTGATAAAATATGAGTTTTTGTTCTTACAAAAATATGGATATTGAGATTAGAAAGATTGATATTGTATCAGTGGTCAAAATATCGCAATATATTGCTGTATCAATATTTTTTCACACCTCTACTAATTTAAGGACAAATATGACCTCTTTAAATAGTTTAGAAACACATGAAGTAGGTGAAATCAACATAAAAGAGGCGTGATAAAATTGCCATAAAAAAAGTCCAAAACAGTAATTTAAAAAATTAAGCAATTATTGGTGGATATAAATACAACTACAGGTGAAATGCACTTAATTAAGCAGTATATACACTCAGACATGCTTGAATTATGTTGCTACTTGCATTCGGGTTTAAGTAAATACAAATGTTTATAAGTTCTCATGACTGATAAACAATGGTTCATTTAGGTAAATTATAATTTTTCAGTCATGGCCTTTCTCAAATCCAGACTATGGACCCCTCCTTGGCAATGAGGACACAATTAATCTGGCCATCCCTGATCCAAACCTTCATGTTTTTTCCTCACTGTATACACTCACTGTGTTTTCCTGAGAGATGCTGTGAAACACTGAACCGACAGACCCTAAATATGTACTCCTCCATATGTACCCCTCCTCTCTGCTCACTCAGCTGAGTTAAGTAATCACCACCTTGAAGTGATCGGCCGGTGCCAACAGCGCTGTGAAAAGATGCCATGAATACACAAGCCCACACACTCACCCTTTAAACCCTCTCCACTGTACAGAGGTGGGCCTGACTGGTTCTTAATCCCCACGAGGGCATGTTTTCTCCGTTTATTTGCTCTTTCACTTCACTGTTCTGAGTCAAGAGGGGGCAAAGTCATTAGCTTGGACAGTTTACCCTACTTTTTCTCTGCAGTCGTGCCATCTGCGGGAGCTCCGGTTGCATAAGGCACTGGCAGATAGGACACCTCCACAAAACCTGTTCGCTTTATTCATTGTTACGCTCTGTACTGTCCAATAATACCCTGCACAGCACAGTGTCCTCTTATGCGTTGGTTCATGATTTTACTCTCTTTCCTCCTCATTTGTTCCATCTCAGCTGTCGTACATCTTCCTCATCCTGTCTCCCCTCTCCTCCTGTCATCCCTCAACAGCTGACAGACCAGACCTTGCTCAGTGGTGACACTTCACCCACGCGACCCCAGCCAGATCTCTCGTCCATGTGGGAGCCACAGAGCCAGGGCCAAGGCCAGGGATGCAATAGGGGGGTTGGGGGGTTGGAGACAAGGCCAGCAAGATGGCCCTCGTCATCATAATCATTCATTGCCTGCTGGTCCTTCTGTCCTCTGCCTCCTCCCACTCCTCCTGCCGTTTTTTTGTCCTCCTCATGTCAGGGCTGCGCAGCACGCGTATCAGCTGAGCCCAGGATGGCCGGAGTCAACGGGGTCAGGTGGCAGACGCCTGGTTAATTCTCCCGGGGCTGCAAAGTGCCCTTGCAGCTTCTGCAAAAACGGATGCAGAGAGGAGACGCATGCACCTGCACAAGAAAGGAGGGACTGCATAGAGCTGCGTGATTAATTTGGTTTCAATTACAATTTTGATTTCAGCTACCTGCAATGACTGAAACAGCATAACTGAGTCTTAACAATTACTGCACCACATGCAGTGTTGTGCTCACTTTGTCCTTGTGCAGTAAAGAAGAGCATCTTTCCTTTGTTCACAGCACAGAGTGTGCTCATTTTCAGAGAACAGAGAACACAACAGTTCAGTATGCAATACATGAAAAAGAACATGTCCATAGTTCTCAAGCAATATGGAAACTCTCTACCAGTGCTGAAGCTGTTAATTCTTCCCAGCATACATCCTGCCTGTTGACAGTGGTGCAGTACTACATCCTTAAAACACATCACTGAAGTGGCATTTTAGCACTTCCCCTTCTCTTGTCTCTAAGTGTCTGGGATTTTTGTCTGCAGTAAACATAAGCTAAAGAGATTTGAGTAGTCTTTTCTAGAACATAAAATACATTTAAAAGTGCCCTGCTTGGAAATTTTGAAGATTTTTCAAGAAGGGGGCTTTTACCTAATAGGGCTGCGCATTTAATGGTTATTTTACTGTTATCTGTATGGGCCTTTGCAAGAAACATGTCATTTACTGCAATATATCAAAATACCGTTTAACTGTGTTCAAAGTTTGGTGGAGTATCAGCCCTGCATTTACTTCTTTTGGTGGAGTTAGAGGAGGCTATAACCTGAAATACCAGATGGACTTTTCAATATACAACGCCTGGCCAGAAAAAAAAAAAAAAAAGGTGCAATAAAAAAAAATGGCACACTATGTCATAAGATTTTTTTACACCCAGGGTTACATTAATTTTTCCCCTAGATTCTATATTGATGATTGGAGAGTAGGACCACTGCGCAAAGCTCTAGACTCTGTGGTGGCCAGTCCATGTGTGAAAATGATATCTCATGCCCCCTGAACCACTCTTTCATAATTTGAGCCCGGAGAATCCTGGCATTGTCATCTTGGAATAAGCCTGTGGCTTTAAGGAAGAAAAAATCCATTGATGGAATAACCTGGTCATTCAGTATATTCAGGTTGTCAGCAGACCTCATTCTTAAGGCCATAATGCTGCTGAACCTCGACTGACCAACTGCAGCAACCCCAGATCATAGCACTGACCCCACAGGCTTGTACAGTAGGCACTAGGCATGATGGGTGCATCATTTCACCTGCCTCTGTTCTTATCCTGATGCTCCCATCACTCTGGAACAGGGTACATCTGGACTCATCAGACCAAATGACCTTCTTCAAGTCCTCCAGAGTCCAATCTTTATGCTCCCTAGGAAACTGAAGAACTGAAGCCTTTTATCCGGTTAGCCTTACTGAATAGTGGTTTTCTTAAGGCTATACAGCTGTTCAGTCCCAATCCCTTGAATTTCCTGCACATTGTACATGTGGAAATGCTCTTACATTCACTATTAAACACACCCCTGAGTTCTACTGTTGTTTTCCTTCAATTTGATTTGGCCAAACATTTAAGTGATCACCAGTTATGATCATGATAATACAGGGGTTTTTTTCTGACCACATTTCTTCCTCAAAGATGTTCCCCACTATCCTTCCAGTTTTTATAATTGGACAGTTAACCCAAGTTTAGTAGTTTCTGCAATCTCCCTAGATGTTTTCTCTGCTTGATGCATGCCAATGATTTGACCCTTCTTAAACAGACGAACATCTTTTCCACAAGCACAGGACATGTCTGTCAACAAAGTTAAAATGAGAAGCTACTCATTGCATCAGCTGGGGTTAAATAGCTTGTTGCCTTGCTGCATCACCCATGCAGTAATTACTCAAAAGGAGGCTCATACCTATTTGCTTAGTTAAATCCAGGTGCCGAAATTTTTCTGTGGCCAGGAAGTGTATTTCACCTGTCCATTTCAAAAGGGCCATAGAAAGAGTTTGGGATTAAGTAGAGCCTTTCAAAGCCACGTGATTGGATGGTCATCTGAGCCTACATGAGGATGCTCGGGTGGTGGAGGGTTCAAAGCAAGAGTGCAGTACTGATGCCGGCAATGCTGGCAGGGCAACAGAGTCAACACATCAGAAATTTTGTATCTTATATAGACTACTCCTTGATAGGATGTTTGTCTAGTGATTGAGTGATGCTGCATGTGCACCTCATGCATTGAAACATTTTAATGCATAACACAAAATAACTTTCACGAATTGCTGTGGCTGTTGTTCATGACAAAAAAAAATTCTGAAGTTGAAATATCAATGAGTTCTGGCGTTCAGTAATGTGATCGAAATATCAATCAGCATCATGAATTTTGTCATAATCAAGCATCATTACTGTTCAGGTTGTAAATATGAATCTTGATATCACTTGCAGGAGCTGTTTCGATGAGGACCATTGGGCAGTCAGTCTGTCAGACAAACGGATAGATCAGCATTAAGATGGAGGAGGGGAAGATTATAGACACATGACCAGATGGAGAGAGAGACAGCCTATTATGTAGATCCCTCCATCCCTCAGCTTCTCTCCTCTCTGCTTGCATCCTTCATGCATATATACCTTTACATTATTCAGAAGGATATAATGAGAGTAACCGAACGGTGCTGGTGGTGCTGAGGGTTAAAACAACAATAGGTCGCAAGGCGGTTTTAGACAACAGAAGGTGGACCACAGGTGTACAAGCCTTGGACCTTTTCTTCTGTTTGACCTCTCATTATCACCCCCAAGTTCTCATTCATTATAATCCCGTGTCCTCGGGTGTTTGGGGAGCAGGGTGTCTTATCAGTCTGCCTGCTGCAGTCTGTTCCCCCACTCAGAACATGAGAGTAAATTATTCCATATTTTTTAATCTGTTATCTCCTCATCTGCTCTCTGTCCATCTGCGATTCTGTCTTCCTTCCTGCTTCCAGTCTCTTCCTTTGTTATCTGCTCATATTTCCCGTTTCTTTCCTGATAGCTGGGCAGGTGTTTATCAATAATTTGATTTGCAGTTGCTTCACCATTCACATCAGGTTTGATGGAAATATTAACAAAATCAAGAATGTTACTGATGCACGGTTCTTATCTAGGAACGGGCTGTTTGGAACAAAAATCTGATCAACACATTTTCTGGCTGAATGTCTCACACAAATTTGTCGTTGTGATACCAGAACTGTAAAACACTGACATGACTTTAAAAATTCAGATTATTTTGATGCCTGATTGACACCAAAAAACAGAGAAATTAGAGGTCCTACATAATCAATGTCATGCAATTTCTGATGTTAATTTACCCAAAAATTGCTGGCAATCTCCTTAAAATGGTCTAAATAGCACAAAATATGTCAGAAAATAGAAGCGGTCTAAATTATCCAGACTGTCAAACATCATGGGTTTTTAAAATGATCAGATCAGCTTTTGTCTGATGCTTTTTCCACATCAAACCCTTGACAGCCTCAGATTATCGTCAATTCTTGAAAATGTGAGGGGAACATTTGTTGTGGGTTTTAAGGGAATCTTAAACAGGCTGTAAAGATTTGCTGAAACTGCCAACACTAATGATGAACGTTTCAGCCAATATCTGAATATCATACTTATAACATAGCTGGTATTGTCTTGGCCTATATCTTTGAAAACATATATACCTGCATCTTAAATGTTTGATTTATTTCCAGTTCTCCTCTTTATCCATCCATCTTTGTGTCTGTGATCAGTTCATCTATCTATCAGTCCACCAGTCTGTCCTGGACGCCTTACAGAGGAGAGGTCTGTTCTGTTGTTACAGATGAACAGGTGGGGCAGGCTAACAGTCAGCACACACACTCACACACACACTCACACACACTCACACACGCACATGCAGTCAGGCGCTCAGACACCGGCCCATATGGTGGACCTCTGGAGCTGCTGCCCTTTGCGGAGCAGGGGAGGGAGGGATAGATGGAGAGAGGGAAGGATGGAGGGATGCAGAGATGGTTGGAGGATGCGGCAGCAGGAGGAGGCAGAGGGATAAGGGGGGAGGATGAAATTAATCAGCAGGCCATCCCAACTGTCCACCGTCTTTGGGGAGTTGAGACATGCATATATGTGGCTGATTGAATGGGGGGCGTGGGGATGGTAGGTGGGGGGTGTGTAGCATGTTCAGCTGGGTCATTGTATGTACAAGTTTGACGAGGTTTGTATTTGAGTTATATGCTCACATTATATGAAGCATGTCTGTGATTTTCTATTTTCACACATTGGCACAACTCCAGAATTAAATTATCTTGATCAGTTTTACTGTTGACCGTGTGTTGAGTTTCTGTCTCATGCTTAAGTGATTTTTTTTTTTTTTTTAAATGTATTTTTTTTTTGGCATTTTGTGCCTTTATTGATAGAAGAGAGACAGTGGATAGGCTTGTGAAAGGGTGTGAGAAAGTAGGGGAAGACACTCTGCAAGCTGGTCGCAGGCAGGATTCGAACCTGGACCAGCAGAAGCAAGTACATGGGGTGCCTGGTTGCTAACCACTCCGCCAAACCAGCACCCCATGCTTAAGTTATTTTTAATGTTAATTTTGACCTTGTGTATGTGTTGCAATGGCACTCATCTCCTTGTATGATGATAACAATTTAATAACAAACCAATTTAACATGCTTCTATCTCTGTGGCAGTTTTATAAAATAAGAGCAAGTTTGTTTAAAGTCATTCAGATAACTTGATAAGTAAAATAATATGAAGAACAAATAATGTATACTGTATAGCAACAGTCTGCAATACTGAAGTCCAACAACAGCGAGTTAAAAACTGTACTCCAACACAACAATTAAGTGAATTTGTACTTTCAGCTTCACACTTTCTTTCAGTTTTTGTTGTTGTTTGTTCTTCTGCACCAAACTCTCATCTTAAAGAATACACCATTGTTCCAGATGGCAAATATATCGCTATGTACGTGAGACTCCACATATGGACAATAAAACACTGTTTTTTTTCCTTCTAAAGCCCCACAGAGAAATGGAATTAATTAGAAACAATGCTTGTGGTAGTAAAAGGTCTAGGTTTTAACTTTGAAGAGGTCTGTGGTTTTTTTGGCTATACCATTCTGTAATAAAATGACAAGGGGAATGGATATCAACAGTCCTCAGATAGATTTCAGTAAAGAGTAAGTGCCTTTTGTTATTAACTTTGTTGATGTCCTGAAATAAGAGTCACAGCAGCAGAAATGTGTCACTGCCTCAATACAGGAGGACACTATGCAACATTTTTCTACCATAACTTTTAATTACATCATCTCAAAACTACACATGTGTCTATGAGATGACATCTTCTCTTTTGTGTGTCAGATATCCTTACAAATCCTGTTGGCCCGTTCGCTGTAGCTCTAAAAATAATACTAAGGCCTGGCACTGTGAAAAATTGGCCGGCCACCTGCCATTCACATCACAAAGGGACAGACTGACAGATGTATAGACAGGGGGTCAGATGGTCAAACACTCTGTCATAATGCAAAAACATCATTAGGTAGAAGCACTGCTTAAGTCGAGCCCCCCCCCCCATGCTGCTGAGCTGGTTTTATGTGTTTATCTATGCATGTGCTAAACAGTACATCAGAGAGCTTTTGTGTGAACAAAGAGAGAGTATAATACAACATAAATAATACTGTTCATTATGTTTCCTCAAAATGAACAGACTTCATTAAGAATCTCATCTCTGTTGGTTTAGAAGAACTCTCAAGCTACCTTATAGTGGACAGAATTTACAACAAAAACAAAACAAATATGTCAGTCTCACATAACATTTAAATATGAAATTATGTATATCAATGCCAGAGGCTTTCACAACAGGGTCTGACTGCATTAACTGAGTTTTGTTTTCTGTTGTGTAGCTTCTTTGACTTTGTATGCTCTGTGTTTTCTTTCTAATATATTGTCTGTTCTCTGTTGTTGGGGACGATTAAGGGAGAAAAGATTTATTGCCCACACTATTGTTGGGGATTTATTATTTTTAAAGTAGAAACACGAATAACAGGCAACCGCCTTGTGCTATCTAGACAGTGATCACTAGCCATCAAAACAGTGGAAATTGTAACTTTTGGAGTAGCATAATATCTAAGAAAATATAACATTTCGACAACCTTGATGTACAGAAATGTTTGCAATACTTTTGTACAGACTAGACAAATGCCAGCCTTGCAGTGAAGCTAGATTCACCTGATTAAGTGTCTGTAGTCAGTCATATCCATCTTGCCAAGCTCCAATCTATATGATTGTGAGCAGCAAAAAGCGGCATCACCCAATCAGAGTCCTTTTCAGGAGGGAGAATTGGGAGCTACGAGCGAGACGACAGCTGGAGGTGACTGTTTGCTCAGAGGTTAGCAAAAATGCTAACAGCTGTGGTAGCAGTTTTATCAGATCTGGACCAACAAATATCAGAACTACAAAACTTTCAATAATAAGGATATATGTGCTCCCTTTCAAACATGTCTAGCTGAAAATGTGACACATGTTCTACCCTTCACACAACGGCAGAAGTGCCCGCCTACTTCATTTTCTGATTGGCCTGTGATGAATGTGATTGACAGATGATCATCCAGTCACCCTCCAGATATGCTTTTAAAAGGTTCAGCACATTACCAGACACTTTCTATGGGCTCTTTCCAATATGGATGACTGATTACATTGAATGATCCATCTGGGGTGTCAGGTTAGACAAATGCAGGAGTTCTATGCCAAAAATTAACAATTGAGCACCTCCGACTTCTGGTTTTCTGACATTCAATTATTATTTTTTTAAACAAAGATTTCATATCATCATTCAGCTGAGGCTTTTCACTCCTCAAAAAGGATATTTTCAGGGCCTTTGAACTTTCGCAGAATGCTGCTCAGTTTTGTGCTCATGGCTTAAAATTGTTTGGTCTTTGTAAATAACTGACTAAGGTCTGGACCTGTTCTCTCTGTAAAATTGATGGTCTCATATTTTTGCAAAAATGTAAGCTACATAAATGAAGATAAATGAATGAACTCAAAGAGTTTGGCACATAGCTGTTTAAGTACAGGCAGCAGATGCAGAGCAGCATAAGCATGTAAGAGCAGTCCATTTGAAGTCACATAGAAAAAAAGACATATCACAAATTCCTTTCTCCTCTCAGCTTTCTTTTTATATTCTGCCAGGGAATGTCTCTTCTAGGCTGCATATGAGCCAAAAGTGAGTTAAATTTGTCCACAAGGGTCAAAGGGAACATTCAAGAGGTTTGTCATGAAAAAATGGTCAGCACACATTAATTTTGTCAAGAGGGATTAATGATTAATAAAAGACCTCCTGAGTTTATGTGGGATAAGGGTTTGTTTTGACATTTTTGGTGTGAGTGATTCTTCCTTTTTTTGTTTTTCTTTTCATTAGCATCCCCAGTTCAGAAAAAATAAATCACAGGTAAGCAAGCCTCCAGATTTTTTCTTGAAAGCTGTTTACTTTTCTTACTTTGGCTACCCATTGATTAGACCATCACCGTTTTTATGAGCTGATCATTTTTGTCTTAAGTAAACATTTCAACATACTTTAGGCCTTCTCCCTGAAAAAGTAATGTGTGACTTTTACCTCGAATCATTTTGTTTGTTTGGTTCATGAGATTGCAAAATGAACTTAAAATATTACATTCTTTCAAGGTGGCTGCAGAGTTCGTGGAGATGAGTGCACAGAGTTAAGAAAGAATAGGCTAAAAAGAGGGAAATGTCTGTGCAGAGTCAAAGAGAACAACCAAAAAACATGTCAGGCATTTTATAAACAAAGTAATATAGTATTAAAGAAAAAATAATAGTAAAAATGATATAGGTTAAAAAAAAGCTTCCAGTGATTTGATTGTGTTCTTAACAGCCTGGAGTTCTCTATAAAATTCAGACTTTACATAAATAAGAGTATCATGCCCAGAATGTTCATTCAAATAGCCCTTTCCTGAAATCTTAGTGGCTGTGGGTGTGGGTGTTACTTAAAATGAAAAATGTTACATTTGCACATGCGCTCACTTCTGATAATGTCTGTTACAGTCATTATTTCTTTGGAAACAGTCTGATGGGATGCATTTTTAATTAAATACAATGATAACAGAGGGTAGCACTGTGGTGCAGCACATGTGCATGCCTCACAGGAAGAAGGCTGCTGGCTCTTTCTATGTGGAGTGTGATGTTCTTCTTGTGCATGTGTGGGTTATCTCTGGGCACTCCAGCTTCCTCCCATAGACCAAAACATGCTCATTAGGTTAAACGGTGTTTGCAAACTGCCCTTAGGTGTGGGAGAGTGAGAAAATAGTTGTCTGTCTCTCTATGTGGCCTTGTGATCGATCCTGAATGTAGTTAATGGATAGTTGGGTGGATAACAACAACGTAGTGGAAGCATAATTATCCCGGTCACAATTTTTCTCTTTTCAATAAAGATTTTTTATCTAAAACCTGCATGATTTCTACATCAGCTAACCAAATAAATGTACATAGAGTTGTTTACAGAAAAAAATTTACGAGACATATGGACGAAAACATAAATAATCACTTAAGTGCATTTAATCCTATAGGACAGATTGCAGTGTTGAACTGTTTGTTGATAACAAAGGAATTTCATTGTTAATCTTTTACTTAAGAGATTAATATATGTCATGAATGATTATTAATCTTTAAACGCAAGGCTTAACCAGGTCAAATAAACAAAAGGAATTGGCTGAAATCTGCTTTGTGAAGCAATAACACGAACTGTATTAAACAATAAAAAACATATTTGTCAAAAGATTTTAAAAATGGAGAATTTAATGTTTCCAGTCAAACTCCACTTGAGATATTCATATGGATACCTTTGTCCAACACGAGCTGACTGTCAGGAGGTAATTAAGACATTTGAACACTAGGGGGAGACAAGAGACCAGAAACCACACTATGAAGCCCATGTCCTGGAAATAGAGTACATGTTTTGTGGATTGGTTATCTTGCTGCTGCATGTTACTGATATTTATGCACTATATCTATTTAAAGAGTGTACACACTTGCAAAAATGCATTACACTAACCTGCTGGGGATTACAGATGGAAACTAGTGATGTGTACTGTCCTCTATTTAAATAAGTATCTAAAATATATAAAAGATGCAACAAAGGGATGTGATTGTAAAATCAAACTTTTAGTATTAATAGGAATTTATAATATATCTTCTAAACCTGGAGGTGAATGTTTGTTAGGAAAGTTACAGTAAAAACAAGTTGTATTTTAAAGAAAGGAAAAAGGCTGGATTGAGGGATATGAAACTTTCGTAGCAGAACACAACAGCTTTCAAAAACATCCTTTATGTGGAGAGCTTCAGAATTTGGTAATGACTACCTTCTGCCACATGGAGAGTACAGGATCTAATTGAGCTGGGGAAATAAATCATTTTTACAAATAGGACTTATCTTAAGAAAGTGAGTGAACCAACAGTTCTTTCCTAACTGAAACCACATTTTAGAGTATTGACAAAATGGGATATTAGTGAATTGTGTGACTGACAATGTGGGGGTTGGATTTGGTCAATGCTGTAAGTGAAGTTGAGATACAGGACATTGTTCATTTTCAAGCTGCTCTCATGTTAAAAGAAACAGCTTTACATCCTCTGTGGGAGCTGAGAGCGTCTTACCGTCAATGGTTCAAACTTGTTTTCATTAAGAGGACTACTGGCCACCCAGAAGAGCTCTTTTCTAAAATTGGGTGCAAGAGCTTCTCTGCTATTTCACCTGTTGTTAAGCAGATGTAGCACACACAGGCAGCCACACACACACACGCATACATACAGGAGGAGCTGGCAGATTACTTGCAGATGCAACAGGGCATTAAAAAAATGAAGACTGCCTCATCAGCTTGTTTCAGTGACTCACGCATGTTCTTACCTCGGCGCAATTAAGTGCACCTCTGCTGACTCACCAGGACAGTGAAATACTTCTCCATGTGTGAGCAGGAGTCAAAGCAAGGAAGAAGAGGGATGGTCGTGGATACCACCACAGATATAATAATACATTTATTTGTATAGAACTTTAAAAACAGATGCTGCAATGGAAAAGTTTCAAACACAAATTAACAACTTTAACTTTGTTTTTAATATATCAAATAAGTAGTGTTGAAAAGAAATAATAAAACTGCAAACATTTGCATAAACTTTTCTACAAGATACAGAGCAGTGGGTCTAGCCAGACTTGGAGATATTATTTTGCAATTTCACATATTTCCTCTCTTGCCTTGTTCGCTGATTAGAATATATGATGCCTTTTACAAAAGCATCTGCTACACTAAAATTTAATGTTAGAACTTTGTAGATTATCATAACTTTGTGAGGTATGCATCAGAGAGAACAGCAGTGGGCTGGGAAGAAGAGCTGGGTTTTTGGAAGGATGTAGGAAATGTTATTTCTTTAACAGCTTAAGTGCATATTTTGTTAAAAAGAAAAAGATCCGGTCACAGAGTCTTTAACCCTGTTAACCCAAAATACAGTGTGTTCATCACTGAATCAGATAATTCAACATTTGTGCAAAGCTTGTGGATAATCCCTAAAAGTTCTTTAGATATGTAAAAAAACAATAATAAGACCTTGTGGCTTGGAGTTTTACTGAGTTTTACTCCCAATATCTGTTTCATTCATTTGAAGTATTCAGAGAATTTGTGAAAAGATTGATTAAAAAGGAGACCTGGGGGTGTTTTGTTCAAAAGCTATTTGAGTTGATAAGGACATATGAACTTAATCCGACCTTAATAACCTCCAAAAGTTGGTGATGTTGGTGCAAGTATTAATGTATCATGTTCACAAGTAAGTCATTAAAATCAGGCCAAATAAAGATTAACTTTGACAAAATGATAACTAGATCACCACAGTCTTTTTTTTCCCCTTGTCTGCATTATCTTTTTCACTGAGCACTGTGTCCGATGACAGCGTTGAAAAGACCAATGCATTTTTTCTAGCAGTCAGAGATATGTGAATATGATTCACTGCTATAGTGACCATCACCAACCCTCCCTGTAGGCTACTCCATCAAATAAAACTTTATTTAACCCCTGATGTGAGGGGGAGGGCCGTGCCACACCACAGTGCGAAAGATGGGGAAATAGTGACAGACAGGACGAGACAAGACAAACGGAGAGGAGGACAAATAGGTAGTGTAAATAATTTGAGATAGTAGTCCAAGTGCTGTGCTGGAGATCACCACAGAGTCTAAAACAACATTCATGGAAAGTCTGAGGAAATGTATGAGACCTTTCAACATTGACCCCCAAAAAATCGAATCAGTTTATCCTGTCAGTCTAAACAGAAAATGCAGAAAGGTTGAATAAAAAAAGAGAATTTTCTATGGAAATCAGATTTACAAGCAAAGGATGAACATGATTATTTAGAGTAGTATCTTGAAACGAACAAAAAAGAAATAGGATTCAGGATAAATACATTTCAATGGTTGGAAGAAATGTTCAAACATTTTTTTTATTTACAAAAAAAATCTCCAAACTGTTGGCACTGAGTCATCTTGTGAAATGGAGCTACAGTTGTGAGATCACTATCCTGACCCTAACATGGCTTCAAAGCTCTCTCAGTTGAATCTCCTAAAAACAACTGATACCAAATTTCTTTGCCAATATTCACAATTTTTTGTCTTTTAAAATCTCTCCTCAATCTTGAGGAATTCCCAGTCGGACACATCAAGTCGGCTGGTTTTGGTCCATGGCCAGTATTGATTCTTCTGTGTCAGCGCTCATATACTATGCTGCCAACTCATTTAGTGCCCACTGGAAGAAAGCTTTGGGCGAAGCACTCTTTGAGAGACCATCAGGCTCATCTGGGGTCTACTTTTGGTAAAGATTCATATTTTGTATTGATCAAAGGGGCTTGTTTAAGATCAGTTGTTGCTTCAGCTCTGGCTCTCCATGTACTCAAAATTCCCATCTGCTTGTTGAAATGGTAAATGGGCTTGAGATTATATAACCCTTTTCTAGTCTTGGACTACTCAAAGCAGCTTTACACCACAGGTCACATCTACCCTTTCACACTCATTCACTCTCACATTCTCTCACTGATGGTTGGAGTTTCTATGTATGTCGTCCATCAGTATCAACGAATTCAGCCACGCCTTTTCATGCCTATTTACACCCCACTGAAACAGCAGTGGGAGCAACTTGGAATTAAGGCTATGTCTACACGAAGATTCTGTGACTTAAAATGCAAAGATTTTACCTTTGCATATTCAAAGTCGATCTGCGTTCAGACAGAGATGCTGGATACGAATGATATCGCTGTAGCATGCATGCTGGTTCAGTAGATGGCGATGTAGGTTTGCAGAGGGTAGGCAGCACTGCTACAACACACGTATGAAGAAGAAAAACTTTTCACAAACAACAATGGCCAGTGGACGCACAAAGACACAGGAGTTTCTTCTCTAGACAACAAATCTGTCTGGATAGTTTTGTCTGGATAACAAAATGAGCACAGTAAGCGGCACACGTTACTCGGTAGATGGCCGGAGCTGTTGTTGTTCCTGGTATGCACATGCAGCCTTCAGGTGAAAGAGTATTGTGCATGCGGGGACGTCAGCCTTTCACCCTGAAACACTCTAATTTTGGTTTACACGGAGCTACATGGAGGAGCGTCTTGAAAACTCTCCACTCTGGACACTGGTTTCAAAAGTTTTCGGATTTGGGTAATCCGCATAGAGTTCCCATGTAAATGCAAGGCCAAAATGCAATAAAAATTTATCAGATTTGATTGTATTTGGCCTCATGTAAACAGCCCCTAAGTGTCTTGTCCAAGGACACGTTGCCATGTGACAGCCGGAGCTGGGCTTGAACCTGCAACCTCCCAATTACTTCCCAAGTGCACTATCAGGCTGCGCCATCAATGCCCCGAGCAAATTTACATCTGCTTGTTGTAAATGTACAGTCAAAAAGCTTATGAAGTACTGTTAGGGTGTTGAGAACTGTGTCCAGATCTAACTAAGGCCAGTTGCTTTGTACTGTGTGAGTGCCAATGTCCTTCCTACTCAGTAACCCACAGGCTTGAACAAGCATATTGTTCCAAAAGACACCTCTTCCAAGTGTACCACAACAACTGAGAGTACAGTACATATTGCTTCACTTGTCAACTGAGTCCTTCACTTTTTCTGCCAGGCCCCCTTGAGGCAGATGGGAACATAATCAAGCCCTCAGGATCCACCCATTAACACATGGACACAGAATATCAACAAACAGTAAACTAACACACGCCTCTTGCTGACAAATTAATTTTCTACAACTTTACGTGGTTTTTGCAGAGGAAGCAAATGAACTGATACTGAGACATGAAACTTCTACATTTCAAAGGGTAAGATGGTCAATGGACTATAGCTTATATGGTGACTTTTTCACACAAAGTGCTTTTACATCGCAAACCAGGTCTAGCCTTTCACTCTCACATTCACTCATTGATTTTCTCTGCAAGGTAGCCCTTAGTATTAGCAAACACATCTGTGTTCTTAAATAGCCATTAAACACCACTAATGCAAAAGTCGGAGAAATTGGGATAAAGTGGCTTGC
This sequence comes from Scarus forsteni, assembly GCA_036419115.1. Taxonomy (NCBI): domain Eukaryota; kingdom Metazoa; phylum Chordata; class Actinopteri; order Labriformes; family Labridae; genus Scarus; species Scarus forsteni. The sequence continues at coordinate 7,321,233 of JAZDUH010000468.1, forward strand.
CCAAGGACACATCAACATGTGACCATCAGACTAAGACATCGAGTTCCTATTAAATAAAAAATACATCCACCTTCATTGCATTAAGTATGATTTAAAGAAAACATATTCTCTAATACCAACTCTCTCGAAGAAAGAAAAACATAAAACATATTTCCTTTAAATATTCATACTTTTGGTCCTGTAATAATTGGACTACAACAGGATTATTTTGCGTCATGGATCTTCTTCAGTCCTCTAGAAAATTTGTTTCGCTTTGTTAGCAGTGCGAAAGTGTTTATATATCTATATAAAAGAGTGTCACAGGCCTTTTTAAAAATCTTTCAAAAGGACCTGTTCTGAAACAAAAACATGTCCTGTTCAAAATTAGCATTAGATAGTTGCAAAAAGTATGGATGCTATGTATAAAACAGGTGCACAAGAGAAGGGTAAATCCATCAGAAATTGCAGGTAAACTCTTACACATTGCCTTAATCCCATAGCTAATTTGGCAATGAACAAAACTAATGAAACATCAATTTATGCTCAGTCTTTCTGAAGCACTCTGTTAGACTCTGGTTGGCTAACCTGTCTTCTTTTTTGTGATTCGTCAGTTCAGCCCTGCTCTGCGTCTTATTGTCAGTGACTCTGCATTCAATCTACAGTCACTGCTCTGCACTGGGCTTTCCACCTTGAGCCATGGTGCTTAAACTTTTTAATGAAACACTGGTAAAACAACACTGTACTGTCTGTTAGAGGGGCCTGTACAGAGTTCTTTATTGGTTATATCATGTCGTTCTAACAATTACAGATACCAGGTTTGTGCTTATTATTGAAAAGACTGTTAACAATAAGAACCACAAAAGCCATAGCCTGTCTATAATATACTGAAATATTACATCTACCTTATTAGTACATTAGTTTAGCTTTTAATACAATAAAAAATATTAAAAATATTTTTTATCCAGGACCTTTGTTGTGTAAAGGGGAATATGGATGCATGATATTGGATATTTGCCAATATTCCATAAGTGAATACTTCCAAACTTATTATTGTCAGTACTGAAATTGATACTTTTTCAAGACTACAAAGCTTCCATTTAAAAAAGATCATTTTTTTATTTGCATATTGCTAAAAGCACCTTTGTGACATTTGGAAAATATCCTTTGTGAATTTCCCCAGATAACTGACCTTTAAAAAATATTGTGTATTGCTACAAAATTAAAAAAAGACAACCCTAATTATAACTCCATATTACCTAGCTCTAATGAATATCAAAAGTTATGTGACACTGTTTAAGTTCTCTAGTATTGCATCAGAGTTTAAACTTCTGGTAACCTTGAAAACGGCACATGATTTGCTTCATTTATTTGCCTCTATCGAGCACCCTACCCTAACCAATCCTTTTAAATCTAAGTTTAAAGACTCATGGAGCAAGATGGTAGAAATGATTTTATCTGCTTTAGCACCACATCACTAAGTATATTTTCTGTCACAAGAGTTCAAACTGAAGACGATTTGTGGATTTCATGCCTGATATATTCAGCTCTATCCACTGGAAAGGCAAAGCAGTGGACCATCTCTGGCTTGGGCAGCACTATTGATTTAGTTTTCTTCATGATAGAACGTCTGTATATATCAGTGCAGTGATTTTGTGTCCGATGGGCACATTGCAAATGAGATCTGTGATCTGAGCCCGAGAGGCTCAATGCACTTCAAATAAATAAATAAATAAATGAATCAAAACTTAATTATGTGTGACTCATGCTCACACAGTTCATTAATGGAGGGACTCGACATGTAGCTCTTTGAACTTTGAGTTTGTGTGTCAACGCCGTTGCTAATCGTATCACCCACAATTAACTCTAGGGGAGACCAGGGTTTGTTGTCTCATGCTTGGTTGTCACATTGCCTATTACAGCCAAGCATTGTGTCATGTCCGAATGTTGGGCTTGAATCATTGATTCACTGCTCTTTTAGCTGGAGACATTTTCTGGAGCACTCACAAAATGTTCAGTTGACACTTAGTGTTTTGTAGGTGAGAGCAGATGTTTTTGTTTTGATAGTTTTTTTTTTTCAAATAAATCTTTAAATGAAAAGCAGCAGGTGGTAGCTCTAATCAAAAGCTTTTGCCATGAGGTAGGAGGCATCAGACTTTTATCAAGAGGCTTTGTAGAGATCATTGTCTCTCTGCTTTGGAGCTTGTGCATGTAACAATCTCACAATACAATGTTGGACAAAATGCCAAAGCTACTGTAAAAGTTGTCCTTTCTCAAAAATGTATTGATGTCACAAATTTCTCTCTGGCTTTCACACACTCACTCGTTCATGTACCCATCAAAGCCTGTTTAAAACCTGACGAAGCTTGAGTGAGGTGAGCCTTTTGGTGGCCTCTGAATCACACTCATCACAGCTGCCACGTTAAAATGCAGTTTAAACTTGCTTTTGATCAAACTAAGATCAGACAAAGACATGAAGTTATGGAGATCATGGTCCTCCTGACAAACATTAAAGGCTAATATCAGGCCTGCAGTCATATAAGCGATTCCACCATTTTAGGTTTCAGGCTTTTTCACACGTGCATTGGACCAAAAGTCCCCTACAAGTCACAGTCCAGTTCAAATATGTCAAAATATGTCTAGAAGTTCTGTGACCTGAATTAAGCCTGTCCTGTGTACTCTAATTTGAGTCCATGGTCCTCTACGCCTCTCCTCTATCAGTAGAATGAGCCAGTCCCTGCCAACGTGGCCTTGTTTGGTCTGCCACCGGCTCAAACATAACACTTTTTGTTCAATTATCCTTGTCTTTCTTCGTACCATTAAGGATAAAGTTAAAAAAATCTTCTGAAGTCCTTTGCAATGAGAATAGGTTTTCCTCGGGAATGGTTTGCTACTAGCTAGCTGAAAGCGACACAGAGGTGAGCCTAGTGCTCATTTAGCAGTGTGAGCTACCACGAAAAGTCAGTAAGTCTTCATGACAAATACCTTCTGATGTTCCCTAATTCACGGACAGTTTGACAAACCATATGTGCAGCTGCTAGCTGTTTGACCGCATCTTAAATCAAAACTGTACATGATTCAAGTGTGTTTGTGACTTACATTGCCTCTGCAGACAGCCTCCAGTGGACACTCAAGGAACTGCAATTTTTTGCTCTTCAGCACTGCTTGGTACCTATGAACAAATAAACATAAAATAACACTTTACTAACACTTAACTTCCTTATAAGTGGTTTAATATGATAACCAGAAGAAACAGACAAACCCAGACATCAGAATTTGTCGGTTTAGTTTCCTATCTTGTGCCTTGTTTTTCCAATTTTTTTTTTACATAGGCTTTTTTTAGTAACATAAGAGATGCAAAACATGAGGATTACAGGGATAATAGTAGAACACATTAAGTTGGATTTCAGCAGTTTGCTTCATTACGACACTGTACATCCAGCCTATAAATCTGTTAGGGCTGTCTCCATTTCCTCTAACCTGACACACCAGATGGACTGTTCAATACATTACACAAGTGCATCTGGGAAAGAGCCCACAGAAAGCATTTGAAAATGAGCAGAACTGTTCAAGAGCATATCTGGAAGGCGATTCGAACATTGTTCCATCAATCACATTCATTACGGGGCAACAGGCAGGCACTACTGATGCAATGTAAAGGACAGAACGTTAGCCACTCTGATTGGGCCGTTAACATTCATTGTAAATTGGAGTTTGGCAATATAGATCAGCCTGACTACAGACATTGAATCAGGCTGGTTCACCTACACTGCAGGATTATAATTCTTTTGTGTTGGTGAACAAAAAGTTATTCTTGCTGTGTTTACCACATTATTCGATTTCACTAATGATAACCAAAGGGAGTTGTGCCTCAACTGAAACTCTGTGGAATCGCTGACATCCTTTACCAGGTATGACTCTACCTGAAGTGACAGGTGTCACTGTAACGAGCTGGGCAAGTGTCATGAAGCTGAACGCTGAGATTGACTGACATACATAACGGAAAATCAAATGTGAGCTTTGGCGTGCAGTGAATTTATGATGTTTTAACTGGATAAACTAGAAAAAGATTTGGAAACAACATTGAATGGTATTGGTAATGGGAATCACAGGATACCTCACGATACGATATGTAGTACACAAAAACAATATAATCACAATGCAAGTATTCTGCATTAATCAATGTATAGCAAAAAAAAAGGTGAAAAAACTCAAAGTAATAATACATTTTGTCTGTCCTTTCAGTGTTGTAGAAGCCGAAGTGTGTCCATACTAGGAATTCATTAGTAGCTTGGGCATCCTTCAGTTTGACTCATTTGAGTGTGGAGCGCCCCCTTGAGGAGTCATCAAGTCGAGTCTCAGGGAGATAATCCAACTGGGACATACAGAATCTTTAGAGCACCACATTTTATTAACTAAAATATCTATATTTGCCACCAGAATATTGATAATCATATAGTGGAGGGGGGACGTTTTTTTTGTCCCACCCCTAATTGGCATATAAATACATATACAAACATATCAGTGTTGCAAAGGTGAAATGTGTTGGTATTTTCTTTCAGATGCTTAAAATAGAGAGGGCAACTTTTCAAAATAAGGAAATATTTCTGTTTATAGATATGTCGTGGGGACATGGGACACAAAGCCTGAAAAAAACACAAGGCATCTGTTCATCCTAACTAAATGCGAACTTACTTCTGCATTTGTGGACTCTATTGCTTTGAATGTGAAGTAACACAAGCTCTTAACCCTTGGGTCTCTAGGCAGCTTTTTTCTGCCACAAAAGGATGATATTCAGTACTAATGGACCATAACTTTGGCTCTATTCAAGAGAGTGAAAACGCTTTAGTTTAGGAAACTTCATTCATTCATTCATTCATTTTCTATACCCGGCTATCCCTTTTGGGGTTGCGGTGGGCTGGAGCCTATCCCAGCTATCATCGGGCGAGAGGCGGGGTCCACCCTGAACCAGTCGCCAGTTGATCGCAGGGCCACATAGAGAGACAGACAACCAATCACGCTCACACTCATATCTAAGGGCAATTTAGAGTCACAAATTAATCTAACGAGCATGTTTTTGGTCAGTGGGAGGAAGCCGGAGTGCCCGGAGAGAGCCTACGCATGCACGGGAAGAACATGCAAACTTCACACAGAGAGGCCCTCCCGACCGGGAATCGAACCGGGAACCTTCTTGCTGTGAGGCACGTGCTCTACCAGCTGCACCATCGTGCCGCCCTTAAGGAAACTTTTTTCTACAAAAACTTGAAAATGTGATTTAATATTTTTTAAATGGTCATAAATACACCTTGGGCAAATCTTCTACTCTTTAGTCCTGTTTGGGCTGTTTTGAAGCCACAAACTTTAGTTCCCATAAAAACACAGCACATCATCACTTTTTAAACTTTTTTCTCCAAGTGTCTTCATCAAGCTCAGTCCTGATTAAAACTATTTTTTTGCTTTTAAATTATGGATTTCAAACCTTTAAATACCAGTTTAATGGGTGATTTCACTGCAGTATCATGGCTGCATTCAAAAAAATGTGCTTATAATAGTGAGCAAAACATATAATGTGATGCCGTGCAAAAAATAGTAAGGCACCAAATCTGATATATTTATGAATCTCTGACATGTTCAAGAGTGTGATTGCAAATAAAAAATATCCCGCCTCTGATCATTTTGTAAATTGAAAATCATCCTTTTTTTCCCATCAAATCAGTGGCTTCACCTATGGAATTGGCACTAAAAGGGTTAAAGTGCACAATCTTTTAAAAAGTTTGAAGAAGACAGACAGAAATATTTATCAGATATGTTTTTACAGCAGGTAAAGTTGTGGTTTTATAAGCAAGAACAGGACTAAATAATGTGGTTTTATAAGCAAGAACAGGACTAAATAATGTGATTTAATGCAGTACCCAAGGGTTAAAGCTATCTTGTCCCTATAACCACACAAATAACCCATACTCTGTCATGACATACTCTGTGATGAGGTCGGTAGTCTCAGTTGGTCGGAGAGTCTGATCTGATGATTCATAATTTGCTGTTTAATTACAGTTTTTAAAAGTATTACAGGGATAATCGTTTCACCACAGGACCTTAAGTTAAGCCTCTGGCAGAAGAATGACCGCTGTCAGATGAATCAACAGTGAGTAACACATGCAGGAGGAAAAAGTGTGACAACCTACCCCAGTCTTCCCTACTTCTTCTTACTCCTGGGTAATCCACTTTGTAGGCGGACAAAGTCGAGGGGGAGTGTGTGTGTGTGTGTGTGTAAGCCCCCTACCCCATCCCTCCACCCCCCTATCTCTTTACAGGACTGCCAGCCCGTCTAGAGTTATTCCAGGAATGCGTTGAACATGGCTGCCGCGATGAAGGCACAGAAAACGGGACTGCTGGAACTTCGAGTCACCGTGGACCGTTGGATTCGGGTGTTAGCCACGCTCACCGAGGACACTCTCACGGTAAACCCCGGGGAAGGAGCCGAGGAGCCCGCGAAGCCCAACCCGACTCCCACCGGCGCTATCAACGGAGACCCCCCGAACCTCAGCTCCTCTCCGGTCCCGGAAACCATCACCAACGTGAAGCGCACCGTGCGAGTTACGAAGCAAGATGTTGGAGGACTTGGAATCAGCATTAAAGGTACCCAAAATGTGATGTAAAAGACGGAGACCTGTGCGAGAGGACAGTCCTCACAAGTTCTGCCTCGGTTATGTCAAAGTTTGGGAGCAGTTCAAAAGTTTGCACGTCGAAAAACACGAGTTTTATGGCAGTTTAAGTTAGCTAACTTCACGTTTGCGTCTCAAATGCCAAACTTCGTACACACCACAGGGTTTGTTGTTCAGACAGGCAAAAGTGACAGCTGTGATTACCTCAAACTGTAGCTCACCTCTCCGTGGGAACCATTTCAGTGTCCCACAGTCAGTGCAGTCTGCAAACAGCGGCTTGTCATGTAACGTTAAGCTAACGAAGCCGTTATTTGGCAGTTTGGTGTCGCACAGTCAAAGCTAATAAACGGTTTACCTCGAACTCACTGACCAAGTTCGAAAAGGAGACGTTTGTTTGTTTTGTGACTGGATAAGTCCTCTCAATTTCTCTTCTGATATTAGAAAATCAGTCTAGGTTTATCAGCACTGTCCATATAAAGATTTTAATATGCTGGGTTTATTAAATATTATGACCTGTAGGGATGGGTAATATGGTCTGAAATCATATCTGAATACGTTTTAACTAAAGGATGGGAAATGGTTACCATGAGCCATATGAGTTTAATTTCACTTATTTGTTACATAAAAGTAGGACTGGGCAATATGGCCTAAAAATAAAATCCCCGTCTTTTTTTGACAACTCTTGATTTACGATTTTAATTTATATTTCCCTCCAAAAAAAACCTCCAAGGGACACAAAAATGACATCAAACAAGTTTTACCTTTCTGCTGTCAAAATTCCCAAACCAAACAGAATTTCCATCTTAAAGTTTAAGTGCATGTCATAAAATGTTGATTATGTAGTTTGTCTATATAAACACTGAAAGCTGAGCTGTTTTTTATAGCATATAAACATGGAGCTCTCTGATCAAAATTCAACCTCTTTTAAAAAACCAAGTACTAGCCTCAATGTGCTTGTTCAAAACCTGACAGTGGATTGTTGATTTTTACTTTTTATAATTTTAAATATTGCAACAACTTACAATTGGAGTAAGTCAAGAAAAATATAGATTTGTGTTTTTAAATCCTCGGTAGAAAGTAAGTCCAATTAATCAGTGTAATATTTTTATGTATTTTCCAGCCCTACATGAAGTGGACAATAGAATTTGTGCCCACTTTGAAATCAACACCTCTATGGTTGGAAGCAGCAGCAAGAAGACAAAATTTCTGACATTTATCAGAATGGTCTGACACCACATACAGTTGATTTTCAATAGGCCACACCAATAGCACTTTGATTATACCAACAACAAAAACAATCAAAACAAATACAAAAAGTTTCATTCTTGTTGCCCCATGACGGCTACTGCACAAACCTCAATTTCAATGATGGGACATTGTGTAAAACATAAATAAAAACAAAATACTCTTAATTTACTTTGCAACCAATATTCAGTTGAGTACAAGACAAAAATAAACAAAATACATCATGTGCAAATTTATAGACTTAGCTGTTTTTGCAAATATTTATTCATTTTGAGTTTGATGGCTGCAACACATTCCAAAAATTGGGACAGGGGCATTTATGTGGCATGAAAGAAAACAACGTGATTTTCTCTAACAAATGATAATGAATTTATAGTAAAATGTAGCATTATTGTGCAGTCTGCCAATGTTATGGCCAATGCATGAATATGTACGACTGATAAATGGGCTGTAAATCATATGAGAAATTTAAATATCTGCAGAACAGATTATTACTTTTTTTTTTTAGATATCTGCTCATTCAGATCCAATAATAATGTGCATCACTATTAGGAATCCACAGTACTATGTATGAAAAACACATTTTCTAATTAGTTGTATTTATATAAAGCATTGTCTGCAACATAAACTTGATAGTCTGCCCAAGTGATAGAAGTGATAATCATAAATGTTACTGAGACTGAAAGTCTAATGACTGAGTGCCTGCTGCCAGATGCTAGTTTGCCAAACAGGCATCCAGAATTTCTAATAATCATCCAGTTAAATACAGATATTGTGCTGTAAACTATGGAGACAGTATTAACCATGATACTGTGTTAAATAATGGTGTATTGATATTTTCTTGTATTCTTATTATCTGTAACAACAAGTTGCAGCTGCTTTGTAGTTTAAAAAAACATCACAAACCACTTCTAGCTTAATACTACATACCTGTTAATATAGTTAGATGAACTCACAAAGTGACAACAAAGTGCTAACATAAAACTTATTTTACATAGCCTTGAAATAGGAGACAGTTATTTGTTTTGTCAAGATGAGTCTCCTATATTATCTTGTAAACTTGTGAACATTGGTGAAGAGAAGTTTGCAGTGTGTTGGGATTTTAAATATTCATAGTTTCTTTAAAAAACAAGACTTCAGAGGGTAATGTTGAAAGAAGATATGCAAAAATAAGACTGTGTCTTAACATACTTAAATTAACCCTTTAATGTCCTCACCAAGAAAAAAGCTATGGAAAAATTATTTCTTTGCATTTTTTATGTCCTTGGGGCAATAATAACAACAATCAAAAAAATTTTTTCAATAGACCCCACAGTTTATAAAAAACAGGCCTCAACCAAACGGTTGAGATGTCAATTCATGGTAAAAGTACACTACACTAATTTTTGGTGGTATGCTAAACATTTTTTTTCCATTCAAACACAGGAACATTGAAAATCTCATGTAAACACTGCATTTCTAACATTTCATCTTGACACCCCTCATCTGTGTGGTGGTGCGACAGCACAAATGCTTTTTGGGGGGCATAAGAGTCACTTTACTTCCTATGGTATGCTTCGAAGCATTGCTGGTTTGCATTCAAACACAGGTAAACATTGCACTTCTGACACTTCCATCTCGACACACCCTTTGGACACAGGTTGCACCGCCCACGCTTGTCACAGTGAAGTGGAAAGAAAAAACATAATTAAAAACCATGTACTCTTTTAATTCTAGTAATACAGTGGGAGGAAAAAGTAAGTACACCCTTTGTAATTTTGTACATTTCTGCCTAAATTGGTCATAAAATGTGGTCTGATCTTAACTCAAATCACAAGAATGAGTAAACAGTGTCTGCTTAAACTAATACCACCCAAACAATTACATGTTATCATTTTTTTATTGGCCATAAGATGTAAACATTCACAAGACAGGAGGGAAAAGGTAAGTACACCCTTGGATTCAATAGCTGGTTGACCCTCCTTTGGCAGCAATAACTTTTTAGAGATGGTTTTGTAACCTTTTCCAGCTTTACACAAATCAACAATTCTTGATCTTAGGCCTTCAGAGAGTTCTTTTGAGCGAGGCATGGTGCACATCAGACAGTGCCCCTCATCAAGAGACAACTCTTAACTGGTGTGTGTTTTCCAGTGGGCAGGGCAGCTTTAAGCCACACCTCAGTAACTGAACTTCAGGTTGGCTCACACCTGACTCATAAATTTGACTAACTAGCTCTTGGAGGATCCTTAGCCAGGGGGGTGTACTTACTTATTCCCCCCTGTCTTGTGAATGTTTACATCTTATGGCCAATAAAAAAATGATAACATGTAATTGTTTGGGTGGTATTAGTTTAAGCAGACACTGTTTACTCATTCTTGTGATTTGAGTTAAGATCAGACCACATTTTATGACCAATTTAGGCAGAAATGTACAAAATTACAAAGGGTGTACTTACTTTTTCCTCCCACTGTATGTTAGTATACAAAAATATGTCAGTTTATTTACAATATTTATTTTTAAGAAAAAATAATGAAAAATGAATGAAAACAAATCTCAAAAATGGTCATAATAATAGAATTTCTGATCAAATATTTAATCTTTTGTGACCTACCATAGAACAACTACGTCAGCATCTAAAAATAGATATGCAAATGAGTGCGCCAATTCTCCTGCCATTTAAAAGTTTAAAAGAATAACATCAAGTACATTAAATATATGATATTAACAACAGTGAACATTCATATGTACGTTTTTAGTTATTAAAATTTTAATGTATTATCTTAGAATTACATTTACCATAAAGTGACAAATCATGCTAGTTTTTGGATGGAGAAACCATACTGATAAAATTATTTTGGCATATATATGAAGAAATAATATTACATTTTTCATATTTACAACAAAAAAAGTCATCTATCAGGTTTTATTTCATAGCAAAAGGGGAATTTTATTCACATTAGCTTACTTCGCTACCTTTACCATGAAGTGACATATCAACCGTTTGGTAGACCATGTTTTTAGAAAATTATTTCACCCTTATTAGATCTTTTTTTTTTTAACAAGTTACATAATTTTGTTAATTAAGACCTTAGGCGCTGTAATATGTCAAGAAAATTTACTTACCTTTGAAACTCTCACTGAATAATGTCGACTTGTCTGGAGAGATTTTTCTCTTGCTAACTTCCTGTTAGCAGGCAAGCTTAAAAAGCATGCCATTTCAAAACACAGTGCCCTCCAGTGGACTTTTTCAGGATAAGACACTTAAACTAAGTGGCAGAGATGGCTCATTCAGTTTGAGTTAAGTTCAACACATTTTTCAATAAGAAATATTCACTCAAAATGTGCTCTACCAAATGGTTGAGCAGGACGTTAAAGGGTTAAGTTGGACTAAAGTGTAAAATCGGTAACAAAAAGTTGTAGTAGTTTGTTCATCTGAGGTGAATGGTGCTTACATCTGTTAGAGAAAGTGTCACTGAAAGGCGCTGAGGAGTAAACTTAGAGTCACAGTGAATCCATCACTGTGGTTATGAAGTATGAACTGCTCTGGTGGGCTTGAATATGTCTTCTGACTAAACAGCCTCATCATTGCATAAACACCATAACTGCATCATCACTGTTACACCACATTACCTGAAACCCGTCAATGGGAGAAGGTTGCAACCTCTCCATATCTTGCGGGCTTAGCTTACATACCTGAGCTGTTTACCATGCAGTGGTTGATAAAAGCTCTTCCTTGTCCCGTTTCCTGGACCTGCAGCAACAGGCTATCTCATCTGAGATCTTGATGTGGAGTACCTAGATGGCTCGAGGCTATGTGCGAAATGTAAATGGAGCCTTGTAATTCTGCACTTATCCTTGACTATCTGTTGCCTGGAGGTGACAAATTCATTTTTTTAACCAAACATAAATTTGACAGAAATATTATGTAAGTTTGACTCAAGCTTTCTGGAAGAAAAAGTTTCTTCAGTCATGCTGCTTGCTAAATCTACCGTATCACTTCGTCTGGCTATGAGCATGTAGCAACAGTTGCCTGTAAGGTCACTGGGGTTATATGACCTGATCTGTCTCTCACCTTTAGTAATGGAGCAACAGCCAAGGCTTGAAACAGTATAAAGTGTCCTTAACATCCTCTCTTTAAAGAGTGTGAGCCTCTGCCCTCAACCAAAAAAGTATAGATTACCAAAGTAAAATCCAACAGAAGGAAAAAATTCTTTGGAACATTTCCATCAAATTATAGATTTCTTATGTGGACCATGATAGCAGATGATAGTTTTTACTTTTGGTTTGCATAAATGTTATATATTATACTGTAATTTTTCTTTTTACCCTGTTGTCAGTTGGTGTTCTCTTGGTGGTGTTGACACAAAAATCACAACGAAATTAAGATTGAAAACATCAAACACTCAGCAAAACATGTCTGAAGGGGAGTAAAAATATCAATTCAACTGCAAAATGCGTTAGTGTTGCTTTTTGTTTTTCATTTAAAGAAGAAATGTATTCCAGATCTAACAAAACTGCTCCTGAAGCTGTTAGCATCAATGGTAATCTCTGTACAATCAGTCACTGCCTGCCGTTGTACCAGATCTGTACCCTGTGCCTTTTCCTGCTGATGGCATCACGTATCTAAAGCAATTCTACGTGGACAAACTATGCAATTATCGACAAACTGCCTACATAGATAGACAGCGATAAATGCATTGTTAGCTAGATGGATCGATTTATGTTTCGTGTTACTATTATTGCTCACATTAGGTACATTATATTTATGCTGTAATCATGTTTGAACGCTCTTGGAAAATTAAATGACATAATATTCAAATATACGTAACTGTCTAAACATACATTCTCATAATTGCAGTAATTTTAGTAAACCTGTTATGGACAAGTATGGTAATTATCAATAGAAATTTTACAGACAGTTGTTAATTTTTATGCTGCATATTTTGCTCACACATCTTTTCTAAGGTCTTTATCACTTTTTATTAATACACTTAGGCTACGTTTACATGGAAACTCCTGACTTAAAGACACAAAGATTTGTCCTTTGCGTTTTAGAATTCTTCTGCATTCAGACGACGACGCTCTGAGACGAGTTAATCCGCTGTAGTGTGCATGCCGGTTCAGTAGATGGCGGTGTAGTTCTGCAAAGAGGCAGCGCTGCTACAACACACGAACGAAGAAGAAAAACTTTCACAAACAACAATGGCGAGTGGACGCACAGAGACGCAGGAGTTTCTTTTCTGGACAACAAATCAGTTGGGACAACAGATCTGTCTGGATAGTTTTGTCTGGATAACAAACCGAGCACGGGAAGAGGCTCACACGTTATTCGGTGGACGGCCGAAGCTGATGTTGTTCCTGGTATGCGCGTGCAGCCTTCATCTGAAAGAGTACTGCTCATGCGGTGGCGTCAGCGTTTCACCCTGAAACGCTCTGATACGGGTTTACATGGAGCTGAATGGAGAGCGGATTCAAATCTTTCCACTCTGGAGCCTGTTTTCAAAAGTTTCCGTTTAGTCCGTTTAGCCTTCGTTTTTCCTCTTACTCAGGATTTTTAAGGTCTCTTATTTGCAACTCATCCTTGTACTTAAAAACAATAACAGTTGGTCATTAGATACATTGTGAATGTAAGATGATTTTGGACAATATGTAGTTTAAAACTTGATCAGTATGTGGATACTATTTCTACGGGGGACAGATCTGGTACTTACACCGTCATGTTGCTCAAAGTTCCCACCCCTTCCTGCTTTAAAGGCCTCTGATTGGGCCGTGCAGCTTTGGCTGGGGGACAGTTATTGTAGATTTGGGCTTGGGCAGAGTATGATTACCAACTTTGAATGAGCCAGATCCAGCTGCACTGCAAGGTTATGTTGGAGCTGCCAACAACTGTTGGAAGTGAGCTGTGAGCAGGTTTTTTGTTTGTTTTTTTGAAATGTATCTTATGTGGACTGGAAAAGGTGGGGAGGGCCAAACACCAAAAGGAAGGAGCAGAAATTGAGACTCACTTATTTCTATATTAGTGCATCAACAGCTGCAGCAGTGCAAATAATCCTCTCTTTTATGTTGTTAATTTACCTATATTTTTCAAAAACTTCCAGCCCTATGTCAGACCACACTGCTGAATAAATAAATCCAATATCCAAGATTTCATTTGATTCTCGAGTCAAATTGTAAAATTTACTGATGGTTAAAAAAAACAAAAGCTCTTTCTGAAAAAAAGCCCGTCATCACTGAAATCCAAGGCTCTCTAATTAGCTAAAGTGAACCTTCATTTGACAGGGAGGTGTCAGTGCATTTCCACTAGGCTGAGTCCTCATCAGGGCACATGTACTGAGTAAGATTTTATAATAATTTTCTCCTTTCTGCGTCCCACTTAAGTCCTCCATCTGCCTGGTTAAAGGTCCCATATTTGACCTCTTTACAACAAGTCAAAGCTGGCCAGGAAGTGTCAAATCTCTTGATGACATCTTGAGGGGAGATTGTTTTAAATAGACTGTCTGAGCACATATTTGCCGAAAGCTTGGGCAAGAAACAGAAAGAGAAAAGGTCTTTACTAATGTTGGGGATAGTGTGGACAGTAAAGATTGTCTTGATATCAAGTATTGATCACTCCCTAACAATATTTACACCACTTGTGTGTTTTTGAGCACTCAGCTTAACCCGCAAGCTTACGCACAGACAATTCAGTTTTGTAGCAAAATAGCAAAGGCAGGCAGAAGCAGATGTTGTAATAAACACATCTTTTAACAAACATGCATTGTCAATGTTGAATTGGTTTAAATTGATAATAGTTTTTGAATTGAATCACGACCCCTAGAATTTGAATTGGAATCAATTTGTAACCTATTGGAAGATTCCCACCCGATCACAAAGATCTTTAATGATGCTGTATCTGCTTAATTTATTTTACTTTGACTTAAACTAAACTGACTTTAAGATCTGATGATCTAATGTCTAGATTTCATGTTTACTGTATGTGCTGTTGGTCAATGTCAAATTCATGAACAATATGTTCATATCGTAGGAGATGATTGGTATCAGTATTAGTATTTAAATGACAGCAAAGAGCATTGTGTAAAAGATTAACAAGCTTATGTCTGATATTGTGTGACCTCTAAACTTATGTCACGTTTGCAGTTGTGAATGTGACATGGACACTAAAAGACTGCTCTCTGATGAACTTGCGCCCTGATCTGAGTGTGTTTTTAAACCTTCATGTGTGAGTCATAGCATCCGCCTTCTCACATGTCTGCTGTCTTATGCACTGACAGGATGTTGTTCAGCCTTTGGCTGATGCACAGGGTCAGTTTAATGGAAATCCACGGACGTGAACTGCCGTCGTCATATGGCAAAGATTGTTTGTCACTTTCCCTGCTGGTTAAATGCTCATTTCATTTCCCCCCGCAGCTGCCAACAGCTACCACAACAACATAAAGCCAGCCTTAATGACATAAATGTAAAGTCCATCTCTGTGAAAATGGGTGGCTTTGAAAAAGAGACAGCATGTTATTAAAACAAAATCAGAGCAGGCACCCTGCTGGCGTGTCATTGTTGTGATGCTGTTTGTTCAAAGGCAGCGATGATGAAGAGTGGGGGGGCGAGATGGATGTAGCAGAGGAACAAACAGGGAAAAGCTAAAGCACAGAGAGAACTATAGATTAGACAGGACATCAAATATGTGGAGGAGGTCAAATGAACTCAGAGTGGGGGAAAGAGAGGGCCAGATAGACAAGGACAAAGCAAGAAGAAGTCAATTGTCAGAAAAGAAACAGAGTGAAGCAAATGAAACAACAGAGCAAAAGTTGTTGAGGGTTTAGCTGACACCACATCGTGAACAGCTGAGAGGAGCAGCCCACAGCAGGCAGTTGTCATTGGCCAAAGATGAAAGCTATGTGGCCAGGAGTGGAGGACTCTACTCGTGTTAATTTTAGGGAGCCCACCACAGTTAGCAGGAAAAGCACTGAGGCAGTCAACCTTTACTCTCACAAGGCTAAATTTAAGAGAGGCGAGGAAGTGAGGCTCCAGGTCTCCAGACAGGCCAGCTTGTCAGAACAGAAGAAGAGAAAGAAGCCTTTTTACTGAGCACTTAAATGTGAAGTTGTTGGATTTTTTTTTCCACAATTAAAACCACTTTGACGGAGTTGGGTATCAATTAATTAGGGAGCTGCATGATATCAACATGATTTAGATTTAATAGCTTCTCAAGCAATGTGAGATTAGTAACATTAGTGTGTTTCCATTACCCTTGCGCAAAATGTAAATAGTGCAATAAAAAAATAGTAATGGAAACACCTGAATTTCGAAAAAGCATTAAAATATCACTAAAAAGTTTTTACACTTTCATGAGGTGGTTTTTCAGACGTTTTGATATTTAAATGTCGCAAAAGCGCAATGGAAACACTTTTTCCGCAGTTATACATCACAGGACGTGATGTACCTGGTCACATGATCACTTCTCTCAGCGTAAGCGTTTGGACAGAGGAGACGGAGACTTTTCTTGCCATTATTCTCAAGAAAAACACAACTGCCATCCGAGACAGCAAACAACAGAGCCACAACACCGATGTAAACATAACACCTACACGCAACAGGTTTTGGGCATCCATCTTCCCGCAGTGAAATCTCGCGGGATGATATTTCACAAGGGTTACGACGCTCCTGCCTAGAACAACCTTCAATGGAAACACATTCAAAGCGCAAATATACTTTGTCGAAATTTTAGGAGTATCGCTTTTATTTTGTGTAAAACTGTAATGGAAACCCAGCTACGACTTAAGCCACACTGAGCTGTGATTTTTTTCAAGAAAAATCTAAATTAGGTTCACAATGCCAGACAAATACAGCTCTTTCAAGATGTATAGAGACATACTGACTAGCTCCACCTACCCCTGCCACTTGTTTGTTGATTAATAAGGTTTTTTATAGGCTGCTTAAAGTCTAGAATAGACCTTAATAACATTTAGAATTAAATTCATAAAGTGTGCGTAAAACAAACATTTTTACTTATCAGTGGTCTTAGATTTTAAGCATGAATTAACAGCAACGTGTCTGAATACTTAATCAGATCAGCAGGGTTTTTAACAGGAATTGTACATTTTGATTTGTTGTTTTCACGTAGTGTTCACAGATGCATAATCCTTAAAATTTTTAAACACATTTTTATCAGGTAAAAAGCAAAAATAAAGAGAAAATGTGAGTTAAACTAAACTGGCCCCAATATCTTAAGTTCTCCTTAAATCTAAAAAAACATTTACATTGTATGAAATTTTGTTTGGGTCTTAAAAAGTTTCAAATTTGATTTTACAAACTTGTTAAGCTACCCTGTTTCAATAAAAAACTGAACTCTACAAGCACAAAGCTTTTGACGATTGTCTTTTTGGTGGGTGAATTGCTTAAGCAAGGCATAAAAAGTTCTTTTTGAAGGTGGCACTGGCTCCCTGTAGCCTATGGCGAGCAAAACATTTATCTCACAGTGCAAAGGGGAAAAGTTCCACCCCTCATTATGTGCATGCAGGTTGTCTGGTTTAAAAGATGCACCACATAGAGAGCAATTCTGATTGAAAAAGATGCCCTCATTCAAAAAGTAAATAAGCAGCGGAGATGGTTGGAGCTGAGCAGTGTGACTCCATAACCCACACAAATATGCAGAGAAACCATTAATTCTCTTAAACTTACATGGGTTAGAGTGTAAACAAACAGCTGAGCTTTTCACCCAGAGTTTATCATGCTGCCCCAAACTACAGCAAGGTAAACTCCTGCTGAGAAGACTACATGTGAACAGCAAGTCACGAAATTTACTTGATGGTTGCTCTTAAATTCATTAGGACGTTGCAGAGTTTGAATGTTCCTTTTTTTTCTCTCTCTCTTTTTTATTGTAAACTGAACAAATAATTAAACATAGAACAAAATAAAAACAACCCAAGCACAAAACAGCTTTGTCATTAATAGTCTGTATACATGTTTGAATGAATCTTGTGAATGGTATATTATCAGAAACCCCAGACTTCATGAACAGGTGGTTGGGGATACTTTTATCTGGTTGATTATAGTTATTGTATTTTTCCTTTTGTGGTATCTGCTCAGCTTGACTCTGCTCTGTGGGGTGTAGGGATGGGAATCGAAAACCAATTCCAGTTGAGAATCGTTAACAGCTCCATCAAAGAATCGATATCATTAATTATTTTGCTAATCAATTCCCTTATCAATTCCATCCACTGACAGGGTTCAGAAGCATCAGAATTGTGACTTAATCCTAACTGCACCTACTACACAACCTTAAGTCAGTGGACACACCAGCAATTTGCAGAGGCAGTTATCTATGCTGTGACATGTGTTTGACATTGTTGCCACTGAAAATCAGACCGACATTTGCCCACATGGAAAATCTGCAGGAATCGATAAGGGAATCATTAAAGAATTGGATCGATTAGCAGGATCGGTAACAGCATCGATATTGATAAAATCTTATCAATTCCCATCCCTGGCGGGGTGTGAATAATAC
Source organism: Scarus forsteni (assembly GCA_036419115.1). Classification (NCBI taxonomy): domain Eukaryota; kingdom Metazoa; phylum Chordata; class Actinopteri; order Labriformes; family Labridae; genus Scarus; species Scarus forsteni. The sequence goes on from JAZDUH010000468.1 coordinate 7,339,596, forward strand.
CCACTCTGTTTTCCAATAGGTAATAGCCTTCATCAGTACCTCTTTATGGTTGATATGACTGTCTTATGACTGCATCATCACAAGAATAAAAGAGTAAACAAAGGTAATAGAGCTGTCAGCCCTTTTGTGGCTTTATGTTACAGTTCGAAGATTAATTTTGTTCCAAAAACAGTTTCAAGCAGCAAAACATGCTCTTGTAAAGGGAACTTGTAAAGTCTTACAGCAACAGGATTTCTGCGTCAATACCCCAGACTCTTGCTCAATATCACATTTAGTTTTGGCTCAGCTCACTTGGAAACCCATCGGAGCTGATACAAAAAGTTGTTCCAGGTACTAAGTACAATCTGTAATGGAAAACCAAAACAGTTTAGTAAAGTCAAACTGATAGTGTATAACAGAAAAGCCCCATTAATGCATACTGATACGTGTTAAACACCATACCTTGCCCATAATATGCCACAAGGCCAAACTGGAAAACGCCCTCCAGTCTGTTAAATGTTTGTCAGGAAATGTGCCAACACAGTTGTCTAAAGCCTCCTTTGGGATCCCATGTTGGTTACAACTGTCAACATAGCCATCGCTCTCCTTATGTTACCCTTTTTCTGCAGTTTTAGTCTATTTGCAGCCTTCAGAGATGGCAGTCCCCCCTTCAAAAAAACCTAGTAGCCAAGTATAAAATAGGAAACACCATAAAAGATGCTGATGACTGAGGCACAGTCAAATGCTCTTCTTCTAATGTTAATTAACATTTAGGAGGTGGATGGTAGGGCTGGGTATTCTAAGCAACCTCACAATTTGATACATATCCTGACACTGAGGCCACAAACACGATACACATAAATTGTGAACATTGACCGTGCTTTCAACAGACTTCCTGACAATTTTTGTTCTTTATTGCAAGAAGAAAAAGAACAAGGATTTTAATTCAGGTTCCCAAAGACTATAGACCTAAGTTTAAATTTGAATCATGTGTATCATCATGTAGCTTTGCCTCTACTTTGAACTGTGCCATTGTTAACATTACTCAAAGAGTATTGTCATCTGCTATCAAAACACTGAGGATGTATCTATTCTGTAGAATCCGTATTGATACACGTGTTCCCGAAGAGTGCATGACAATACTTTGCCAAATCAGTATTTTAAGCACTAGTGGATGGGGTGTGACACTTGCTCCTGCTGGCTTATGCAGATTTAAGGGCAGTTGTTTACAGAAAGATTTGCAAGTACACTCCAAGTTTAGATTGTTATTGAATGCAAATTATTTGCTTTGTATCTGTATGCCTTAAATGATTATCAGTCCATGCTAATGTATGGTTAATACAGGCTTTGTCTCTGTTCTCTGTCCTTTAAGACTCCTTGACAACTCCTAAACAACGTACCTTAAACATTCAGATGTAGTGTTAAGTTTGTATTCTCCCATTTAACAGATGTTCAAATCTAATTCACATTTATCTGTGGCTTTGACAGAGTTGCTTTACAAGTTTGTAGAACACTATCTTGCCTGTGCCACTGTTGTGTTATACAGCACAAAAATGCTGATCAGACTGTATTCTTTGAAAGGAACATTATCACAGCAAACACCTTGTTAGCAGAGAATTGCCTCATTAGGTACGTGTCAGTGTTGTATAAACCAGCACCATCCATTTACCTGTCAAGAGAGTGGCCCTAGTGGCTCCACCCTGCCTCAACCACCACCAGCCTGCTGTCAGCTGAGTGACAGGCTGCCAGCTGGAGCGTGCTGAACTGTGTTTGACATGAAAAGTTAGAGGAGGAAAAGTAGAAATGGGGAGGGAGTATGGGAGGATAAGGGGGTTTGAAGGAAAGGGAGACGTATTGACAGCACTTTTCCCTGTTGAGGAGGGTTTTTTTAAGGATTTATGTCTGAAACGGTGAGTTCAGATCATAATGTATGTTACAGTGGAAGAGAAAAGGACATTCAAAGATGTAAAGAGGCTTTGTCAGTACATGTCACTGCTGTTGGTCCTTAACTCCTTGACTTTAGACTTTTAGCTTTTGGGCCCCATTGTTACTGTCCAAACACATCTGAATCTGGCTGAGAGCTGACTTTTTCTGCTCAAACTCACTCATTAATATTTTATAAAAACTTAAAAGTATTGCAGTTACTTTAAGAGTGTGAAAAGCCTGAGTATTATTCAGAATGGCAGTGTGTTCACTGCAGTCAGTATGCCTGGCTTGTTTGCAAGCTTTAGGTCTTCTGCATTGATTTCTTTCGTGGACTCATGTCCACAGAGATAGCCAGGGGGTCATAGTTGTAAAGGGTTACACATTTGTTTGGTTTCTCCACCATTTTCTTGTCAACAGACTTCAGCAAGCTCCCCCTGCCTTTGCAGTTAATTATCACCACAAATAGGTCTTAGTCTGTGAGAATCAAAGAGGTTAGCTATCTAATTATCCAGCTAAAGAATTAGCCTTGAGCATTGGGTGACCATATGTTTAAATGTCCATATCTAGACTCTTTAATGTTAGTGCAAACTCACGTTTCAGCTCATGGAACTATATGATTGTGCATCAGTACACCTATATACATCATGTTAAGTACCTCCACAGATAAAAAAGAGGAGGGTGTTCATTGATTTATATAATACCCTTAATTATCCAAGTCTTAATCAATTCCACTTTCGATACTTTATTTTGTTGTTTGGTGGTATTTAGGTGTTATTTTACTGACATAATGCATGATTCAATACCATACCAACAAAATATTTTCAACAAGCAGACCTTAATGTAAAGTTTGGGACTATGCTTCACAGCAGATCTAAACAGACAAAGACTAAAATTAGTGGTGACACCTTTCCCACTGCCAGCAGACCAGGGTCTATTCAGCAGCAGACGAGCTGCGTGGCTGTTTTTTCTCTCTGGTGCGTCAAGCTGATGTCATCATGTTGATGACATCAGCTTGATGTCGTATGTTAAAGATGGATGGGGCGGGCGTGAATTATTCCACGGGCACATTTATGCTGATGTCATCCATAAATTAGCAGGTTTAATCAGGTCTGATGTTCCCACTAAAGCCGATTGGGGGTGAGCTGATAAAAATCTGAGTCGCTTGTAGCGTCACTCAGCCCGGGTTGAAATACCGATTAAACCCTTTTAAACTGCTGAAAGGAGGCGATTGTTACCGGGTTTAAACAAGTTTTTTGTTCAGTCTGAAAGGGTTATATGTTGCTGCTACATTTTTTCTAACAGTTCAAATGTACTGTTATTCTGGCTAAGCATGTTGTGCAATGCTGATATTCTCGTATTTATTGCAGAGGAAAATGTGCTAAAACTATCAAATGTTTGTGCACCAGTTGTATGTCAAAATGTTGTGGTGTCACAGGACCCAAAGGACTCAATATATCAATGTTTATACACAAAATATTTTTGCTATTTGTGTTTGAAAAGGCAGAATGGGATCTTACTGAACTGGATTAGGATCTTTATCCCTTGCAAAAACAATACATCGATAGCACTGATACAAAATAACACTTTGTTACAATGTTAGATTTCCTTTAGCACACACTTTTGTTCAAAGCCATGTACATCTGAGAGTAAGTACAACATAATTAAGAATCTAGATTGGAGGGACTATTATTAGTTGGTACTACAAACTGCTTCAAGTCTGATAGAAGCACATGGACTATCATACAGGGCGAGAGGCCGTGCCTATGTTTTTTTCCCTAACTGAACAATTGAAAGAATATCTTGTCAAGTCATCTCAATATCATCATCATGTCATTGACATTGGCATCATATTAAGCATCAAAATTCTCAGTGCTGAGTTGATCACAAAGAGCTGGGTCTAAACCCCCTGACTTGTTCTACCACTGAGGACGACAGCGTAGAAGAGTCAAACTAAGTGCACAAGTGTTCCCTCAACAGCTGAGCCTTCAACTTTCTCTTAAGACTCTAGCTAGTTATTTTGTGTCATGCTGAGATGGGAGCACCAGTGGTTTTTCAGTGGCAGAGTGTAGAGGGCAAGAGGGAGTGTAGCCCTGGAAGAAGGATTCCAGGCAGGCAGAAAAAGTTCTTATGTTTTTTTCAGTCAGAAGCAGAGCTTTGAATTTGATGCGAGCTACAACTTAAAGCCATTAAAGAGAGATATTAGTGCTATAAACTCGGCTGTCACTGGCACTAGCCTCATTCAAGCAGGTTGTAATGGTGCTGCTCCCAGTCTGTACCGACAGCTGTGTTTCTGAGTTTCAGCATCACTTTGTTGGTCACTCTCCATCATAGGTTTGGTTTTCTATGAAGAACTGTACCTAGTACCTGGCAAACTTTGTTATAAAACCTCTAGCAGTGTTCCAGACAGCTGAACTGAAGCTTGATGTGATATGGAGACACAACTGACGTCTGAATAGTCATGGTATCACCAAGAGTGGAGGTATCTGCCTCAGAATTAAGTGTCTCCTGTTGTCAACTCCATAATGCTGCATGACCTCCCAATCCTACCTCTACTTGAGACAGTGTAGTGTTTTACTCCTTGCAATCATCTTTGTAACAAAATTTATTGATAGCTTTATTGCCTCTGTCTTTTTCTTTGATGCTAAGAAGATGCCACTGTAGTTTTGCATAGCTAATCTATGAACACCCTGCCTACCATAAAGATGTACTGATATAAAAGTTTAAAGCAAACAAAGATGGCAGTGTTCAAAGTGTGGTCTGACAAGGTTTTACAGGTACTACAAGCAACAATTGTGTGCAAAAGCTGCAAATGAATTGAGCTTTACATAGTGAAAGATGTTGAACTTCTCCTGGAGAATAACAAACTGGGCTAGCCACAGCTGCAACTCAAAAAGCAACAACCTTGCATATATTTACAATATCTTAACAGACATGTTCGAAATAACTCTCTGGGATTACCAGCCAGAAAATGTACGCACATTTGGCACTTAGCAGCTGTTAATCTTGGTTCCTGGCTGTCTAGGTACGATGGAAACTGTGAAGTGGAGATGTTTACCTCTTCCATTTTCAGTGCTGAGAGAGAAATATTTTGAGGGTTCACAAGTCACAGGGATGTTTTATTGGCCGCCGCTGTTATGAAATGCTTTTTTCAGTTGCAGAACAGTGGCTTTTTGTTGATGCTGCTCAAAGCAAAGATAGTAAGAAGAGTAAAATGATTCATTCGTCTGCTGACTGCTCCAGGCAACACAGTTTTGACCTTGGATTGCACATGAACATGAAAAAATGCAACACCAACAAAAAAAAAAGACTTGTTGACAATTAACCCACGGAGGACAGATTTTGTCATTTATTTTGAAGGACAGCGCTGACAAAACACTGCAGCCCTGAGTAGATTAAGCATTTGCTGACGTCTAGCTACTCTGTGTCTTCAAATTTTGTCACTTTCTCTGCAAAAATCAGCCATAAAGCCAAACTTCAGGTCTCAAGACTGCTGTTCACAACCCAGCATGAGAGATTGTGGTGGTTATGTGCATAACATTTAAAGTCCTGGCATTCATATCTTAATTTGTAAAAGGTCAAATAATTTCCCTATACATTTTTATGACATACCTAATGGTGGCTGAGCAGTTGGTACAGTAGAAAATGAAGAAGCTGCAAGGTCAGTGATCAGATTCTGCTCTGGCAATCAGAACTCAGTGCTTTAAAATATCACTGCCACCCTTCATTTAGATTATTTAAATGCTTCAAATATATGGTTTGACCATCAGCCAGAATTAATAAGATATTTGCTGCCATTTGCAGTTCTCAAAAAATAAGCAAGTTGACTTATCTCACTCTGTAGTTTAGAGCATAGCTTTTTGCAAATGTTTGTTCAGTCAGTACATCCTTAATTGAATCAGGTCTATCTTGCCTGGTTTATCCATTAGGTAGTTCTGCTTGATGTCTTATGTAGGCCAATAAGCGTTAAACTCTTCATGTCCCCAATAAAGGCAACAATTCAGCCGTTTGTGTGCTGCTTGAAACACTGTGATGTCCTTGTGTACTGATGAAGGCTATGCAGCAGTACAGTTCACATGTGTGCAGATTGAGCCGAAGGTAACCTGAAGGTTAAAGAAGCAACTTGTGACTGAAAGGTATTCACATTTAATCCTCAAACCAGCTGAGAGGGTCTCACACAGTAGCTCACTGTTCAAATTGGCATTCAGAGCTCCTTTTTTTTTTCTTATATATCGATTTAAGTCCACCAAGTAGGTCAGATATTTGAAACATGCACTTTTATTTATTCATCTCATGTATTGTATGGTTGGCTGCAGCTATTTCTTTTGAAAGGTGGTATGGATTCTGTTTATGAATTCATGCTAAATGACAAGTTCCTTAAAAGTTTAGGAAATGCATTTTAGTCATGGCACATGTCTCTGCATGGTCTACTTTATCTGAGTTAGCATTACCCCTGCTGTGGGTTCTTCAGTGTCTCCAATGTGTCACCAAGGCTATATCCGCAAATAGGCAAATATTTTGGAAGATGCAGCTTGTTTTGTACATTTTGTCCTTCTGTTCTCACACAAACAGTGTTTTGGGTCACTGAAAATGCATATTTTGAAAATCTCCTGCCAACATGAAAACATTTTGTCACGGTGTCTCCATGTAGACAGGGAAATGGTGGTTTGGGCACAAAACATCACAGTCTTTGCCACCCTCTCCACCAAAAATAGCTAGTTCCCCTGCAACCCCCCACCCCCAGCAGACCTCCCAGGGTGAAGTCCTTCCACTGTTTAGTTGGCAGTTTAACCCCACAGGGTCAGAGTGGTAAGCCTAGAGCAGAGCAGACACTGAATGGATGCATAGTTTTTGACAACATGACACCCAGCAGTACAGAACTGACCAATCACCACAGAGTTAACTGGTCAACCAATCAGAGTGGCAGGAGCCTTTTTGTTATTTGTAACCACTTCTGTAAAAAAAAAAAAAAAAAAATGGGATGTGCACGGTAAGATGAAAGTCTGCTTCAGATGTTTAGTTGTGATGTCACACTGGCCACTCACAGCTCCCTGGATGCATCGATGTATTTTGTACAAATGTTATCAAAATAACCACTTAAGTCTTTAAAAAATCTATTTCTGGAAGGCATCTTATGCCCACTCCAGTAGCTAATTAACTATATCATCCTAAATATGGTAGCCATTACCATAACCATAAGTATTATTTAACCCTTAGGCTGACAGAGTGAGGGTTAACCTCTTTATAGATTCCTCTGTGTGTTTAAGCTCAACACTTAAAATCCTTCTACAAATCACCACATGCTGACTGAGTGCTACAAAGAGATAACTGAGGTTAAATTTCTGATGATATGTATAAAGACAACACATCCAACCTAACTGTAGTCTGCCCTTCACTTCAGCTCCTCTTAAAGATTTCTATCAGTGCAGTCTGATTCAGTAAGTGCAGGTCATCACCTCACATCTGACTCTCAGTCAGCCAGTCAACAAATGTCTGATGATGCCACAGAGCGGTCAAGTAGCAGCTAAATCCCTCTGTCTAGAGTTGAGAACAGAAGCGTGGCGATTGACATGCTGTCTGAGTAGGTCCAGTCTTCCCCTCCCCTCTTTTTCCAGAGTTGTGGCCTCTGAAGGAAGATCCATGAGTTAGATCCGCAGGAATCGGCCAGAGGAGGCAACCTGAGGAAGATGGATCTAAATGTAATTAAATGTAATCCACCTTTAGGTCATTTCTCACTGGCCCGAAGGCCAGAGTCCAACTGCCAGCTGACATTAATGACAATATTTCTCATGAAGGGTCGAGCCAATAGCAAGTTGCAGATCCATCAGCTTACTGGCTGAGAGAAAAGGGGAGAGAGGAAGAGATGGAAAACTGAGGTTCATACAAGCAGATAATTGTTGCTGTCTGTCCTCTTGTGCTCCAAGCTGTTTAGAACTAAATTATTGGTGAGGCATTGAACATACTGCTGTGTTCAGGGCTACTTCTCCTTTCTACTGTGCATAAGGTATCATTGATTAAACAGTGTTTTATTCAGGAACATTTCCTCAAGAAAAGGTCAAGATTAGAGCTAAATCATATTGGGAAAAAAATATACAAATATACAATATCTTCCCTCCTGTGATATGTTATTATAAAATTTTTTAAAGGGAAATTTCCAGATTTTTTTTTTTTTTTTGCAACAACTTAAATTGGACCTTTCACTTGTTTTCTGTTAACCCTGCTCACCAATTTGCATAGCTGAGCATCTGCAGTTTTTCATGGCGAAGACTGTTTAACAAGATGAAAAATATCCCAATAAATGTCTCTTATAAGTACAAGTATTTTTTATTATAATTACTGTTAAAAGAAGCCCAAAAAAGGACAGATATCAGCTTAAAGCCCCCACCTAACTCATTCACTATGAAAACTGCTGTTTCTGTGATTAACAATGTCTGTACTTGTACATCTTACATACAAACACACAAGCTTTTCTTGCATCATGGTCTCTCTTTACAGTATAGTCCTGCTGATGATATCAGACAGACTCAAATTGGATACAATAAGAAGATAAATTTTTATACAAAGATGGCTACAAGCAGCAAAACAACAGACTGTTTAAAGCAGCTGAAAGTTAAGGAAGTCACACAGCATCTCAGAGCTTACACAAGAGGACGTTTCATTCCAGTGTCAGACACCCACAACCTGTGGCAATACTCAGATCATTCAATGGGCAGCAGCAACCTGCTGGAGGGGACAGAAAAAACTGTGCCAGGTACTAGGTACGACCTCTAATGGAAAACCAATACAGGAAAAGTCGGGCTGAAACCACATCTTGGAAAAGCCCCATTATTATACTGGAGCTCTGAGCCATGAGGAGCCATTTTAAGGACTAACACCCTGTATATGGAGGAAATATCACAGCAAGATTCTGTTTTTTTTAAGGTTAATACTTGACTTCATTGATGTAAAGAGCTGTGGATAGCCTCAGACTTTGGGAAAAGCACGAGTGGAGAAGAAAATGAAAGAAATTAGCCATAATTTGGATTCTAAACCAGGCTGCCCTTATACATGGGCACACAAACTAACCATAAGGCCTTTGCAAGGCTTCCTGTTGCCCCATGATCGCACCTCTGGAGATTTAGCTATACCAAAGCCCTCCAAATATTGACCATCTCCTATTTGAGACTCGCCAGTTATTATGTAATAGATGGCACTGATTCTGTTTTTTTATATAAAGCAGGAGTTAAAACATCTTTTTTGTTTTTTAGGTGGAAAGGAAAACAAGATGCCAATACTCATCTCCAAGATCTTCAAGGGCCTTGCTGCTGACCAGACAGAGGCACTTTATGTTGGTGACGCCATATTGTCGGTCAATGGTTATGATTTACGGGAGGCCACACACGATGAGGCTGTGCAAGCACTGAAGAAAACTGGCAAGGAAGTCATCCTTGAAGGTAAGATATTTTTCATTTGGAAAAAATAACTGGAGCAGACTCTGTTACGTCTTTGTCTGATGCGGTCTTTCATTTTCCTCCTCTAATTTTGTCTCTGGTTTCGCTGACGAAGCGTTCTGCATTAACCGTAGGGCAAAATGTCACAACCCTCTCTGCTGCATGGTTAAAAATGCTTCATGTTTCTTTAACGTTCCTTAGAGTAGGAGACAACCAGACCTGTATGTTTCATGAAAAGAAGCTCTTCCACCTACTCTGTCTGCCCTCCACAGCTTTGTCTAGACACCGAAATGACAGAAACTCCTGATGCCTTCACATGCATTGATACATTTTTTCCAACATTCTGACTGATATCTGCTTAAGGGCCATGTAAGATGAGACGAGAGGATCAGTTAAATCCGAACTTTGATCAGACTTCCTTAGAAAAATCAAAATAATGAATTGTGCTGAAAGAGTGAGCGGAAAGACTCAAAACTTAAAATAATCATTGGAGCTCTCACCTCTGTTCATCTCAGCATGCTAATGAGCTGTTTCCCAGACATCAAACACTTTTTGCAATGAATAATGGTCTTGAAGTTCATTTTGTAGCTGAAAACAGTGAAGAGCTTAAATGTTGGCAACTTCATTATTTGGATAATAAGGGGAAGCTTTTCAAATAGGATTAATATTTGTATTATACTATGAGCAAATGTAACCTGACAAACCAGATGGACTGCTCACTATTTTACTAGTCAGTCTGGGAAAGAGCCCATAGACAGTGCATGGGAATGAGCAGAGCCTTTCAAAAGCAGAGTCGGCATGTGATTGGACGATTGTTCCTTCAATCACATTCAGTAGTGGCCAATCTGATGTGCAGTAGGCAGGCACTAACAAAACGTGAGTCACTATGTGGAACAAACTTTCATCAAAACATGTCAGAAGTGAAGGGAAAACAGCCTTTAAAGGTAGAAGTGCTTTCAGCATTGTTTGTTTTTCATTTCATATAGGAATGCTGTCCAGAACTGATAAAACTGCTACTGAAGCTGTTTGCATCAATGCCTATCTCTGTGTGAGCAGTCAGTCTCCAGTGTCATCTCACTCAGAGCTCCCACCAGCTACATGAGCCAAATGATCCAATCCTTGAAAGTTGCCCTCACATCAGACATGCATGCAATATAAAGAAAAAACACACTCATGCCTAGCCAGCAGAAATAACTGTTCATCATACATTCATTTGCCAATGGCCAGTGACTATAAAAAGGGCCAATATCTTTGGTGAGCCAATGCGCATCTCTAGTTACTATACAATTTAAAGGAGGTGGGACCCCTCTAGTTCATGTTTGCTTCTAGTTTTGTTATTGTCTCCCTCAATGTTTTGCTATCACAGTGAAATGCTTGTCTTCTCCCCTCTTTTACTGCCAACTTTACTGTCAAAGTAGGGCTGGGCGATATTACCTAAACTCAATATCACGATTACTTGAAGATCTTACCTCGGTTATGATTAATGAACAATTACTTTATGCTATGCTGGAACAAATTAGTGGTGATACCAATGGTCATCGACACAGTCTTTATGCAGTATTTACACTTAACTTCTTTCTGCTTGATGTCCTCTGCACGGAATCAAATATGCCCAAACAATGGAGACGGTATTTTTCTTGGCTACTAGGTCCTCTGGTAGATTGCCGCTTGTTTGTTCCATGTTGGTAGCTTATCTTTCACTCTTGGCGAAAGTGAACATAGACTATATAAAAACAATCAAAATAATCGTCATGAGTAAAATTACTTAGATTATAGGGTCTAAATGTTGATTTTGATTATTTTTCAATTAATTGCCCAGCCATATGTCAAAGTACATTAGCTCAACATAGTTCCTGCTTACAGTAGACACAGCCTACTGCCATAATGACATCAACATTAAATACTCAAGTACCTTTACCTATCCTTCATAGATGAATCCAGACAGGAGCTAGCTTTTTGTTTTTTCTCACTTTGTTTCATTCACCTGACCTGCCAGAGCTAATTCTCAGTACCTCTCTTTCAGTCATGTATGACAGTGTGCACTTAAGTGGATGCTCGTGTGTCCACATTTGCCTAAAAGCATTGGTCTAACTTCAAACACAAATAACCTTTTTAATCTGAGATGTGATCTTTTGCTTTGAGGACAAGAAAAGGGATAAAAACAACGTTCTTTCCCTTGCCAACAGATTGCATCACAAAAAAAATCTGCATCCCCTCACAAGCTGAAAGCAAGTCACTGTATTAAATTGAGAATTCGGTTTGGTCCAAATGCACAGAGAGTCCAGAAGCAAAGGTCGATTGATGTTATTATTCAAAGAGAAAATGTTTTCATCAGGAGCCATAAAACTTGGCACTTTGTTCTTTTTGCTTTTATTATCCCTATATTTATCACTCTACTCCCTGTGTCAAATTTGGAAGGGGGGCTCGTGCGCCTAGTCTGAGCTGATGCTTTGGACAAAAGGTACTCTCAATGTTTACATTCAGAATAGAAAATAAGTCTTGCACGTATACACACAAGCAGCAAATACAAAGCGACAAAAGTTATATCTTGATTTTTTTATATTTATCTAATCAACATGCAGACTGCAGTACTGCCACCAAGGTTGGATTGTGGAGCAGGGTAACCAGACCTTTACACAGATACAGAATGGTTCCATACGTGGTTCTATGGATTTTATCATTTCAAGATTGTTTTATCAACCAGCTCTACCATTCTACATATTGGGGTGTGTCTATGCAAAGGGCAACAAAGTCTAAGGCATCTGGATCTTCTCCCTCCTCCTGTTAACCAATGACTTCTTCCCTTGCCCCTCTCCCAAATAGACCTACCACTGTGGCATCGCACACCTTCTAAATGAGGGGGTCAAGCTCAGGGTAGCAAGCCCAGACTTAAAGAATCCAGAGCTGCTCGAAATGGCACCAAACTCCTCTGAACTGACAGATTATCATAGAGTAGACTTGTCAACCTATTACAGACTGGGCCCATGTGGGAAAGAAGGCTCTAAAGTAATAGGAGCTCCAACAGAGATTCAGGCAGAGTGAGAACAGAGGTGGATCAGGGTGAAAACTAAAAGGCTTTTGAATGCTTGAGATTGTGAGCATACACTCTCAGCCAAAAAAATCAAATATTGACCAGAGGCAAGGCAGTGTATGTCTTTTTTTATGACTGATAAAATGCCTATTTATCCCTGTGTTTAAAGACTCATTACTGCAGTGCTCCAACACCCAGCCCCAGAACCAATAATATTTTTAAAGAAGGATTATAACAGGTTGTATAAACTGAAATGCAAGAGCCTCGTGAAACATGACAGAAACTTTCCGTTTATAAAAAGAAACACTACCACCAGAGTTACCAGTTTTCCATCTGACAGCATTGCTTTGGGATAACTTGCACACTGGGCCAGCGTCAGTAACTCCAGCCAGCCGAGCAGATACAGCTCGGAGCTACAGCCAGGGGAAATCATTGCAAATCCCCCCCTGCCTTACTTGTCCACAGTCAGGCAGAAAAGTGTTGATATCAGACGGCTCAACCGGCGCTGCTCTGTGATCCGTCGTGTCAGGAATCATTTCATGGGTTTCCCTTCTCCCCTGAGGACCCCAAAAGAGAGGAGGGTAGAGACGAACAGAGGCCTGGAGGCTCACTGAAGGGAGAGGGGTTGAGTGTGTGTTTGTGTGTGGACTTTTTTTGATGTCCTGAGATTTCCTTTGGCCCGTGTTGGTGTGTGTCTGCCTGTCTGACTGCTGTCTGACCAGGAGAGTGAGGATGCATAGACTCTGAGGCTGAACAATACTGGGGAAGAAATCAAGTTGCAGTATTTATTTTTTTTTTACCTATGCAATATTTATGTTTGACTCCCTATCCATCTCTGCACTAAATGGTATTTCTTTTGTCACACAGTCATATTGCTGTAATGTTAATATGTTACTCCTCTCTCGATTTTAAGTCCGAACTCCTTACTTTCAATGCACCGCTCTGACTGCAGCTCAGACACATGCAGAGACAGAGGAGAGACAATTCCTTTATGAACTTGACAGTTCAACTTGTGTCCTGTGTTGTCAACCATTACCAGTTATTTAAAAGTAACATTGCGTCATATAACCAACTTTAAGTTTTTAACCTGTAATTCAACCAGAAGTGCTCCAATAGCTCAAACCTCCATCAGGACATTTCCAACATTTTCCAACAGGTTATTGTCAGGTTTGTGAAAAGCTGCCCTATCTCACACTGTCAGCAATTCCTGAGAAAGAAATCCTTGATCCACCTCAGGATTTAGGTCACCACCAAAGATCTCCATTATGCCATAACCAACATTCATTGATAATGATATAAAAAAGAAAACTTGTTGGGTTATCAGTAAAAATGTGGAATACTGCCTGATCTTGTACTGTGAACAGATCCTTAAAAGGAACACTCCAACATTTTTGTTATTTTCTTGTCTTGCCTCCATTTTTTCACCTGTTTGTTCAGTAACAAGGAAGAGATGACTACAGCTCGCCCACTACCTGTTAGCTTAGCTCAAACGCTGGGGGTCATCAGATAAACTCTTCGGCAAGTCTTAGGGGCCGTTTACACGAGGCTGAATACAGTCAAATCCAATAAGTTTTCATTGCGTTTTGGCCTTGTGTTTACATGACAACACTATACTGAGCGCCAGAATCCGCAAACTTTGGAAACCATGGCTCAGAGTGGAGAGTTTTCAAAATGCTCCTCCATGCAGCTCTGTGTAAACCAAAGTCACAGCAATTCAGGGTGAAACGCTGACATTACGGCATGTGCAGTACTCTTTCCCATTAAGGCTGTGTATGCATACCAGGATCAACAACAGCTTCAGACGTCTACCAAGCAACATGTATGCCGCTTACTGCGCAGTTTGTTATCCAGACAAAACTATCCAGACAGATATGTTGTACAGAAAAGAAACTCCTGCCCCTCTGTGCGTCCACTCACCATTGTTGTTTGTGAAAAGTTTTTCTTCTTCGTACGTGTGTTGTAACAGCACTGCCTCTCTGCAAACCTACATCGCCATCTACTGAACTGGCATGCACACTACAGTGGTTTCATTTGTTTCCAGCGTCTCTGTCTGAACGCACAACGAGTTTGAATACGCAAAGGAAAAATCTTTGTGTTTTAAGTCACAGAGTCTCCGTGTAAACATACCCTTAATGGTTCTCCTCTACTATCACTGTATTATCTTCTACTCCTAAACAGAGGCTTTGTTTTGTTTACCTACTTAACACCAGTTAACATTCTCACTAGTTAAACTTTGGTGCTTGCTGGATTAATTTGACCGTTTAATGGTCTTGGCAGAGCAGTTAGGTGAACAAAAATGTGAACATCAGGGACCCTGCTGGATGGCTTTGTCAGCATTTCACACTTCAGTTATGTTTTGATGCATTCATGCAGATAAATATGTTTTTAAAGCCTTATATGTGAGGATAAGATGATAGGATGAAAAAATACACAAAGTTACTTCTTAAAACCAAAAAAGTAATCTGATTACACAAATGGATACTTACCCTCTTTAAATGCGATCACTGTTACTCTTCAAATCTTAAACACTCATTAACTGGTGACAGAAAAAGCTTCAGCAGCATGAATGTGTCAAACTCAAGCATGCACACCCGCTCTGCATGCACAGCACTTAGTCCTCTAAATACTAATTGGGATACTAGACAGGCTTTACTCTAGATTAATCAAAATAAAAGGAAAACTAGCAAATTTGTACTTCCATCAGACGAGACAAAAGTGGCAGCATGAAGTGCTACAGGTGTTGTGACTGGCATCACACATCTTAAGATGTGACAATTATGAATGTGCACATTGCAGCTGTGATGGTTCAGTGTGCTCCCAAACAGCCCAAACACCCATTGTGGAAAACTTTCAGTATTTTTAGGAAATAAGTAATACAGATCTGTCAACACCAAAAGGCTATCAGCTTCCCAGTGGCTGCTTTAAATCAAGCGTTTTCTCCCATGCTATATTTTGCATCCTAAAAATACTGATTCATATGACATGAAGTTCAAGCACAATTTTTTGTTTCTGTGTTGGCATTTTATCAAGATTCACTGAAACAGGCAGAATCAGCCTCCTTCTTGGCACAATTGTACTGTTAAGGTTGGAAAAAGAGTCTTTCTCACTTGTTACGCAGCAGCAACAAACAAGTCACCACAGTTGTGCTCGAGGCAGTTTGTATCGCTCTGCAAAAATCTGAGACGGCCTTGACCAGGATCAAGGAGAATCTGCTTCCATCACATTTCAGTATCAGGAATATGTGAGCAGTGATATGAAAATTTGTCAGATACGTGCTTTCATGAGGTTATAGGAGCTACTTCACAAGCCTGATTGGCATTCTGTGCTTGTGGCAGATTTTTTCTTTTCGACTCTTTTGGGAGTCAAGTGAAGAGAGATTTTAATAGCTTGTATTAAAAAGTTTTGTGCTCACTTAGATCTATGCAGTTTTGATGTCTGCTGCATCACATTGAACGTATTAATGCTGAGATCTGCCTCATAACTTCAGCAGTTCAGTCAGTGTGAACCTGCTAGATGGTTGTCTGTTGAATAATTGTGTTGAAGATTAAATGGCTCATTCTTTCTGTTTTTTCAGCTTTTAAGTGAGGTTATACAAAGTACACTTTCATAGTCAGTGAATTACCTTCAGTCAACGACAATCTGCAACTTAATCCAACTTTCAATTGCCCCAGTTAAAATAAAATTAATGAGCTTAGATCTAGAAAAAATGACAGTTAAACTTCACAGCAGTTTCAATCAAAAAAGATACAAAATTATTACCCTGAAAATGCACCATGAACATAATCTGCCTCTGATTTGATGCAAAATGTGTCAAAGAGAGACCCAAGACATATCACATGGAGCTCATTGTCGTTATGCATGAACTCAGCATGCATGCAGTTCTTTAGCAATATGCTGACCAGCTTCATTTTAAAGGAGATCCATAGTATATGCAGTGAGTACACTGGCAAAGTGAATGAAGGTAGGCAGAAAATTATGCATATATGCAAAATAAATAAGATACAAGGACACAGTAACAGCTTGTAGCAGCTACTCTGTATATATGAGGATAATTCATGGCCGAAGGATCTTGCCTCACAGCCTGGACTGATCTTTGCTGTGTGGCGTTTGCATGCTCTCCTTGTGCATGCACAGGTACTCAAGCTTGTCTTGCTGAATGAAGGCATGGCTACATTTTTTTGCAACACTATGATAAGAATGCAAAATGAGGTGTAACCTCGTTTAGTCATTAAGGAATTGGACTGATAAGCAGAAGTTACATTGGTATCAGTACAGTCTTCTTAATTCCCATTTCTAGGAAACAACCCGGTTTGACATTGTTTTGATCAAGAAAACAGTGAACACTTTGTAGGCTGTAGAGCTTAAACTCTTACAGCTTGACTGGTGCATCCACATTCAGCTCAGGCATGTTGATGCTCACCTACAAGGAGGAGAGTGGTGCCGCCTATTTTTTACATACAAAGCTTAATCCAGTGTTAAACAACTTGTGCTCAATTATTTTAATTACTTTAGACCAGTTGATGGTACACAACTTAAATTTGTGATCTATTCTGACAGAAGTCCCTTTAATTTCTACAAGGCTGTTATTTTTCTCTCTACTACTGATAAAACATTTTAAAATGCTTTAGAATTTGCATAATGTGGTGAATTGCATAATAGTGCAGTTTTACAAGTACAGCTCAATTCCTTACCAAAAAAGAGAAAGTTTATCAATAGTGATGTTATTTAAGGCACTAGTTTTGTTTGGTTTATTTGAAGCAGGTGACTTATGTGCTGAGGCTGCACACTTTTTGCAAATCATCTCCGCCCTGCTGCTATTCAGTGCATGACATTTCCCTGTCTCTCTTCACACAGCCCCTACTCTTCTTTTGCTTTACTTTCTGTAGAGACCCAACTATTATAAAAACAAATACTTGTATAAGGCTTAACATTGTGCCTCTGCCGCCCTGACTGGTCTGCGGCTTTACAGCCTCATACACAACAAAAAAGTGATTCTCTTTGTATTCTGACACATTTCTATCAAAACCAGCATTAACCTACTCAGCAGTCTGTTGGATCAGACCTTGGGCAAGCCTTCTCTCCCCATGAGCATCAGCTAGCCTTGGCCATGACCCTGTCACCAGTTCACCACTGTTCCTTTCTTGGACAACTTTTGATAGATACTGACCACTGCAGACCAGGAATGCTACACAAGAGCTGCAGTTTTAGATGCTCTAATACAGTCACCCAGCCATCACACTTTGATCTTTGCCAGACTCACTCATATCCTCACACTTGCCCATTTTTCCTGCTTCTAACACAGCAACATTTAGGACAAAATTTTCATTTGTTCCCTAATATATCCCACTCACTAACAGGTGCCACGATAAAGAGATAATCTATGTTAATCTCTTCACCTGTCAGTGCTGTTGATGTTATATAGTATTTGTATATATGTAAGAGTTGTTCCGATTCCAGTACCAGGATCAGAAATTGCTCTGATACTGCCGAAAATGCTGGCATTCGTATCGGCAACTTCTGGAGTCCAGGCACCATCTGATACCACGTAATTCATTAAATTAGTATTCTATTTGCTGTTTAGCACTGTTAAACTCTGCCACAGTTCTTCTTCGCTGCTCTTATAACAGTAGCGCTATGCTGCAGCCTACAGGGACCTGGAGGAATTTATCATGTGAGACATACACAACAGACATAGAGCTGTGTCAGAGCTGGTTAACGCGAGGCTTGGAGCTCAGCTAACGAGCACAATCAAGGTTAAAGGTTTCCTTAATTGTACCAGATGGTAAATTTGTTTAACAGATCGGGGAACTCTGCAATCCCAGTATACAATACAGAAAACAACCACCCAACATACATATAACATCAGACAAATCACCTAATAAGAAAACAGTAAAAACGATTTAAGAATATTGTAAAGCCATAAAAATGTTAAAATAAAATAAGTTAAAAACAGCTAAAGTCATGGAAAAATGTTTAGATATCCTCCTAGGTCTAACTCAAGGGCAGTGTGAACAAGATCACCTTGTGGCATTGAGATTCAGAGTACCTATTGTTGTGGGTACAAAACTGGTTCTGAACATTTTGGTTCAGATGGCTCATGCTGCATCATTGCTGTTTCTGTTCATGTTTTACAAAGGGTCTAACCTGAGCCAGGCTTTACCACAATGATAATCATATCACAGTCATGCAGGCATAATATATTTTTTTATAACATACTGGTGTCAGATCGGCACTCGGTATCAACCGATACCCACAGCACAAGTATAGGTCTTGAATAGGGATGGGTACCGAATTCGGTACTTTAAGAGGTACCGACCGAATTCTGTAGGTACTACCGAGTACCGATTCACGTAAAATCAAACGGTGCCATGTTTAGGTACCTAAACGCATCCTGTCATGTGATGTGGAGTGGAAGAAGCAGGCATAGGTGAATTTCCATACCACTTGAACGCAGTACAGCAATAGCGTAATGATGTCAGCAGCCTCGGCTCAGTCAACTAAAATGCATGGCTGAAAGCGCTCTACTTTTATTAAATGATGGATGGAGGCTGCAATACTTAAAATCTGAGGAAGTACCTGGTGACGCCATATTTTTCCACAGCTGAAAAGCTAAAGAGTGCACAATTTTTGATAGCCTCAGATCTACGACCACAAAGGATTCATTCGGCACTGTTAGCACGCCTGTATCCAATGGCGACTAGTCGTTTGCAGCCAGAAACACAGGAAAAGAAATGGCTTTAACATTTGACATTTGGTGATGGCAGCAAATGCGACAAGGAGGATACCTGGTCCAGGTAAATAATTTGATACATATCTGTCAAATTTTATATATTGAGAACTAAATTTACATTGAAAAAATTTGAGATCTTGATATTAAACAACTTCATATTTATTACCCCATAAACACACACAAAGGTACCAAAAATTGGTACTGTGAGGTACGAGGCATTCCCAGGTACCGGTATCGATCGGATGGATCCCTAGTGACTTGAAAGGTACCCATCCCTAGTCTTGAAAGGAAAAAATGGTATCGGAACATCTCTAATGTGTATCAGTCATGATGGCGGGAGGCCTGAACTTAGACTTTATTCTCATTTATCTGGCCAAAGCAAAGTGAAGCTTTACAACCACACAAAAAACCAAGCAAGTCACCTGTTACCTAAAGTGTTACTGAAATATGAACACAGTCACTCATGAACTATTGAACTTCTGGCTTTACATCAAGCCTCACCTGCTCAGTCGTTGGAGCATTACTTTCTATCTTCTCCCTACACCATAGTGCACCAGCAATTTGACTCTGTGGACTCATGCACATACACACCTGTTCCCTATAAACACACACACACTTTCTATCTACCTCCCCACATTCACACCTACCCAGGAGTCCTGACCTGTCCTTTGTAGCCCATTTATCCTTCCTGCCTGCTTTACACCTCATATATAAGTGTGTGTGTGTAGTATGCCACTGCGTTTGTGTGTGTGCTGTTCTATCAAGACCTTGGTTGCCCAGGGAACAGCCTTACCATTGAGCTATCACCATTCCAACACACATGTACGTACAGCACACACACTTTCACGCAGTAGTGAATGCACCTCATCTTGGCAGCAAGCATGATTGATGTATCTTCAATAAGTCAAAATGAAAAAAGAGATGATATGAAGTTGGACAGCTCAGAGAATGGTGCTTCATCCTGGTGCTCATCCAGTTCCTCTTTTCTTTTTTTTTCTTCTTCTCTTTTTTCTATGTTTGTAGTCGATCCCAGTTGCTTTCTCTAAAGGTGTTTCTAATGACTGAAAATGTATTGTTTATTGTCAGACTTCTGTCAGTAGACTTAATGCTCATAGTTATCGATCTAATCACCTTCTGGTTTATACATGCTCCACTCAGACCAGAAGTGTCTGAGCCTGTAAGGACTGTGTATGTAGTTCTGTTGATTAACTGAATGATCAGCCAATTAATGTTAAGCCAATAGAACTGTTGATCAAATTATACAGCTCTTTGGAAGCGACTCAGGGAGTCAAATCAGCAACCATTTTGCAGTGAAGCATGAGCACAAACCTTCTGCACCAACATGCAGTCCAAAGCTCAAAGGTTTTAGCATATTATATTAAATTAGACTCTGTTCAACGATTATAAGAGAAGAAAAAATGTGATTTTAAAAGACATTTGAATACATGAAGGGAGTTTTGTGACATTTTTTGCAAGCAATAACAAAATGTACAAGTTACATAATTCAGCTCAGTCAAGAATCTGAGACTTTTCTCTGTTATTACTGGACTTTTTGCTCTTTTTGGCCCACTTAATGTTCAAAACACTTTTTGAGATTGCTTTCACATTTGAAGTTCAACAGACTTTTTTAGGGTGAACTTGGGACACTGTTGCAACTCTTTTTGATTTGCTTTTTGCTTTTTTTTTTAAACTTGTTTGTACTTATTTTTACTGCTTATTGTAATGAACTCATTTCATTTTTACCTCTTTGTGCAATAACTACTGACCATGCTTGCCACCAACCTCTTTCTTATGTTACTGTCGTATGTTGTCTAGTGTTTTTGTTATTTTTAATCTCGCGTCATTGGCCATTAGCACTGCTGTCTAAGACAAATTTCCTGCAAGGGACAATAAAGTTTTTCCATCTATCCTTCTCTCTATCTCTCTATCTCTCTATCTCTCTATCTATCTATCTATCTATCTTTTACTTTACGCTGGTCTTTGACAAGCAAACCATGTCAATTGCTGTGCATTTTAGCTACCCACCACAAGTTGGGGCTGTAGCTGTTTTTTTCTTCTATCTGGCTTATTGTTGCACTTTAACCCAGAAATATGTCACAGCCAGCTTCAAGTAATAACATTGTTCAGCCTGAGCCAGTTCAGACAAATTTTCCACCCTAAAATAAAGATAAGCTGCATTTAGGCTGTCAAATGACACGTATTGACTGCTAGGTGAAGCAATGTCAACGTATCTAAATCGATTTTTAGATGTTAACCTGTTAAGAAAAATTTAAAGAAACAAAAGGCTGGCAATGCAACCAGTGTAAACATTAGCAAAACTCTGCGGGGTATTGTAGGTGAACAGTACATAACCTTGCATACTGTTGTTGTATTTGGCCAAATTGAAGCCAAGACTCCCTGCCTCTTACTTTGTTTTGCCTTGTTTGGTCCCCATTTTGGTTTGGATGGCTTTCCCACCTGCTGCCACCTGAACTCTGGTTTGCTTGGTAGCAAACTTTCCAGGTGGACCAGAATTCAGTGCTTTGGTCCTCAACAGAGTTCATGTGAACTTTCAAACAACCAACCCAACTTTCAAAAACAAGTGAACTAGAGTTTGTTTGGTCAATTATAAACATGTTTGGTATGAAAGCGACATTAATAATAGGGGTAAGTTTTGGCAAGAACCTCACAATACGATACACATCACGATACTTGGATCCCGATACGATAATATCATGATATATCAGGATGTCATGTCACAATATTGTGATATTCTACAGTAAACTAAGAAATCTAGAGCTGGTGTATATGTAAATCACACATTACTCAGAACTACAAGTTTCCCATTTTATTGTTGTAGAAAGTGTCAAATGCAGTGTTACATACACACACTTAACTTGAAAACATAGAGTGCATCAAGTCACTTAAACTAATGTTGCAAAGAAATTATTTTTAAGTTTAATAGGTTGTATTTTATTTCCAACTCTGATAAAGTTCTCCCACGCTGTATCGATATTTTTTCACACCTCTAATTATTAACTGCATTAAAGAATTACTTTTGCCAAGGAGGTTGTGTTTTTACCAGGGTTTGTCTATTTGTTTGTTTGTTTGCAAGATTATGCAAAAACTACCTGATGAATTTTCAGAATTTTCAAGAAATGTCGGTAATGGCCCAACTTAAGAATGATCAGATGTTGGTGGTTATCCGGATGTCTGCAATTAATTAACAATCATATGATTTTTTAACTATATACTATATGCAGGTTTTCAGGGTCATGTGTCATGCTGTGAAGGTTACGTCATGATGGACCTAAATACGTGTAACAGCAATACGTGAGCTTCATCAGCGGAAGTTTGCCTTCTCCGAGTGCTGTCTAGTTCACATAGATTTACAAATGTAGTTAAGGAGTCATCATGCTGCTACACAATTCAGTTTTCCTTACAGCAGGACACTTGTTGCATTGCTCATTGGCAGGTTGTTGTCCTGCTCTGCTAAATAATGTAGGTAAATGCATGTTGTTGACTTAATTAGGATGGCTTTTCTGGTCCTTTCATTAGGTTATGCAGCCATCTGTAGAAGATTCCAGTGCACCCCAAAGCTCAGTAGATAGAGCAGCTGCTAAACCATCTGCTGTAACATAACACACACTATGGTCTGTTTTAGAATCAATATAAGAAGCAAGTATCACATAAGGGCATTCATACTTTTTCCTTTTTCATCAGATCGTTTATACCTCCATAAATCCACGTCTGTCGCATAAAATTCTCACTTCCACATATTTCTAAAACTGGCTCAGAGTTGACATTTGAATATTTTATTTTGAAGGAATCCCCATATGAAATGATGAATAGCTGTTCTCCAACAGCGCAGATAGGTGTGATAATAAGTTGAGGCTGACTGGGGAAATGTCAGAGTGACCTATGCACCTCTGCTCTCCATCCTCTTCTCTCCTCTCCTCACATTCACACACAAAGACTCACACTATAAGATTCAGCAGATTGTTCTCCATTAAAACACACACACCCCTATCCAAACACCCACACTGACGGGCTGTAAATGTCGTGGGGAGGAAATGGAAGCAGCTGTGATTTTATGGTTTCATCTGGCCCGTTATATTTATCTGACCCTCTCAGGTGTTTACTGTTCCTCTCTCACACGCACATTGATTATTCCATCACTGTTTTGATTTGAGGTGCGACAGGAGCACCGAGGAAGAGGACCAGAGGGCATCCAACTGGGAAAATGTTGTGAGGAGACTATTTTTTTTTCTCTCAAACAGACAGATTGACTTTCCGCAGATTCTTATTTATGGTAACAGTTTTGAGAAGAGCAGTGGGAGGAAGTTTCAGCACATTCACTCTTATAACAGGGAGCTGCTCAGTGCTGAGTTAGTGCTGCAACACTTTAAGACAGTTTCAAGTATGCTGTACAACTTTCAGAGAAGATGTCCAGTCTTTAAAATAAAAAAAAAAGCACCTCAGCTCTTCTCTTCTCACTTAATACTGTTCTGATCACCATTCAAGCAGTCCGTGGTTGATCTTATTTTTATGTATTTGAAGTGTTTTAGGAGAAACTAAGTCTTTTCTCAGGTTTGGAAAGTTGGCTTGTTATCCATGGATTGTACTTTTTGGATAAAACTCCTCCATTGTGCCCTCACAAACAGTAACCCTGAGTTGATGGGGTCTCAAGGCTAACAATCCGACAGGGAGAGTTACCAAAAAAACACAAATATGGCTGATGTATTAGTGATGAACAAAGGAATATGTGGAGTGAAAGTTCCAAAGGAAGATATTTTTTATCCAGGTAAGATATGAAAATGTAACCTGACACGCTAGATGGACAGTTAGAAATATTTCACTAATCCATCTTGGAAAGAGCCATTTGAAAATGTTTTCAGAGGTAGGACCATTAAAAGCAACAGTAGCTTGTGAATGGACAATTGTTCAACTCATCACACTCATCATAGACCAATCCATATCGAGCAATACTGCTACATAGCATACGTAGCGGCTATAAGTAGCAGCTAACAGCTAACAACAGTTAGCCATTGGCTCAAACTACCTTAGACTATCCTCTGACATTAAATTATACTTATAAGTTTCATGTCACTTAGGTTCATGTCACTAATATGGAACATGGACCTCATCAAAGACAATCTCTACCAAGTTTTCCCCGAGTATCACCGAGTAACCATAGTTACCCATGGCTTCTTTGCTGTATGTCGTTCCACACACTCTGGCTGTGTTCGAAATGGCGTACTACTCGTACCACTCATACTAATCCCGCCCCCATATAAAGTATGCAGTGTGTTCAAACTGTACAGTATGTGAATTTTGTGTATGCGAGAAATGCCCGGATGTATACTCAATCGGCTTCGATTTCTGAGTAAGGAGCGGAGCTTGCTTCACGTACTGCTTCTGCCCCACAATGCATTGCGCACTTCTGACGTAGACGGAAACACCCACCAAGTGGACGCTTCGGTTTCCAAAAACGGCGAGACAAATTAAAAACAGTTACTATTTGAAACAACTGGGCTCACAATCGTGATGTAAATACTTACTTTCTCGCTAGAAAATATATTATTACTGAATGAATTTGCAGTTTTTCCGGAATGCAGTCGTTTTCTGTTGCTTGTGGTCGGACTATTTTAATTTTCCCGGCGCTGCTTTCCGGCCGGCACGAAATGCATTCTGGGGTATTAAGTATGCATCTGTGTGTAAATGCTCGGGCAGCCTCGTCATACTCAGATCATCTTTGAGTATTCAGTATGCAGTATGTACTGATTGAGTAGGTAAGTAGACAGTAGGCAGTATGCCATTTTGAACACAACCTCTCTCTTCTGGATTTTAAAGAAGAAATATTAAAAAGGAAAATAATCTGACTGATAGATTGTAAGGGAAACCATTTGGAGAATCCAGATTTCAGCACTTAAGGCTTAATCATCCGTCAACCAAGATAAATTGCTCTTTTTTTCTACCTAGAGTAAAAAAATGTTCAAATGAACAAAATCAGAATGAAAAATGTGACTTCCTGGGTATACATCTGTTAAAAGACTGAAGACGTCAACGTGATAAAAGCATAAAACAAAGCAGCTCTGATGATATAAAACTAAGTCATTGGACAAACATCTGTTGTTGTAAAGTTGCATTACATCATTCTGGGACCTTCCCCCACGCTGAACCTTAAAAACTATTCTATTCAAGAAGTTCTTGGTCTGCTGAGGAACTGACTGTCTTGTTACAAGTGGTTCGGTTCGCTTTGTTCTTGCTCAGGGTATTAGCTTAATGTCAGCCTTATATTTGAGCTGACTTTACTTTGAAATCCAGTAGGACATAATTTACTGTGCATGTGTTGACGTATGTGTGTGTGTGTGTGTGAGTTCAAGTGTGGAGCTAAAAGTAAGGGGGCAGTGGAAGAGAGAAAGACCCAGTCTCCAGTGCCAGGACATTTCTGGACCCTGCTGCTTCTTTCTTTCTGTCCTTTTCATTAAGGTAGTTGTGCTCTGGCTCAGTGAACACACACACATGGATTAAATAGGCTTAGTTGTGGAAGCTCTACAGTCACAGTCTTCCCCCTTTCTTTAACTTACTTCAGGGGAGGTTAGGGTGTTTCTGGAACATTTTGCTCAAAAGTCTCATAATATCTGACGATGCATGACATTATTGGAACAATACAGTATCAGCAGATAACCGCCAAAAAGCTGGTTTAGGGTTTAGTAAGTTCTGGAGATTTTTGCTGGAATTAATAGATTTTGGCCTTACAAATATAAAATATATCTGTATGAGTATCAACAACAATAAGTTTGGAAATATTGATTATTGGAAGAAAAACAGTATTATGCATCCCTAATGATTTCTGCTCACTACATTTGATGTTTTTGATCAACTTTCAGTGTAAGATGTTTTCAGACCTTGAGCCCAGTTGCTTTGCTTAACTTCATTTGAAAAAAAAAGTGCATAAAAATGTTCATATTTCTTTTGGATCATTTCATGTTCACATGGCAGGTGGACCGAATCCAGGCTTCATGGCTTTGCAAATGGCCTGAGCTGGCCTTGCGTAATTCATCGTAGCCAGCATTGCTATTACACTTTGTATTATGGGAAGGAAGCTGGCCGGCTAAGTTACCCACAACATGCCTAAATGAATAGAAGTCTCAGTGCCCTTCTTAAAACTATTGGCCCTTTTCCACTAGCACGCCTTGGCCCTACTCTACTCGGCCCTACTCATTTTGCAGCGTGTTTCCACTAGCCCGGTACCTCCTAAAACAAGCTAGTTTTAGTACCTACTCTGCTCTGGTTCCAAGCGAGCTGAGTCGATACTAAAAGATGACGTCACCGACTGCCGGCTACTGATTGGTCAGACAGTGTCGTCATCGATGAGTCATGAGCGCGACGACCTAGCATGCTAGCGGTAGCTACCATTAGCTTACTCTCAAACGTCTTTTCTTTGCAGCTCGATTGCTCTCGTCCTCGGCTTCATTCTGTTGTATAGCTTTCAAAACTCTCCTGTGCTTCTCAAGGGGTATTTCTTCTTGCCACCTGCAGCCTTCTTCTGCCTTCCTTTTTTATTCGGTTTGTGACAAAAAGCCACGGATTGTTGTGTCGCGCTCAAAATGACGTCACCGCAGTGCCGCTCACCCCGTTGGGCAGGCGACAGGGGCTAATGGAAAAGCAGCACAAGGCGAGTAGAGTAGAGTAGGGCTAATGGAAAAGGGCCATATATCAATTGTGTGACACACCTTGAAATATACTGTAAGTGTAAACAAGCTGTGCATAAAAAAGAGAAGCTTTAAAATCATCATAGTGAACACAAGGGCTGAAAGATATATTGTTGTCGTATCATTATTGAGATAAGAACATTCAAGATATAAATATCGAAAAAGCAACAATATAATTGAGATAGATTTCTCCCGTGCCCGCCCTGCATGTACAGCTCTGGAAGTCACAACACATTTCATTTTTACGATTGCCCTTGAATGCATCACTGGGTTTTCACGGAACCCGTAGTCATATCATATCGTATTGATATTGAGATATCTGGCAAGCATATCGAGATATGACATTTTGTCCCTATTGTTCAGCCCTAGAGGATACCAGATAGCATGGTAATCTATAAGACTGTTGCATCTGTAGAAATGCCTGCAGAGAAACTGTCAGCGATGTGGAAAAGTAAAGAGCAGCTTTAAAAGATAAATTCTCCTGCTTGAATGAGGTGGACTTAATTCTAAAATCTAAACAATCTAATGAATCAGCTGATGTTGTCTAGTTCTTTGATGATCTACTGTAGAGGCAGTAAGTAATGTTAATATGATGCTAATTTCATTGTATGTCATGCCTGTGCTCTGAAAGTGACTCTGATCCAAAACCTCATTATTAAGTTATACCATGTCATCAGCCTGGTTGCCTGGTCGCCATGATACGATTAGAATTATTACCACTGCTGCTTATGCTGCTACAGCAGTGTGATAAATTGACTCTTCACCCTGTTTGTGCCGGTCATTGGGTTCTCACTGCAGATGAACTTCTCCAGGGTCAACTAAAGGCAAGCCAAGACCACCTATTTTGGTGAGCATGTCGAGGTTGTTTGTACCAATATCAGAATTGATTGCTTTGTTCATAAAAATGCAAAGAACCATGACGAACACGGCATCCCCACTTGTGTCAGAACAACTCCCCTAAATGATCTAGGTGTGAACATAATCTTTGAGTTTCCCCTTTGCGTCACATTTTTGGAGGAAAACCAAAAGAGCGTCAGAGCAGAACTGACAAGGTTCATTATGTGGAAATAATTCATAGTTGCAGCTCCACTTTACTGACCGGTTGATGCATTTCTTAGAAGGCAGTGAATCCCTGTGATCTGTTCCCATGTTTGCGTAGATTGCTCATCGATTTCACTTTCTCTGCATCACGCCTCTCATGCATGCTATCCGTCAGGACCAAGTTCAGTTCGCTCTCTTGATATTGATCAGCTCAGAAGGACACTGGGACCGCACCTCCTCCTGTATTCAGTGTAAATGTGACTGCAGCATCCGTGTGGAAGTGAGAGCATTAACGCTGCTTTAAAAGTGTCAGAATGTGAAAATTCAATATGCACAAGCAGGAATGTTTCAGGAGTGCCTGAGGTGAGATTAGGTTTGAAGAGGTTCATTTGGGTCGCTGATGAGTGTTCACTGAAGGATGCTTTGTCAGCGCTCTCAACAAGAGCTAACCCCAAACCTAATCTCTCTCTTTCTTTCTCCCTCCTTCTCTTTCTTTCCCTCTCCCTCTTTCTTTTTCCCTCTTTCTCGCACATACACACATGCATACAACTGTGCTGCCTCCAGCATAAAACCCTTTCACTGGCAGCATTTGTATTTCACCCATGTAGGAAGCATTCAGCTTGTGTGGTATCTGCAACTGCAAAAGGCTGCTTCTGTTAAACAGCATATGTAGAGGGAAACACTAGAGGTGTAAAGATAATTGGTTTAAATGAATAACCAATCTTTACATAAATATCTGAGCAAATCAGTTTAGAGCTTTGGCTCATGTAAAACAGTCATTAAACCAGCTGATGGTCCCATGTTGAAGTTACCAATGAGGGGTGTAAATTTTAATATGCAAGGATTAGGTTCAATTACATCTCCTGTTTAACAATGCATTCCCTATTTATAAAAAATTAGGATTTACCTCAGGATCTGCTCCAGGCAGCTGCACATTCAGAGGCTGTATAGTGTCATTGTACATTTGATCTAAGATGAGTCCTTATTGATCTCCAATAATCTAACTTTTTTTTCAATCTTGAGTTACAACAGAACAGTACATTTTTAATCTAACTGGTTGGCAAGATCACAGCTTGTGCCAAAAGCTCAAAAAGTTTTTGATAAGTACCTGAAACAAAGTTCATAGTGAACACACACAAGAGTTTTTTCAAGTTTAATGGAAAATTTTAAAAATGCATCTATTGTTGCCAGCTCTTAATCGCAAACCATTTTTATGTGTTTAAATGAGGGTTTTGAAGTAAATGCCAAAAAGACTGCAAAAATGGCCAGGGACCCAATGTCAAGTATTTCTGATTGTTTTTTTAATCAATCAATTGTTCACACACTATTGTCATAGCCATGAGGACCAATTTGATCAGGCCACTTGACAAAGATAAAATTCTCAAACAAATTTAACAAGATGTCATGTATTGGAAATATAATAGTTGCTTTGAAATTTAACTGCCATTCTGTTTAAAGTAGCTTAATATTGGCTTTTAAGTCTTGACCAGTGTGCTTCAGCTTTAAGCATCGTGAAAAGTGGGTCTGTTTGTTAAAATCATCGCGAAGAGCAGAATGTTTACATTTCATAATTATTAGTTATCTGCATAGCTTATTATCAGCAATGATCTTTAGATCATTTTAGAAGACTTGCAGTCAAGGAGCCAGCACGATGCTAACTCACATGTGGCCTACAAAAATATGTCATCCCTCCACCACTCTATTCTTTAGATTAAAAAAAAATCACCTGTAATGTATTTAGCATCAGCAGACACTGAATGTTCCCTTTTCAATCAGCACTTGAACACATAAAATGTTGCAAACACACACAAAAGTAATTTTTCTAAGTAGACCATCATAACCAGACCACAGGTTTTGCAAACTGTCCTGGAGCAGGAAGTGTTAAATCTTCATGCTACCTGCTACAACAGCAAGGCTGGTCCCATTATTTTGAGCCAAAAGTAAAAGAGGTACAGCATGTTGGTGCTCCTTGTTATAACTGCAAATTTGACTTTAACTTCTATAGAGAAACAGTAGCCAACAGGAGCTGGGAGCTCTCCTGAGGAAGCTCACAGGGAGAAAGCAGCCATGTCCGATATCACTCTTGTAGTTTACATCTCAGACTCTGAGTCCTGTGCACTTGATATGAAAGGACAAAGACTTTTCAGAAGTCTTTTAGTCTTAGTAGTCAGTAGAAAAGTGTGCTCCTGCTTACACATTATCAACAGACATGATTATCAAACACTTTCATTGTCCACAACCTAACAATGCCACTCTATGCTAACAGTTTTTTCTGACATGGTTCATACATTTAAGTGTGGTTACAAGTAAACAAGTACAAGAACTTTCCCAAAGAGTATCAGATTTGTACATAAAGTAAAGGTCAGAGGTTAACAAGAATTGCCCATCACGGAGCAAGTACATGTTGCCTTTAGCAAGGTACTCAGAAGATATCTGTGCATTGTTATGAGTTTAAAGTAGAATGAGAAAATGGCTGAAGTTACAACTTTTTTTTTCTCAACCAACTTTCAGTCAAAGTCTGACACCTTAGCATGTGATCAAGTCTTTACATAAATGCACAGCATCTGAACATGTCTCTTTGCCTGTGTAATAAATTTAAAAAGTTCCTTTAATCAGTTAGTTTCAGATAACCAAATCAAATCCTGCAAAATGATTCCACATCCTAATGAATTGTCTCTGAATCAGATCCTATATGTTAAAGTAAGTCAGGTTGAGTTGTCTTTACAGAAACATGCACACCCTTAGTAAGTTGTGCCAAAACTGCAAAGATGAGAACAGGCAGTCCAACACAGAAGTCCATAGAGTACAGATTAGCAGTTTAAGTTACATTTTGCTTTGATGGCTAAAAACTGTATGAATCTCCTATCTACAATCTAGCTCTTCAAGGACTTGTGTGGATATAGCCCCTCACAAGAAGATACATCTCTTTGCCTGTGTAATAAATTTAAAAAGTTCCTTTAATCAGTTAGTTTTGGGGACAAACCAATCAAATCCTGCAAAACATCTGCACATCCTAATGAATTGTCTCTGAATCAGATCCCATATGTTAAAGTAACAGTTGATTTATGGATTGTAATGACTTTGGGGAGTAAGTTTTAAAGGGTTTCATGGGGACACAGAAAGCTGCTGGTAAGACAGTCTACCCTGTTCTCTCTTTGTGTTAAATTATTTTTGTACAAGTTAAGCTCCTGTGACTGAAGCAAAGTGTGCCTTCATCGTGTATCAGTAAAGAGACTCGTACTTTCTCTTGAAGTTGCACAAACACCCATAGAGGGTGACCCATGTCTCTTTTGGACCATGCCTGAAAAGTAGCCAGGGAGGCAAGTGAGATTTTCTTAATTTACAGTTTCTTACTGTAAACCTCAGCTGCTGACTTTGGGCCAAGCTGTCAGGGATATGAGGGTTGTTGTTACTTTCCATTAGCTAAACTGTTCATCTAGTAGATGGCAGCTGTAAAGCTATCTGATTTGGACTATGTCCAGGGGTCTTTTTCTGTGGGTTTTTTTTTTGCCTTGTTTTTTTGGAATCCATCCATCCATCCATGATCAACCCATATATCCCACCCATGAGTTATCCTTTCAAAAATCTATTAATCCATCCTTTAGTCAAACATGTCCAACCATCCATCCATTTAATAATTAATCCATATTTTCATCTTCAAATACACAAATCTATCAACTGCATTATAATATTAACCCATCAATCAGTCAGGCAGAACTCCATCTTGTCTCTCACAAATTGAAAGAGCGAATGGGAAAAGCCACCTAAATGTCACAGACATATTTGCAACTTTTCATCATTATGGTTAGCAAATGTATTACAGCATTGTAATTTATTATTTTTTAGGTTTTTTTTGTGCAAGTTTTCATTTGAAACAGAACATTTATATAATTAGAGTGCCCAGAAAATCATTTTGTCTAGGCGGGCCCTTAAATGATTGGTCCACTGGGTGACTGTAGTCTTTTCTATGATCATGGGTGAATGTTATTGTTGACCTGAGTTAATTCATTGCCCATCACTAGTGTACATCCATACTTTATACAAACCATACTATTAACTATTTTTTCTCAAGGAACTACATATACTCCTCAATGTCTCAGAGTGACTGAACGAAATCAAATGTCCCCTGTCCTCTTTATGACCACTTTATATTCCCTGACCAAAATAGATATTGCACCACCAACTAGCATTTTGGTGGAGTCTTGGAAAGCTATGCTATGGGGACACAGCAATGCACTTTTGTCCAATACTTGAAGGGCCCATGTCCTGGTGTGTTTGAACATCTACATCATTTCTTGGGTGTCAATTAAGCAAGAATATTGTATAAGTTGAATAATGAAATGAAAATTTGGTGTCTGTTAAGACTCAGTTGCAGCTCTTTTCCCCTCCCCTTTGGAAACGCTCAGATCTGAGGAGATGGGGGGGCTACAGGAGGCTGACTGGCTGCCCAAATGATGTCTTGTAAGGGGGTTAAAGGTTTAAAATAGTCATGGCATTTGCTTGTGACGAGCACAAAACACACATGTAGGTGGAGGCTTTGTTGCTATCACATAATAAACCCCAGAAATTAAAAAAGGGGTTGTTATAAAGACCATTTTCTCTGAAGAGACATAGTGTATTTCTCTGTGAATTAAGAGTTATAAAAGGTTTCATTCTACAACATTATAGCTAAGAAATATGGTTTTGCAGGACATGAGACCTTTAACACTGTGTGGGACAGAATATGGCAGCTTTAATGTAGAATTATTAAAAAGGAGTAAGAGGCCATCAGTAATACTGTAAACAGAGTAACCACTTGATAAACACACTCCTACCCTTTTTAATTTACTGGACTTATGACAGTTAAGTGAACGGCAAAGATTATATTCTGCTAAAATAAATGAGCTACATAGGTGGAAAAATATGAAAAAAACATAAAGTAAAGCAAAAGGAAAATGGATTAACATTTTTACACATTTCCAGCCACAAAATCCATGTGCTGCAAAACTTACTTTGGAAAGAATGTAAGTTAAAGACACTTCTGCTATGAGCATTAGTTTCCCTTTGAAAACCAGGAGGCTCCAGACACTTTCTGTAAAACTTCACTCCAAGCTGATGATTTCAATTTCCATATTTTTGAAGATTCTCAGAGAAATCACCAAATAAACTAACAGCCCTGAAATTGTTTATAAAAGTTAGAAAACCTTGCAGCAAAGATTTTATTTTATCCTTCATCCACAGTGTGACATTCAGTACTTGCACAACCACAAAGACCAAATGTGTCAAAAGCTGTTTTCTGCGGCATGAAAACAGTTTTTTCTTTTATTCTTTGTCGGACCTACAGGATTAGTACATTTCATTCTGTCCCCAAACATCGCTTGGATAGCTTGTCATGCTGGATTGGTACAGTCACTTGTGTGTCCTCTGTCATGGGGGCTCAGTCTGCTTTCTTTGTCACATTCTTTGCTTTGCTGACTTTCACTGCAACCTAATGAAATATGCTTTAAAAAATATAGTAGAAAAATTGCCCTTGGTTTTTCAGTCCAAATGGTTTGTCTGTCCTAGCATGACTGTGGCCATTAGACAATGTCAGAGTGTTATTTGTTGAAGATAAAAGCACTTCTGACAAATTGGAGGAACAATTTACAGCACTGGAGTGGATGTGCCCGTCCTTTTTTTTTAAATTAATCTGATCTGTCTGTCAAATGTAATGTATAAAATTGTGTGCTAAAAAATTACATCATTAGTCAGTACAAATATTTTATTAATTGGCCCCTGCACAATTAATGCACATATGGAGCACACAAGTAAGAGGGGTGGTAAATTTAACCAAGATGTCAATCAAAAGTCACTTGCAAGTATTCTAAGGCATTTCATATTTCAAAATCCAAACCTGAGAAGACTTTCAAGCAAAAAATGTTAGTTGTAAAGGATTGTGGTTAGTTGTAAAGGAGTAAAATATGTGATCTTTAAGAGGTGCTAATAGTCACAGCAAATCTTTTGTACATTCAAAGATTGCGACCAAAATCAAACAATTATCAGAGTATTATTATGAAGTTTCTGTGCTGCTTAAAGGAAAAGTTCGGTTCCTGCAGCTTTTACATTGTTTATAGAATGAAGAACAACAATATACTCACCCAGAAGGCTTTCCTGATCCAAACAGTGCTTCGGGAGATACTTAGATCCAAAATCGAGCAGCGGACACCGATATAATGGTAGCCTGTAGGGCATGGATCGCCGCTCCTAAAAACTGCATTAATCGTCCAAAAACTCATGTTTTTCACCAATATTCCATCATGATTCGCTCCGAATGGACCGCCATTGCAGTCTGTGTCTCTCCACACAGCGCTGTGTGGCTGAACTAACCTCTGAACTGACGAGTTTGTTTACGTGCCCTTCGCGCATGCGCAGTACTCTCTGGAGCGTTGCGATGATTCCTCATTTCTATGAGCTCCTTATCTGTATAATCTGGCTCCAAACTGTAAGGACGTCCATCATATTCAAAGTCCTCCTCCACAACATCTTCATCCCAAAAAAATTAATCATTAGTCAGTAATATTTTTTTATTAATTGCCCCTGCACAATTAATGCACATATGGAGCACACAAGTAAGAGGGGTGGTAAATTTAACCAAAACGTCAATCAAAAGTCACTTGCAAGAGCATTTCATATTTCAAAATCATGATGAGAAGACTGGTGAAAAACATGAGTTAGTTGTAAAGGATTAATGCAGTTTTAGGAGCGGCGATCCATGCCCTACAGGCTACAATATGTGATCTTTAAGAGGTGCTAATAGTCACAGCAAATCTTTTGTAAATTCAAAGATTGCGACCATTCTATAAACAATGTAAAAGCTGCAGGAACCGAAGTTATCCTTTAAGGTTTCTGAAGAACATGAATAAGAATATATACAGAGCCTCTCAAAGGCACGGTGTTGCTTTTGTTTCCATTTCAAGGAAAAAGTTCACCATATCTGCCTACGCAGTTGTACCAATGACATGTGTAGTATTTAATCACTGAATTTCTTTCAGTCCTGAACTTCTTTCACACAATGTAATTAAATGAAAGTGCCCTCTTGAAGCCTGAGACATATTCTATAGTGTCTTATAAGGCAACACCTTCTTTTGTGTCATTTTCTAGAACTGAGAGAACTATAATCAACACCGTTCAGAAGTAAAAAAAAAAAGAAGGACGTCACTTAAATGATGTAATTTACCTCGATGAAGGTTGATTTTAAAAGGCACTTATAAAGAGAGCACCATCCTGTTGAGTATGGTTTATCAGAGAATAAAACGATTAAACGAAACTACAGTCACTGACTCTGTGTCCCTCCTCTTATACTAAAATAATGTCATAAGTAGTCGTGCAGTACTAAGTGACTCAAAAATAGGTCCTGGTGATCTGCTGCCTGCTTTTCTCAAGCATATATGCACAAATTTATGTCTGAAACTCTATTGATGTATATAAAAATTAGAAATTAGTTATGAACATACACATAGATAGATAGATAGATAGATAGATAGATAGATAGATAGATAGATAGATAGATAGATAGATAGATAGATAGATAGATAGATAGATAGATAGATAGATAGATAGATAGATAGATAGATAGATATGTGTATGAAAGTAATCAGTCAGAAGTGTAGGCTAATTGCAGTATTCATGCTTTATTTTAATTTACTTCTGGCTAAAAATTTCAAATCCAGTTCTAGAAAGATTGGTTTTGTGTTTCGGTTCCATGAGGACATAATAATTGTGTCAATCCACGCTTGTACGCATGTGACTTGGTGCTATAAGACCAAATTGCTAACAGAGCTTCTTCTCCAATATTACGCCTCTAACACTACCTCTGGAGATGGGGGTCAATTGTTTGTCCCTGTTCTCTCTCTGAGACATTCAGAGTTGAGGTGAGGCATCATGCAGCATCAATATTAGAGCTTGAGACGGCGGTGTTAGTGGGGCTGTTGTCTGGAACAGTGTTGGTGCAGGTCAGCTGTCTTCTTTTTAGCTGAAGGCTGGTGCATGAACTTCAGTTGATCTGAATGCATTTTGCACAACAGAACGAAAAAACCCTCAGCCAAAGTTACACAATACTGAAAGCAGTTAACAGAGACACTGTGGAAATGAGACAAACTTCTCTTTGTTGAAACTAAATCATATGATCACCTATAGCACCATGTTAAAGTGGAAATGTGAGATATTGTTGCTTTTTAAATTCTAAAAAACGTTTTCATTCTTTTGTCTACTTTTTCTTCTCAGAGTTTTTATATACATGGTTGGCTCCATAATATGACAGAAAGAATAAATTTAACTATCGCTGTGTCCGTCCTGAACCTCGCTGAGTCTTCCTGCTTTGACACCTCCAACCATGTGGACTCAAAGCCCGGTTCCTCTTCCCGAGGAGCTGCTGGCCCGTGAGGACATTCTGCTTGGAGTCAGCGATGCAATGGATTAACCCTCAAAATAACACCGCTTTATTAAATCACAACCCTCCCTCAGACCCACTGTCCCTCTGTGGCGTCAAGTTTGCTTAACAGGCCCCCTCTGAACCCCTCTGCCCTGATCCAGGGCCCCTGATAAATTGGTGGGCCGGTCTCAGTGGAACTCTCTCAGTTCATTACAGGCTTAGTCTCCACTGAACCATCTCACTGTATTGTGCAGGATGTGCATGGTGGAAATGGAGGATGTGGGTGGGGATAATAGAGCTCGACAGTGTGGCTGTGGAAGTAGGGGTCCCATTCATTTTCTCCGTAGCAGATTTGATCATTAGCCAAATGTTATCCAAGTTTGACTTATTATGAGCTGGCTGACTGTGAAACGATGGAATATGCTCTTCCAGTAGACACTAATTTATATACTGTCAACCTTGTTCAGAGAAATATTGTTAATTTGCATAAACTTGAGAAAATACTGATTTGAATCTGAGTAATATTAGCATTTTTGGGCCTGAAGGGAGATTTAAGAGCCAGTCCATATCACCATATAAACACAGTCTCAAGCTAACTTTCAATTAGTCAACTAGTATTTATTTTTTAACCAGGCTGTGCATGTTTGTTTCTTCTGCAAACTTAACATGGTAAGCATGCTTTCTTCTTTTCGTCTTTCTTGGCAATGGGGAGTTCCTTTGAGCTTCGTGAGCAGTACTGCCATCTACTGTAGTTTGTTAACTGAAATGCATTTTTCTGTACTCACTGACAATTAACATGGTATCTGGTTGGCCAAAACGGATGCTGTTTTGTGTAACTGGGTAGTGTAAAGAGGCTTCAAAATATATTCAGTTTAAACATGAATTGAAGTGGACATTTGTGAAAAGTGTGAAGAATATATCCCAAAGTGTTCAAAGAAATTACATTTATAAGGAACCAGAACTGAAAACCAATTCCTCTTGAGAATCGATTACAACTCCCTCAAGGAATCGATGTCTTAAAGCTTGGGTCTACGATCTGAAAACCAGTTTGGCTGTTGAGGCAGATTTGAAAAACGTAGCCTGCCCCCCCTTTCACTCACCCCTCCCCTCCGTGTTCCAAGATCCCGCCCCCCAGCTCGTGTCGCCTCGTAACAACATGCCCCCTCTGGCAGTGCAATAAGCTGGCAGCAAATATCAGCAGCAACAACAATGAGATGTCTCATAGCTGAAAGTAACAAACACGACAGTCATCCCCCTTGTAACACACAGCGGTAGCCATTTCAATTGGACTGATGGCGAAGCGGGTCTGGCGTCGCCACTGTTAGCCGATCAGAGCAGAGCTGATTGTGGGCGAGGATTTACGTTTCTCGGCGTGTCTTCACCAGCTCAGTTTACAATGCTAACAATGCGTGGCTAACTTATGCCAAAATCTATTGACAGAGCTTACCCGTTCAGACCAACAACGTTCAGTCATTAGCCAGTATAGGCACAGACTAACCAGTTATTCAGCAGACATCTCCCACTGTAGTAAACAAAGTTATTACCTGTTCAACCAGGGGCGGGCTGGTCATCTGGATGTTCTGGAGTATACAAGAACGGCCGGTGCTGTGGCCGTTTGGCAGCCGTCGGCCAGTGCTGTTGGTCGGCCAGTGCTGCACCAGCCGCCGGCCACTGGCCGTTTGGCAGCCGGTGCAGTGTTCAGTCCCAGATCATTCTGCAGCTTTTTCCACCATACGATTCTCCAATGCTGAGTCTCCGTTGGGACCTGTATTGCTCATATTTCTTCCTTACTTCAGCCTTTTCCTCGAAACTTTTACGTTTCCTTCCCTTCGTTGTGGAGGATAACAGAAGCGGCCTCCCGGTTATGGTGCTGCTCCTCTCCAGCAGCTAGCTCCAGCAGCTTGCTGTGCTGCTCGTTGCTCACCGGTACATGAGGGAGGTAGTGGGGATGAGGTGGGACCATGGGCGAGACGGTGCGGAGCAGAGGAGACAGGGGATTGGATGGACTCATTGACCAATCCGCGGTTCAGATTGGTCAACTATTAAGCTGTTTTGCAGCGGATATACTCAATGGATTTTTTTCATTCTTTTTGGTCTTTATATTGCGTAGATCGGACCATAGAACCATAACAGCCTTATAAACGGTGTTATTTAGATGTACCAAGCTTCCAAATCGTAGACCATAGCTTTAAGTCATTTTGCTTATCGATCCCCTTATCAGTTCCTCCCACTTTGTTCTGCATGCGCTGCAAAAGAAGGGCGTTACGCTCTCATCACAGGCAGTCAGCATAAATAACAACAAAGAAGCTGTTTCAGTTTTGACTCAAAGATGCTTAAAGGTGCACAGTGTCATGTGTCTGACATCACTGCCACTGGAAACCTACAAAGGTCAACTCTATGCCACAGAAAATCATCAGAACTCATTAAGGAATCTGAATCTATAAGTAGAATTATCAGTGGCATTGGTATCAGTTAAATCTTATATATATACCATCCCTATTTATACGTAAATGTTAAACATTATAGCGGCAATATCATTTGACCTTTCATCTCCTAAATTTATCAGTGGATGACTCAGAGTGTACTTTTGTGCAGATTTTGTGTGAAAAGCCATGAAAAAAATGTTGAGATATTTCAATTATAATCAATGGGTTGACCCAAAGCATAGGGACCTCAATCTCTGTCTTTTGGGATCTAATACTTTTCCCCCTGGGTAAGAGTGGTCATGTGGGCAAAGTTTTGAGGAAATTTATTTCAAGGGTTCTTGAGATGCAAGCTTCTGTCACAGTGCTCCAACAAAGCTCTTTCACCATTGCACCTCAAGACAGTCACATCAGTTCCAGAAGGATATAACATTTGTGTCAATAAACAGCGAAATAAGACCCTGGAGAAACGCAAGAGAGCATGACAGTGTGGGTTCACATAAACAAAGACAGACCTGTTTGCAAACAGCACTACCATCTACCACTGAGGCTATGTGCTCCTAGCCTTGCAGAGCAGACAGACCTGCCTGATTCTGAAATCCTGCAGGTCCGTCTTGCCAGCCTCCGTTGTCTAACAAATTCACTCGGCTGAATTCTTAACGGCCCAATCAGGGAAGAGACGCGGGAGCTGCAGAATACGGACGTGACAACAACCGGAAGTTGAGAGCGGACAAGCCGATTAGCCTATTGTCCACATAGCTACTCAGTAAAACTTGACAAAATCTGCCCTCCTCAGAAGTTTACTTGTAGGGATTGTCTTTGACGAGGCTCATGTCACATATAAGTGTTAAATGAATCATCTGTGTGGTAAAATTTAGTGTAAGATGATAGTAAAAGGCCATTAGCTGTTAGTAGCTAAGTTAGCAGCTATCGGCCAACGGTCATTAACTGTTGTTAGCTGTTAGCGGCTAAGTTAGCCGCTATGGCTAATGTCCATGAACTGTTTTTAACTTTTGTTAGCCATTAGCTGCTACATTAGCCGCTATGTATGCTACACTATTTGAGGCAACCCTGCTTGATGTGGATTGGTCTGTGATGAATGTGACGAACCAAACAACTGTCCAATCACAAGCTTGTGTTGTTTTTTAACGTTCTGCCCCTGAAAACAAATGTAAAGGGCTCCTACCCAGATGGACTGGTGAAATATTTCTGTGGCAGATATATTGAGCTGTCCATCTGGCTTGTCAGGTTAATGTGCTCCCCTCTTACCAGTATTATTCCTCCGATACTACCTCTGGAGACTGAGCCTATTGATGGTTAACTTTTTCTCCTCATTCTGTCTCTGCAGTGTTCACAGTGGGGTAAAACATAGTGACATTAATATTACAGCATGAAATGGTGTCATGAGAATAACCTATTGTGTACTAAAATGACAGAAGGACATATGGATAACTCAAAAACATAAAGACTCAGACCCTGGCTGTCGGCAAGGAGTCCTTAAATCACTGATAAAATGACTTTCTGAAATGGCGATGAAAGATTCAAATGGTGGAAATAGCCTTCTGAAACCAGAGCAGCCAAAGCAGTGAGTGGTCACTGCTTCCCTCAATTAGCATGGGGGACAGATTAATGGCCATTTTCTTCTTAAGAGAGAAGACCAGTGAGATTTTGCATCTGAATGTGAGCACTAAATAATGAAAATATGAGCTCATCTTTAAAAAAAAAAAAGATGCTTCACAGGGCAGCATCCATACTATTTTACTCATATTTTAGAGAAAAATCAAACTGGTTTGAGATTTCAACAATAAAACACAAGGGAACGCTTTATTTTCGACTCAGACTTTTTTGTTTTTAACTTTGTTCATGTTTTTCAGACTTATCTCTGCTTCAAAGATCGAAATCACTTTTAATTTGTCATTTGAAACGGAGAAAAACTGGAAATGAGTTTTATAAATCACACTGCTAGCCATCATTTTGACTTTCAACTATCAAATAATCATGAAGGCATAAATGACAAATTGTGTCTGACAGGAAAAAAAATCTCCCCAGACACAAAATAAGAAAAAAACACGTTGGAAAGTAAAGTGTAAATGTCTGCAGCTTAAACCTCCCCTCATTCTGCTCTTGTCCTCTGCCAGCTCCTGTTCAAGTTTCCTTCACTTACACTTTGTTGAATCAGGATAATTAACTCTCCTGACACACTATGCAAAGTAATCAAATCTGCGAGTTGGCAGTATGTGAATTAGTTTAAAATTCTGATTGGGTGTGCTTAGCTCTCTCTCTTACACACCATACCTTACACCCCCTGAGGTTGGCATTTACCCATGATTTTAATGAGATGGGCAATAGCAACGATGAACTTATCTAATTCAGTCAGAGCAGGAGAAATCTTCCTCAGCTGACTGACGCTGCCAGATAGAGACGCACATTAATCACTGAGACACCGGAGACACATAAACCAGCGCATGAGCTCATAGAGAGGAGAGAGGAGGTGTCAACGTTCACTATTTCATATGCACATGTCCACACATGCCCCAAAACAGACCTACACATTGTTTTAAAGTTTAGTATATCAGAGATAAACAAACATGAAGCCTCACTGACTATCGGAACAAACACTGTTCTGATATGAGTTTGTGGCATATGAAAGAAACATAATGTACTTGTGCTATAATTAGAGAAAAGATGCGAAGAGTGAGAATGGGAATCAAAAACCATTTCTAGTTGGGAATCGATAAAACTCCCTTAAGCAACAAATATTAGTAGTCCTTCTGCTTCACAATTCCTTCCACTTTGGTTTGCATAACTTGCAAATCAAGGATATCATGCTTTCATCAGATGCAATCAAAAGAATGACAACAAAAAATTAGAAATGTTATCATGGCAAACAGGGGACAGAAGTGGTCAAAATTGTGGTTTATCTTTCATCAAAACACATATTTCAGTTTTTAGTGGGTGGGAAATCTAGCAACTTGCAGAATCATTTTATGCAGTCCAGCTTTGGATATCAGGTTGATGTGTGACATCGTTGTAGCTGAAAACCTATGTGCTTATCTTTTTTAAATTTAAAGTCCCCAGGGAATCACTCAAGAATCTGACTGGGAAGCAGGATAGGTAATGGCACTGGTAAAGTAAAGAGACCTCTATCCCCACTTAGATCACTTAGGAGTAACCTCATTTACAGTATTCCCTTTGTTGGCACAGCATTTCCACCTCAACTGACCCAGGCTCTGTACATTCAAGCTCCAGCTTGTACTTAAAGCCTATACTATCTACCCTGCCACATGGGCTCTTACAAGACCTCCAGCTTTGCTGCAAGGACTGAGGAGGAGCAGGGGCCAGAACATCACTGGGATTATCAGGTGGACACTTCCTGTCTGAGGTGTTTTCTCCAATTAGTTCCAACAACACTTCTAAAGGTGCTTACACACCGCACGCTACTTGTACTACCTCGGCGATCACTCTCCATGCAAAGTCAATGTACAGCTGCGATGGGGCGCGACTATCCCTCCCGCGATGCGACAGCTGCCTTTCACACTACGATGTAGCTTGTCGCGCGATGTGAAAGTAAAAAAAAGTTGATCTTTTCAGACGATGTCGTGGGTGGCTGTGCGGCAACAGCCAATCAGGGGGTGTGACGGTGCCCATGACGAACGGTTTTTCTTCCAGGCTACAGAGGAACAATGCATGTCCATGTGGAAAACTTTAGTCAGTGAGGACATTAGTTCCGCCTAGACGGAGCTCAGTAAACTCACAGATGCTGCTGCTGCAGGGCATCAGCTGCAGTGTTTTGTGGTTGATAAGTGAATGAAAAGGATACAGCTGGAATAATGTCCGCTTATACGTCCTATTATATGATATATGATATGATCGCGGTGAAACCTGAGCGGACATCACGTCACCGAGTGATGGCCGACGGCAACGGTGACCAAAATGAGGTACTTATGGACACACGATGATACGTCAGTGGGCGATGCGACTTTGGTAGCTGGCGGTGTGAACGCAGCATAAGAGGCTGTCCAGCGGGGCTGGGAAATCAATAGAGTTGCAGTTTTAATTACAATTGTGGCTTACCACAGTTATGAAAACCATATTATGGAGGTTAGACCATTCATAATTACCACGTTACACTTGTCATACACTTGTCCATGTGTTTTGTGTGAGGTAAATGTTTCACTGTAGGTTATTACAATTTGGCTACAGGAGTTTGTCTCCACTACATAGCAAATGTAATACATTTATTTAATTTATCAACTATGATTTAATGTCATACATTGTTTAGAGTGTTTGAGGGCAACAAATGCAGCTGAGGTAAAAATCAGTGTGTAGTTGTGCTTAATATTCATGATCTAAATTTCAATAAAAATAACAGTGATCATGGTTTTTACTATAATTGATCATCTGTACTGTCCAGTGAACCCTGGCAATCCAGAGCCACCCCCTCTATATTAACCGTCATTGCCCACCTTTCTAGTTCACATTCCTATTTTATCTTACCTACCTGACCACCGGGCCATAAGGGTCCGAACGGCATCATCACCTCTGATGGGCTGAGGCTCTATGCAAGCTCTAGGTTGTGACGTGCTGATACTAACTTCCCTGGAACAAGATAACATCTTAAAACATCACTCTGTATTTCTTAAGGTAAAGCATTGAAAAAGTACAATTTGGAGCAGTTTACTATGAATGATCTTTCACAGACTGGATGTACTTCTTGTATCGAGTTACACAAGAAAAAAAAACAAGAAAAAAAATCCTTGATCTACATCCAGATTCTGAACACCACCAAAATCGAATCAGTTCTCCCAAGTGCTAAGACCAACATTATCCAAATGTAATGAAAATTCGTTAAGAACTCATTGAGTTACACACAAAAATGTGGGAAATTGGAAAATTGCCTTGCAAAGTAACAAATCCTTTTAAAAAGTAATCAGCATCTGGACTAAGACCAAAATATAATCACTTCTTCCTGGTCATTAGATCAACATTCAAAAAAAGGTCTTGGAATTCATTCACTAATTTATGACTGATCCTGTTCAAAAACTAACAAACATACAAAAGCCAGCAAAAAAATAATCTCCTTTGCAGAGTTAATAAGAATTGTACCAGCACTTAATTCTTTGAGATATACAACTGCAGGTGACACCTGCTGGGATGTATTGGCTGAAAATTGAGCATGAAGCCTCACTAAGTTCAGGGTCAAGGTAGATGAGGCAGACTTCAGGCACACATTGTATGAGCCAAGGATGCCAAGTTCCAGTGCACCAGTGCCTCATACCCCAAAGATCTGGAGAGGCTCTGAATATGGTGTAACATACTGTACAGAATAAATAACTTATTCATCCTGCATCACTTTGCTTTTCAGTACGCAGGATCTATGATAGATTATAGCAGGTGCAAACAGCATCTGAATTAATTTCCTATATAAAACTTCATTATGTTAGTGCACTCCTCTTCCTGGTATTGAAGGCTGATAAATGACAGAGCACATTTACATCTTCATCAGACAGACAGACAGAAGTGTGTCCTAGTGGGAGAGAGATCTGCAGTCAAGACAGTGACATTTGACAAGGTGAAAACCATCACCACACTGCTTAAACTGAGTCTGTAAGTCTGTGCTGCAAGAGCCTATGAGTG
Source organism: Scarus forsteni (assembly GCA_036419115.1). Lineage (NCBI taxonomy): Eukaryota > Metazoa > Chordata > Actinopteri > Labriformes > Labridae > Scarus > Scarus forsteni. The sequence goes on from JAZDUH010000468.1 coordinate 7,383,876, forward strand.
AAGAAATAACTGCAAATAATAAAGTATCACTGTGTTAAACATTTTAAGCTAGTGAACCTGCAGTGCTTTAGTGGTCAAACAAAAAGAAAAGCCTTATAAATGAGGCTATTAACAGTTAAAATCTAAGTTGTGGTTGGTTTGCATATTACTGACCATGTAACTTTGTTGTTACTCCTCATTGAGTTACTCATACTCTGTGGTTAACATGTTGCTAGCTTAAAGACTTTTGACTTGACCTGAACTTGCTACAAGCTACTTTTGCCCTCCTCTGTCATTGACAAGTTGGTCCATTAAGACTGAGAAATGTGGGTCACGTCTCCCAAATACTGAGCTGCATCTTTAAATCCCCATCTTATCTGTCCAAAAGAATAAAAACTCTAATTTTCTACCATGTAATTTAAAAGTGGCAGATACATCAAGCAGTCAAAGTGATGGTCTTTTCCCCCTCTCTTACCCCGATTAACCCCCATGTAATGAGGAAAAACAGCAAGTGTACTATAGAACCACTTAGTTATTTATGATGTTGTTTTGGCCTGGAACGCCTTCCCTTGTTGGTGGTGTAACATTGGGACATTCTTCTCCTGACATGGTTTACAGAGCCAACAGCATGCTTCTGAGGTCGCTGACTGGACCAATGACATTCCTTCTTCTCCCACAGTAACTAGCAGCGACGGAGGAGGGGCTGGCATTTAGCTGTCGACAAGCCAGTAGTGTGTTTTTGTTTTTTCACTGAGATGAAGAACATCAGCCGGTCTGTTTGTTTGGTTTTATTAGGTCTGCGAAAGGACACATGTGGTTCTTTTGAGACTTGTTCCACTTGTTCAAAAGAACATATTGAAAGATCTATTTGGAACGGCTTTATTAGGAGTCACAATAATCTACAACACTCCTCACCCACCGTGTTATTAACCAACAAATCACAAGGTTGTTTGCTTTATTTTTAAGCATTTCAGTATTATCATGGAGTCTCATGGGTCATAAAACATAAGTGCGATCACATCACAAATCACCAGTGCATCAACATGCAGACTTTCTTACAAGGCTGCAAGCACATCATCATTATGCATTACATTACTCCAACAGTGGAACTTCAGAACTTTTTGACTTTCTTCTGATTAAAATAAGGAACTAAAAAAACAGGCTGCAGCAGGCGTGGGTCAGTCTTTTTCTTTATCTACTCCAAGTAGCTATGGCAAGGAGTTTTGTTGAAATCATGACCGTTAAAAAGTAATCCAGTTTATAAATACTTGTCAAAATAAAAAGCATATAAGCTAGTAAGTAGAACAAGCAAGGTGACGTACATTAGTGCTGTCACTTTTCTCAAAAAACAAATTCGGTTTTCAAACATACACAAAGATATTCAAACCTCCTATCTCAAGGCCTGCCTGTAATGCCTGTGTCACACATTCCCATTTCTCATGGTGTTTGTGCACAACTGTACAGGATTGCCAAGGTTGGTCTGATCAGCATGATACAGGAAGAAACGACTGTCTCTCCCCTGGACACGCCCCATAAATACACCATAAGTAGCACTTCTACAGTGCTTCATCTGTAGAACAACAATCCAACTATCCGAAAAGGATTCCATGAATTTCCATCCCGCTGACATGACAGCATGACCTGTTCAAACCCAGTTTGCATCACATAAGCCCAGATTGATTCCCGTCGCTTACGTCACCTTGAACAGGACACAGTTGGGGCACAGTCGGGTATGTCCAAGTCAGTTGTTCTCAGAAAGTTTTCAGGACTGAGCCACGATCAGCCTGAGTGAGCCCTGCATATGCCATACTAATACAGTTCGCCTTATTAGGCTTCATCCCTGCTATACTGAGAGCAGTGATTCTCCGCAACAGTTTTGAACAGTTCAATACAGCATAGTCTCCATTTTTTATTTTGTCATTGGCAGTGTGGAGCCCAAAGTCTGCACATGGCAATCCTTAGATGTTTAAGAGTTGCTTTGCCTGTCCTTTATTTTCCAGTTCTCTTTCATTGTTGAGATCAAAAAAACAATGGACACAACGGACATAATTTTGACATAATTGACTCACATATTTGTCATTATATTAATTAATGGCAGTTATGAAGAGTTATTTCCAGTTGTCAGTCTGTTCTGCTTTAAACTGATTGGACAAATGAAGTTACCCTATATCCTTATATCTCTCATTGTGTGGTTGCTTCACAAAATGCAAATGATCAAAAGTGCACCTCCTGAAAATTCATTAGTTAAACCCAAAATAACACCCTATTTTAGATATTAATTGGGATGTTATTTCAAACAACCCCACCTAAAACAACGAGACACAAACCCAAATGAGTGTCTTTAAGCATTATCTGGACAACACAATGGTAGTTTGAAATTTTCTAAACTTTAACTTTTATTTTGGCAAATTGGTCCCTACAAAACCGGTAAAGAAATAGCCTTTCAATCGTCAGAAAAGTGAACTGTGTCAGAAGCGAATGGGCTGAAAATGTCTGGTCAGGATTTGTGAGGTTCAATGTAAAGACTTTAGCTGGAAAAGCTTAGCGACAGATTCTGCAGAAGAGGCAAAGAAACTCCTCTCATACACACACCCCCTCACACTCTCACAGTACAAAAGTAGTTTCACTGGCTGCCAGATAAGCTAAAGTAATAACAGTGCCATCTCAGCTAATTTTAGCTCTGTATTGAATGTGCCGCCACTGGTATTCATGGCAACATTTCTGGCTGAGCTTAGCTGTGCGTTGGCTCTTTCTGTATCCGTCTCACTCTTTCCTATTCTCTTTTATTTCTCTCTTCTTGTTCTTTCCGTCTCTCTCTTCTCCCCTTCGATTCCCACATACCCCGCTCGTCTCCTCTCCTTTTCATTCACCACTCTTTTGAAAGCAATCTCATCCGATTTGTTATGTGGGGTCACAGCTAATGCCTGACATTTCTAATCTGGGAAACACCAATGCGATCATTTCCACATTGGTTTTTTGGAGAAAAGCAAAGCCTCTTTGGAAAGTAAATATCCCCTTATACCTGCTGTGATTGGTGTTTTCCTACGGCTTATTCAGCTCTGCAGTTTGTGCAGCAAGAGAGCACAGACTTCAGCTCAGCCTTGCATAACAAAGAGTAATGACGACTAATAATAGAGCTCAAGATATTACTACCTACAGTCGAGCTTACCTTTTTCTCTTCTGACTCTGTTTGACACAGTTTTAAAGAAACTTCAAATTCTTTGTCATGAATTTGTGAACTTTGGGGACCATTCTAGGGCTTGGTGATCATTATAGGGCTTGGTGATATGGACTAATAGTGATATTTCATATTTTTGTGTTGAATTGATTAAAAAATATATGTATCAGAATTTTTTTGTATGTGTAAAAACAAATGACTTTCACAATACTGGAACCATAAACTTTAATATAAACCTGGCAACAAATCAATTGAAATTTAATAAAACAAAGATGCCCTCTAAACCCAATATTTGCAAATTTCTTCATTGTTTTAATTGTCAAAAATCAATGCCAATTTCACTGTCTAACCTTTGCAAAATATTTGCAGAATTTCTGGTTTGGATTTTTAAACGTTCTTAACTCCTGAATACCATTTGTTTCAAAATTATACATTTTCAATATTTTAGCAAAAAGATTCATACAGACC